>VZSC01016081.1:146197-175534 GCA_013398225.1 Steatornis caripensis | reverse complement strand
CACCCCCGTTTGATTTGTAGTTATAATGCAAGTAACACAGTATCTGTAAACCCTCTCTCAGCAGCTCTTTTTCCATTCCTGACCCTACCTTAGAAGAAACCTCAAAGCAACAGAAAACCTTAGACAAAAACATTAAGGAATGGGTAGCATGCAATATTGTTATATAGATTTTAGTCCCGCTAGTTGTGCTATTTAAGAGTGGATTGGATGCAGCAGAGAGGTCAGCAAGAGCTGTTGTTAATAGCCACTCTCTTTCAAGATACATATAAAACCCACCAATTTCCCTTTATGAAATATATAGCTGAAATGCCAGGAGCTGCTATCCAAATTGCAAGCAGTACAGAAGGTGGGTCGGGTATTTGAGCTATGAGAGAGAGGTGTGACCAGAGAAGAGAGTAACTGAGTGTAATGTAAGCACAGGAGGCCAGTGCGGAGCGAGGGAGGGAGCTGTATCACTTTGTGCAGAAAAGCCACAAAAATATCACAGAAGCAGATAAAGGAGGATGTAAGTAAACATCAAAGAAGGGCTTGTAGCACCACTTTAGAGAGTTTTAAGGGAAACAAGCCTTAAATACTGAATGGGAAATCTCTCCTTTGTTTCCCTTCTGTGTTTAGGAAAACAGGCTTTACCGTTGCTTGCATCCTCAGTCCTTCTTCCAAGGAGAGAGATGTCCCTTGCAAGCGGCTCGCTGCATGCCCCGCTGCAGGGAAGGCAGGCTGCAAGGGCACGGCACGGAGGTGGGTGCTGAGGGGCAGCCGGGGCACTCGTTTTCTCTCTAACCTCCTGCTCCCCAGATGCTCAAAATGTTCATCTGTCAAGCAATGGTCACTGTTCCAGCCCAGGTCTGTGCAGAAAGGCTGCTTTCTCTGAAAAAATGTGAAGAAATGTGGTTCGACTGATTATTAGGAAGAAAGTAGGGATGTTCTTAGCAGCCTTTGGGCCAAAACTCGGGAGAATTAAAAGTTGAAATTAGGCAGAGAAGTAACCTCTGCTACTAACAGCTCTCACAGCTTATACCAGCAAAGTTGGCTTTCTTTTGAGCGCATTTTGATTGCTTTAAACTCATGTACTGTGCGTGCATGGTACTTTTTTGTGTGGCTAAGCTCTCAAAGTGAGCAGCTGAACAAGGGTTTGCAGTCTGCATGAGTGGCTGATTTCCCTGCACAGTGAGAAGTCTGGTTAAATGTATCGTGGGCTGTGCAAAGGGTGTGCAGAACCCCAGTCTGACCCCCTGCAGAGCCTGGAGAGGGGCAGAAGACCCTGTAGTGCTTGTTAGAGGCAAAGAGCATGCTGTTGAAATGGCTGGCAGGATGACCTCCCCAATGGATTTCAGAGCCCTGCAGCTGCTAGTGGTCTTGGAGGACTCCTTCTCCAAGACCTTTCAGGNGGTTTGCAGTCTGCATGAGTGGCTGATTTCCCTGCCCAGTGACAAGTCTGGTTAAATGTATCGTGGGCTGTGCAAAGGGTGTGCAGAACCCCAGTCTG
The DNA here is from genome assembly GCA_013398225.1 of Steatornis caripensis. Taxonomy (NCBI): domain Eukaryota; kingdom Metazoa; phylum Chordata; class Aves; order Caprimulgiformes; family Steatornithidae; genus Steatornis; species Steatornis caripensis. Next base: position 174,048 of record VZSC01016081.1, on the reverse strand, counting down.
ACCCCCTGCAGAGCCTGGAGAGGGGCAGAAGACCCTGTAGTGCTTGTTAGAGGCAAAGAGCATGCTGTTGAAATGGCTGGCAGGATGACCTCCCCAATGGATTTCAGAGCCCTGCAGCTGCTAGTGGTCTTGGAGGACTCCTTCTCCAAGACCTTTCAGGGAAAATAAGGTAGACAAGAGATATAAAAGCCAAAACACTGGGAGATGGGATATTCTGCTCTTTGGGCAAACACATGTGATGTCCACAGCTACTTCTGGTAGGCAGCAAGCAGTGCTTCAGAGACCTGCAGAATGAAAACTATTTTCCTTCTGTTATTCTTTAAAGACAATAATAAAACAAGCCTTCCCTTCCTCACGAACTAGGGAAAACTGTAGAAATGGACGTTGAAGGGAGTAGCTGCCTTGTCCAGGATGGCAGGCAGGATTTCTATCTGAGGTGGGTGGGGAGTCAGCTGTAGGGTGCAAGTGACCTGCCCAAGCTATGGCATGCTGCGGGGCTGAGGCTGCACGCAAAAGCCTTGCTGTCACACTGCCCATCTCCCCACGCTGCCTCCTCTCACCCCGCAGGCGAGCAGCACCTGAGCTGCCCCCACCTCTCTATGTGCAAGCACTGGTGTGTCAGCATCTGCCATAGGCATTAATTCCATCAGCCCCTGAGTGCCCCATGGGTTGCCAGCCCCCCATAGACAGCAGCTTCATGCGTGTAGCCATCGCCAGCCCCCCAGGCAAAGGAGGGGAAGGGGCTCAAGCACAACATGGAGGTTTCTGGGTGCAGCAAGGGGGGAAAAGTAGAAACAGGTGTGAGGCTGGAGAGGACCGGCAAGAAACAAATTTGTCCTGCTCTTGGGCTGTACGTGGAGGTGTGCTGGTGTACGGAGCAGAGGTGGGTGCCCTGCTGGTGCCCCCCAAGAGCCAGAGTGGGCTGCTTCACCACTGTCGACCACTTGACCACTGTTTCCCTCCATAGTCCACTGCTTCCTCCCCCATGGGAAGAGGAGCAGCATCCTCAGAGGGCTGGGTAGCTCCTTGAGACCTTTGGGAGCTCAGTCTGGAGGCCCCTGTCATGCACTGCAGTCCTGGGCTGGCTGGAGGACAGGGCTGGTAACAAGAGCTGGCAGCGCTGTGTCTGGCATCCCATGGGATGGGAAGCTCAGTCTGAACCAAAGGGGCCATTTAACGTTGTGAATTATTGAATGGCTTGCAACACGGAGGAGCCGAGCGAGCCAGCTGAGGTCAGGCAACCTGCACTCTGCTTTTAGAAACCAGGGGCCAAAACACCCCTCTAGCCCAGCAAAGCTGCAGTGCACAGGCTGGAACCCCCTGCAGCAAAGTGGGGGCTGATGGCAGGAGATGCTGGGGTTCTCACTGGGCAGTGGGAGCGATGAGGTGAGGATGTGCTCTCCGTATGGGGCTGGGGAGAGCAGGCTGGGCAGTGAGCTGTGAGCCCGCTGCCAGTGCTTAATATTTATTAATGACTTGGAAAAGTGGGGGAAGCAGCGAAGCAGCAAGTTTTGCAGATGGCATGAAATTGTTTAGGTTCGAGAAGACTGTGCAGGCACCCGGCGGGACTTAACCAAGGTAGGCGAAGGGGCAGGCGAACCTTGCCGTCGACAAACACATCGGACGGAGAAGGCTGCCTCCACGCTACAGCTGTGTCGCTGGGTTCTCAATCCACCACAGCTGCCTGGGTGACAGCCGGGGGAGGCTGGGTGTCACCGCACACAGTTCAGTGGGAACATCTGCTCAGCCTGCAGCAGCCGTCTCAAAAGAGAACAAAATGGCTGGCTATATAAAGAACAGGATCAAAAAAAAAATGCTGAAAATACCACCTTTCTGCTGTCTAAGCAGAGCCGGTGAATTATGGGCTGGAGTCATCCTCTTGTTGCACAAGTAACATAGATGAAGAATGGGGAGCAGAAATGGGCAAAGAAAATGGGCAGCGAAACTGAAAATAGTGACTGTCTTGTTCCGACTAGTATGAGGAGGACTGTGGTGAGATGTTTGAAAAATAAAGGCAAATCAGTTTATTCTCCTAAATAAGCCATACTGATGGACAAAATGGCTAACGTGGGCAAAGGGATGGGCACTTTTAAGTAGTGCATCATCAGCCTGGGGGATGAGATGGCGCAAGATGCATCATTCACACCAAGAGTCCAGCATGATTCAGGGTAGGACTGGACATGCGGGTGAATCACAAAGGCATTTACATTTCATGTCAGGGTTAGGAGCTGGCATGGCAGATACTGGGGTGCAGCTCCTAAGAGTTGCCCTCAAGGCTTCATGCAGCTTTTCCCCAAGGCACGTGGGCAGCCGCAACACGAAGGTGATGCTGAGCTGGGAGGGCAGGTGAGTGGCTCCCCCAGTGGCGCGAGGCCATCAGCCAGCTTGTGGGAGCCATCACCACCTCTGACTCCTTCACAAAGGAGGCCTGAGGTGGTAGGCTGTGTCACCAACACAGCTGGGGGAAAGAGGGAGAGAAGATTGGGGTTTATATCAAAATCCCTGCTAATCCTTGTCTCTCTGCCTACCCATCGGCACCCAGGACTGAGGTTGTCTTCTCCCTGCAGCGGGGTGGCAGTGTCTCTTTGCACGGGGCTTTCGCTGTGTGATGCAGACGGCTGCAGGATAAATGCGGTGTGCAAAGGTTGGGCCTTGGCAGCTAATGGAGAAAAACTTGAATTTGAAATAGCTCGACTTGGAGATGCATATATTTGTAACACGGAAAAGGACCTGTTTATCACTCAGGATCTTGAAGCAGTGGGGCTGTAAACAGCATTTGGTCTCTTGCGCAGGTCTTTTTCACTCCTCCAGAGTAAGGCAAGGGGAGTCATCGCTCATCACAGGCGCTCGCTGCACTGCTTCGTAAAATTCTTCTAGAGTGGTTAAATCACTCAAGCAAGACAAGCCTTCGCCTCTGATACGGTTAGGAAATGTGACCTAGTTAAGCCCAGCCGGTTTTGAGCGCGATGAAATGAAAGCGACTTGCGCTTGCTGAAATTTGACACCAGAAATAGGGCATTTGCTGCTCTCCTGGCCAGCGGAGCCACCGAGCCCGCCTTGTGTGTGCGGGTGGGGTTGGTGGGTGCACGAGGTAGCACACGGCCACAGCAGCCCCGTCCCAATCGTCCTTATCTGCCGCTGCCCTCATGGGTGCCAGGGACCCCCACAGCCCCTGCCAACCCCGCTCTGTGCCTCACCCTCCTCCATGAAATCCAATTAAAGGGTGAAATGAATTTTGGAGTCACTGCTAGGGGCCGGGAAATGTCCGTGCACAGGGGGCCGAGAAAGGCCTGTCTGCTGGTGCCGGAGCAGCGAGAACTGGCTCAGGTCTTGTTTTAAGCCCAGCCTCACAGAAAAGCTGCTGCCACGGCTGCAAGGGAGCTATAAACGTACCGTGCAATAACGTTATCGCTTTGATGGGTGCTGTAAAGGCTTTGAATGCTTTTTTTCCCCCTCTCTTTTACACTGTGGCCTTGTACCTTGCAGCCTCCCTTGCTGTAATGTGCCAGTTTCTTTTGTAACTCAAATCCTGCCCCCTCCTCTCTCCCTATCTCTTTTAACGGGCAGAATACCTTCATATGCTGCCCCTTCCCTAGCAGAAAAAAGAAATGCTCTATCATTTGAGGAAAAAAAGCCTTTCTCCTCTCCTCTTGCTGCTCCCAGGGCAGGTTTACGCCTCTCCAAAACTGATTAGCACAGAGGTGACCAGAAAGGAGCTCCTGTGCAGGCTGCTCAAAGTGCCTGGAGCTCTTCTCTCAGAGAGGGACTGGCCTTGTAGGGACTGCGGGCTACTTGTGCCTCTGGAGGAGAAAGAAACTTCTTGATGCTGAAAGTCATTGGTTTTGGCATTTTCTTCCTCAGAAATAGTTTTCCTTTTGACGGTGATATGCTTGGGGCAGTCCATTTGAACGCACTTCTAAAGTCTTGGACCCTCCAAGGAGCTGGCATGAGAGCTTGGGAGTGCACCATGGTGATGTGACCTCGATTTGCCATTTTAGGAGTGCTGTCTTAACGGCCGGACTGGCTGATGCAATGGGTCCCTTCCCAGAAGGATCCCCTCCATCCTCCCTCACTTCTCAGCAGCTTTCCTCCATCCCCCCCTCCCAGTGCTTTCCCCCCCGCGCACCCTCAGGCTGCGGAGCTCACTGCTGCCAGGTCGGATGGAGGCCAAAAACACAGAGGGGTTTGCAAAGCGATTAGGTTCAGAGGAGAAAAGGTCCCTGCAGGCCATTAAAGTTGCAGGCGCAGCCCCTGGCTCAAGGAGTTGCTACGCCGTGGACTGCCAGAGGCTGGGAGCGTCCTCTGGGGAAAGTCACGCTCTATGCCCCTCCTGGATTTTCTGAGCTTTTTCCTTAAATGTCTGCTCCTGGCCGCTGCTGCAGACAGCGTACCCAGCTGGATGCCCACCAGTCTGGTGAAGCGTGGTCATCCTATGTCCTCCTCTCCTGCAATTTTCTGATTTTGTTCACCCTCCTTCTTCTGTCTCCTCGGTTGTTTCCCTGCTAGGATGAATTCTTCTCTTTCCCACTCTGCTCTGCCCCTGTTCTCGCCTTACACGATTTGTTTCAACATTCAGCCCTTGCTTGGCTTTGGCTGTGGGTGACTCATTCTCCGTGCCTTGCCTCGATCTCACCTCCTGGCTGTCTCTCGGACATCTGCTCTGTGCTGCATCATTCAAATGTCGCCTGCCTGAAAACGAAGCCCTGCTCTGTCCCCTGACACAGCCCCTTTACAGCAAAAACCTGCCTGCCTTGGAGAGATGAGGCTTCTCCAAGGACACAGGGGGCTCCCCAGTGGACAGCATCAACAACAAGGCGTTGGTCCTCTTCTCCTACCCCCAGCCTGAAGGTAACTTTAACTGTCTCCCAATGAGGCTGGAGTCATAAGAGCAGCCGAGGGATGGAGCAGCACAAGCTGCCGCTGTGCTCGTTGGGCTACCCCTGGGTACTCCGTTACAGAGGTTTTCAAGGCTCGTTGGGTGGAAGGAGCCGTGCATGGCCAGCTACCTGCTTGGACTGCTGCCCCGTGCCTCCCTCCCTGCTCCAGCACCCGTGCCCTGAACATGCTGTGCTCAGTGCACTCTGCCTGCCTTGCTCTCCCCATCGCCTGCCCTGCCACATGCGGCACAACTCCTCTGATCAGGGAGGGAGAGAGCTGCTTTGTGCTACCCAAGGCCCCGCTGAGAAGAGGGGCTGCCCCATCCCTGATTGTTTCACAGACTCGGTCTCCTGGAGACCCCTGTTCCTCAGGGGCACTGAGCATAGGGAGCTCACTGCAGTAGGATACACTTGTACCCGTAAGGATGGAGTAAGAGTGTAATTCCTTTTAGTCTTACTTCCAAATTTGCTTCCATGTAGGGCTTTGGAGTAACATGTGGCTGGTCAGCAAGTGTGTGAAATCTAACAGAAGTAGAAGGCTGAGTTTCAGGCCAGTGTCATTAGACTAGACAAAACTTGATGAATGTGTTTTCTTTCTTTCCTCCTTTCCTTAAATGAATACAGACCAGGCCAATGTTTCCTTCTTGGTGAGGGATTTCTGAGGTTCTTACTCCATGGAAAGTTTGACTGGCGTGGGTGTGTGGCCAATTTTTGAAGACAGCATTTGTTGAGGGTTTGCTCAGTGCTTGGAATATAAAACTGAACTAAACGTATACATTCAGTTGCTGTGCTAAGAGCAAGGGCTTTATGCGCGTACTGTCCAAACACATGGGAGGGACTTTGCTGCTGTGAACCCAAACTGACTGGCCAAATTAAATACACAGATATGCACTTAAGAAACTCCCGTGCAGATTTGCAGTTGGATAATGTCTGTGCTCTGAAGAGACAAAACCCAGGTGCATTTCTGAGTGAAGACTTCCACAGCTTCTTAATGTCAACAATAATAAGTCATTTTATAGGTGTTTTTTACCTTGAAGTGTCTCCGAATGCTTTGTAGATCTGTGTGTATATATGATCATTTGCCCAGCAATGAAGGGAAGCTCTGGGGTGGGATGCAGCAGCCATTCTGTTTTTATCTACAGTGCCCTTGGGCACTTTCTCCTCCTTTCAGAGCCCTGCAGTGCACACAGTGTTGTTAGCTCTCTTAACTTCCTCCTCCAACCTCCTTCCTCTGCATTTCTCTAGGCTTTCTCCATATCTCTCATTGCATCCCTTGCTCCCACTCTCACCCTTCTGTTCTGTGTTTCTTGCGCCTGGACAGCCCTCGCTGCTCTCGCCTGTGCGTGCACTATTCCTATACCTTGGCAGTCCTCTGCAAAACTGTCCTCCTGAAGCACTCCCCCCTTCATTCCTCTCCTCCAGACGACTCCGTGCTTGAACTCTTCGCTTTCAGTTGAATTTGCATGCCATGCCTGTTTCAGCTTGCATGCTGCCTGGGACAGCAAAGATGTTTTATCTGCAGTGACAAATTGCTGCATAAAGTTACAGTGCTACATGAAAAGAACAACCACCCTAACAGTACTGCAACCTGATGGCCGTGATACACCAGGGAGAAGAAGGTTAAAGAAAACAAAGGTCAGTGCTGATACGTTAAAGTCTGAAAGCAAAGAAAAATACTTTAAAGGTTTCCTTATCTAATGCTTTGCATCTAGACACTTTCTGAGATCATCTGTTGATTCCCAGAGCCTCCTGTTATAGGCAGAGAAAGGACAAACTTCCTTGCACCTCAGAGGTGGCCAGAGCATACCGATCTTGAGAGCCATCTAGCAAATTCCATGGGGCTGAGGCTGAGGTTCCCAGCTTTCAGCTACACCAATGGTACGATTTAAATTGTCTCAAGCGAGGACTCCAATGCCATGTGCCTAACCTCACCCAGCCCCTACCACCTGATCCTCTGCCAAACCTGTTCACCTTAATGTTTGCTTCTAGGCTGGGCTTCTTTGGGATTTCAGATGACTTTACAAGAATGAGCACTGCATGGAGTGCTGGGCAGCTGGCAAGCAAGCTGCCCTGACCTGTTGCTCATCATCTACCCAGTGCTTGGAAATCACAGTTTCCCACCCTTCTCCATGCCTTTGTCCCAAGCTTCATCTCTAGCTCTTAGCACCGAGATTCATTTATGATGTGCTCGTGCAGCACCTCGCACTGCAGGAGTGAGGTCTCTACGTGCAACAGCAGTAATGGTCGTATAGTAAGTGATCTTCCTCCACCCTGGGCAGGAGCAGAGCTGATCTCAGTGCAATAGGCAGCTTGGAGATTTTGGCCAATAGATGTGGTGGATAGTCTGACTCACGTAGCGTGTGTCCATTAGAAACAGGCTTGGGATTGTCCTCCCCAATTTCCACAACAAAATGGGCCAGGAAGTAGCTAGGGGACAGTACCAGTCCTCGGCTGTGAGTTCTTCTAGTCAGCAAAACAAGGAAAACCAGATAGCTTTGACAGCTCAAAGGTAACTGAATACCATCGGTGTGAAATCTTAGGTTGATGAATGAGATAGATAGACATGTGAGGACGGTGGAAAATAGGACTGAAAGGGACCTTCTGTATCATATTGCTCAGTCCCCTGCCGTTTGGGCTAGCTGTGGTATCTGTGAAGGACTGCCTCAGCTCTGCATCAAAATAAGTTGGGATTTTTGTCCCAATAAAACCTCCTGCACTTCTTGGACAGTCAGGACCGTCTTCTAATTTCAAGCTGAAATGGATTCCTGGCAAACTTATAGGCACTTGTTCTTGTGCCAGCACTGCCCTTTCACTCGAATAGCTCTTCACTCTTCCTGGTACTTCCCTCCAGGGTATTTCTAAGCAACAAATATATCTCTTCCCAGCCTGCGTTTTACTAGACTCAAGAAACCAAGCTCATTTAGTCTCTTCTTGTAGAAGAAAGCTCTCTCCTCCCAGGTCATCCTAAGAAAGAAAGAAATGTGCAGAAAGAAAAGGCAATTTTAAATTAATTCATCTTTTATATGGACATACAATATTCTGTACTTCTGCGATGGCATTAAAATCTCGCTAGTTCTATTAGAAATCCCTCATCTGACATGTCTTAGGTTCGCATTTGTCTTTCTCACATCTGCATGCTATTGCCAGCTTACAGTCACTTGATCGGCTAGTGCGCTCAGGTCTTTCTCCTCCTCTGTCACTTCCAACTGATGAGCTCCCAGCTGGTAGCAGAAATTCTCGTTATTACTCCCTCAGGGCACGACCTCGCATTTTGTACTATTAAATTTGATTCCATCTCTATTGCTTCTGTCCCTTTTTCGTAGGAAAACTGCTCTGATTAGTCACCGTATAATGCCTTAGAGACCTAAAGACATATTCACTATATTTTTATTTTTAGAAACTATTTGCTGTTTCAGTATTTTCATTCAGTGAATGATGCTGATGTCTCTCTGTATTACCACATCTTTCTAACAGAAACTCCAGGCTGATGTGGAGAAGGGCAGGGGAAAATTGCCTCCCAGATGAAATATATGGCAAGAACAGGTATATTTCCAAACTGTTTCAAGGAAATAATTTTTGAAGTTATTTGTCACTCTGCTGCACAAGATGATCAGACACACTGCCCAATCAACAGCAAACCAGAAACGTACAGGTATGAAAATGTTCTGGTTTGCCTAACCATTTTTTCCGAAGTGATCCACCGTTGCTGTGAGTAAATTTACTGCCGGACGCAGCTCTTGTCTGCAGAGCTGTCACAGTGACGGCTCCCAGCAGTTTAGTTTTTAACCGTTAAAACTATTTTTATGATGTCCAAAGTACTTCAGAAACAACTATCTTTATTGCTTGATTGTTGCGCTTAATTACTGTGGCAGTGGGCAGCTTATGAAGATCTGTGATGGTGACGAGAATTCATTTATTCTAACCTCTCTTTCTCAGTTACAAGTAATGCTATCTGGAGATAGTTTTACCCGGAGAAGGTCTGATATAATTCAAAACAACCTCCACGCCCTTAAGATGCTCTAGCAGCTCTGAAGAGTGTCTGACACTGCTGGTGCTTTTTAAGGAGTCACCTATGCGTGCTGAGGAAAATTGCCACCTCAAGAGCTATTTTATGGAAAAATGTATCTCAGGAAACAGCTGGGGAGAGGTGCACACAACAGTGCTGCAGAATTTTATTTCCCGTGTCTAAATTGCCTGGTATACGTTTGTGAGGTGTTTCATAGGACTCTGAGCTCTTTACTGGCTTTGTAGCTGCTTGAGCAGCACCTAAAGCAGGACTTCCTGCCCTGAGGGGACCTCTGCAAAGTCCATCTCTGCAAATGAGCATGGAGGTTACTTTGGCTGCTTGTAAACCAGAAAAGGCTGATGCATGTAGGGAGCTGGAGTACTGACATGGTGTTAAAATCAAAGGTGGTTTCAATTTCTTCTCGCTTATGCAAATGGAGCTCACCTCAGAGGCACGTGAAATTTGCCACGGTGGTCTTGAGATGGACAAATTCGGTTCTTGGTAAAGAACAACATTTTCTTTCCACACTATGCTCTGCATATGCTCTGAGGATCCCCTCTGTGTTGGGATGCCGCAGAGATGGGATGTCTGAGGGGAGGACACTCACTGTGTGTCTGTGATACAGGCATTTGTGGCACCTCAATGCCCTGCTCAAAGCGTAAGAGGGGCAGGATCTCTGTGCACCTTTTCAAGCTGCGCGTCATGTTTTTTTGCCGGCAAAGACTGTATTTTGTGCCTTGTCCAGACATGCTAACGAGGCAGCCTTGACATCTGACAGGGCCTACCCACGGAGATGTGAAAGAAAATAGCAGAGGGAGAGGGAAGGCAAATCATCGTTTTGGAAGCACGGTAACTTCTGAAACATTAATCTGGTGAAGAACTCCCTGCCAGCAGAATTTCACTAAACCACTGATCTGAATCATGTTGCAGATGGCATTGTCTTCCAAAGTGTTAGCAAAACACAGGGCTCAACCTTCAGTGTCCGTGCATCGCTATTTCTGATCCAGAACAACACCACGCCTGTAAAAGACAGGGTTTGTAATAACTAGAGCTCAGGAAAAAAGAAACAAACCTGTCTGAGATCTGAATAGCTGGCTTGCAGAAGGAGAATTGCCCATTTTGCTCAATGCAGCAGTGAAGATAGACTTACAGGATAAAGAGCACCACGTGCTCTGATAGACTGTGAGATCCGCTTTGATGCCTTTTTATAAGTGTAAAATCCCAACTGGCATTTCTGAGTGGAAGGCGAAGGTGCTAGGCCTGATAAAGTAGGGCCAATGATGACACAGGCAGAAGGAGGAAGAGATTGCACATCAGCCAGGAGCTTCTATTTATGTTATTTCATGGCTGCAGGACGAATTTGGGCTTGAAACATTGTTTTTAATACCAAAACCAGTGCGACCTGATGCCANGATAGACTTACAGGATAAAGAGCACCACATGCTCTGATAGACTGTGAGATCCGCTTTGATGCCTTTTTATAAGTGTAAAATCCCAACTGGCATTTCTGAGTGGAAGGCGAAGGTGCTAGGCCTGATAAAGTAGGGCCAATGATGACACAGGCAGAAGGAGGAAGAGATTGCACATCGGCCAGGAGCTTCTATTTATGTTATTTCATGGCTGCAGGATGAATTTGGGCTTGAAACATTGCTTTTAATACCAAAACCAGTGCGACCTGATGCCGNAGATCTGAATAGCTGGCTTGCAGAAGGAGAATTGCCCATTTTGCTCAATGCAGCAGTGAAGATAGACTTACAGGATAAAGAGCACCACGTGCTCTGATAGACTGTGAGATCCGCTTTGATGCCTTTTTATAAGTGTAAAATCCCAACTGGCATTTCTGAGTGGAAGGCGAAGGTGCTAGGCCTGATAAAGTAGGGCCAATGATGACACAGGCAGAAGGAGGAAGAGATTGCACATCAGCCAGGAGCTTCTATTTATGTTATTTCATGGCTGCAGGACGAATTTGGGCTTGAAACATTGTTTTTAATACCAAAACCAGTGCGACCTGATGCCAGGATAGATAAATAGTAGGGCTCTTGGGCATGTGATCTCTGTTACCAGAAACTACATCTGTATTATCTCAGCCTAAGATCTTTTTGGCACCTGATTTTAGGTGCCCATCCTGGCCATGTCTCAACTTTTCAGTAAGAAAAGCTTAATGGTCCCCACTTCCCTACACCTATTTCCATGCGGGAGGACACACTGACTCCAGGTGAGGGCTGTGGTTGCTCTGAGTGGGTGCTCATCTCCATGGCCAGGACCCTGAGGAGAGCCATGGCACACAGACAAGGCTCTCTCCAGGCAACTCTAAAATATGAGTACCTCTCCTGGGGGCCTGTGGATCTGGCAGCTTGATCTCAGCTGAAGTTTGACAGGAAGCAGAGCTGAGATTTCCATCACCCTGGTTTCCCAAGAACAGAAAAGTCTCCCAAGGACATTGATACCTGCCTCCTGGGCTTTACCCTGGCACCTGGCCCAGAGCTACCACTGAGAAGTCTTTACAAAAGATGTCCGGCTTCTGTTAGATGTCTTTTGCATCCCCCCGCCCCGACACAACGATGTTAAAACAACAATGCTAAGGATTGAGAAAGCAAGCCCTCCACAAGCAGGAACGCAATGGAGGACAGCCAGAATAATGGTTGCCTTGTGCGATCTTATTTTGGGCTCCATGAGAGTCTAACGCGCCTGCTGTTTTGGCCCCTGGAGCCCTGCCTCTCAGTGCACAGACTGCTGCTGCGGAGGGGCTGACAGCAAAACATGAGGACAGAGGAGGCTATTGCCAGTTGACCTATACTCCTTTCGTTGGAGAAGCTGGAAGGCGCGTAGTAGTTTAGATGGAGGCTAAAAGAAGACACTGTCTCACTGCCAAGACACTGGAGTGCTGTCCCAGAGAGCTGGACTTTCTCCCTGCCTGTGCCTCTGAGTACCTGTGGGCTATCACGGACATCACTTTAACCAGGCATTCGCAGGTTTTCCCTGCCTCTGCGTGCTCTTGTTGCCCAGTGCCCATCTTGAAATTCTAGGGGTGCTGATCTCTGCAGTGGCAGGCACCAGCGAGTGTCCTGCTCTGAACCTATGCACGCTAAGCTAATGTGCTGGTCCCTGGGTAGGCAGACCCTAGGCAGCTCAAAGAGGGTATCAGAAATGACTGCCTCTTCCCATCAGGTCGTGAGCTGGTGATATAAATGCAGGAGTTGCTGTAAGCACTTCAGCATTATAACGGTGTTATAGAAGAATCTAAGGGGAAATTAACAGGGCCAGAGTAACTGGATTTGAATAGCATGTAGTACAAAAGGCTGAGGAATCCATCAGCCCGAGGCAAGACCTCTCACAGAAGATGTCAGCCCAGCCGGTTAAAGTCAGGCAGCGTTAGAAGAAACCGAATATAATGCCAGCCTGCATAATAGACAGTGCTACCACCTATCACAGAAATGAGATTTCATAAAGAAAAGCCCATCTCGGTGGCTTCCAGAAGGATTTCCTTTAGCAGACAGCTGGGCACCTAGGCTGATTAAACACAGATACAAGTCTGAGCAACTGGAACAGTCTATCATGTTTTTGCTGTACCAAGGCTGTTCCAGCTAAAAAAGATGCAGCAAACACATCCAGTCCATTTTTAGCTTGTCTCTGAATGTATATACGTTGTGTGATAACTAACCATTTAGCCCCTACAATGAACATAGTGCAGCAATCCTTCCATTGGAATGGGTGCCCTGCTCAGTCCCCGGGGTTGGGAATAGCATCTTGCAGCCTCTGCCGTGGAATTGTAAGAGGCAGAATGCATAGATTTGGTGTCACCCCATCCCACAGGCTGATGGAGAAAAGCAGGACAATGACATTTGCTTAGAAGACAGGAACTTTCACAGTGCTTCCTCTGGACTGGAGGAGGACCTGAAAGCAGGACTCAGCCATAAGTTTCTCCATGCTTGGCTCTGCACGCAGTACAGCTGTGATGCTTCATGGCTGGCCAGGGCCGCAGGGATAGCCCCATCCTTCCCAGCAATATGCTGGTGAGGTTCTTACACATTTTCACTGGCTTGAAAATGAGCTGCTACCAGTCTCAGTTAAGGCACTGCCAGCCAGCGTTGGGGCTACACTTGTGAGTTTGATCTGTGATTGCCTGGTGACTTGTAAAAAGCAGTAAGAGTCATCATGTGGTGTCTCCTTCTCTGGAGATATTCAAAACCCACCTGGATGCGTTCCTGTGCACCCTGCTCTGGGCACACCTGCTTTAGCAGGGGTGGGGGGTTGGACTGGATGATCTCCAGAGGGCCCTTCCAGCCCCTACCATTCTGTGGTTCTGTGATTCTGTGATCAGGGAAAGAGCTGGAGTGAAACCTTGCAGACACCGGGCTTGTAGGCAGGGAGCTCCTCAGACCTCGTTTCCTCCCACAGAAAGATTTTGTTTGACTCTCAGAGTGATCTGGGCCCCAGGTCCCTTCCTTAGGACCCCACTGCCTCCCTGACAAACGATGTCACATCTCAGCAAAAGTAGCACCAAGCTTTTTGAAGTGTCCTACTTTACAGCCAGGATTTAAGCAATGATGAGACGATCTAGTAAAAAGAAGGGGACAGTGCAATTAAGTGACAGAATGCTAAAGGCAGGGCAAGTTTAGACTTCTCTCCTTGCGAATCTTTGTAAAGCTGGCCACAATCCCTTAAATCACCCAACACCTGGAAGCCATTAGCGGGCTCACAGCACAGGCAAAATGGATGTTTCTGTTACTGGTATTGTTACCATCATCAGTCCTACTAACCAAGCAATGATGGGAAAATGCGTCATCCAAGGAGCAGTGTCCACCCTCCATTTCTACACAATACGGCTTTAATTACACTCAAAGCCTCTAATGACAAATTACGGCCTAGTGAGTGTCCTTTGAAGTCAACAAAAAGATTCCTGTTGACTTGAACGGCCATTGGCTGAGGACCACAAGCTACAGGAGGAAGTCCAAATTGCTGTGATCCCATACAGGACTCTGTTAAGGCTTTGCCTCCACAAGAAGCCATTGGTGTCAGAGCCAGCAGAACTGAGAGCCCATAGCTGCCAAAATCAGGAGAGTGGATTTATCAAAACCCCTGTGCTGTGGTGCTCCCATTCACTTCTGATCTGTAGAGGAACTCCTCTACAGTGCCAGTCCGTAACTCTCACCACTTACCCACACACCATCCTGTCCCGTTCCTAGGGAGGCATCCTTCTAGGACTAGTTTTTTTCTAGTTGTAAAATGGGACTAGGTCATCAACTCAGGCACCCGCTGAGAACCTGGCCTCTTTTCTTTTTCTTTTTTCCCTTCATCTAGAAGAAATGGCAATCCACAGTAATTTTTAAAACTGGCAAAACTATCAAATCAGATTCAATTAGGCTCTTTCCACCCCTTGCACATGCCTGAAATAAAGCTTCTGTTATTGGAGTTTAGCTGACAATGCTTTTGTGCAAGAAAGGAAAGGCTCCAGTTAGTTTTTCTGTAACTGAAGCCATATGGAATTGAAACTTGTTGAATCAATAATGAAACATGTCTGTGTCACAGAGCAGTTTTGATTCCAAGACATACAATGGACTGTTTGCGAAGTCACGTTGCTGGTTAAAACTGCTTTTTTTTTTTTAAGTTGACAAATAATTTAGGGACTCAGCTGCTTAGGAGAATATGGTCTAGCTGATTGCTTGAGAAAGTTTTAAAAAATCCCCAAATCAGCCTGAGGTTCTCTGTTGACTCGTTTTCATAATACATTTAACTACACTGTGGCAAATGCTTGTCAGGCATTTAGGCAAGTTACTTAAGACATGACAAGAGACATGAAGAGTAAAAATTATTTCGACCTCCAAATTTCCCATCCATCCTTCCCGACACATGCACAGTAGCAGCAATGAGAAGCAGGTGAGTTGCTAATGCAGCTTAAGTTGTCCGTTGAGGAGCTGCTGCAATTAATCCACTCAGTAACCCTCGAAAAAAGGAATATTTCTGTGACGTATCAGTATTTCCAGATTTGGAAAGGGGGACTTGACAAATGCCTAACTGAACTTGCACGAGTGAACTGTGGTGGAGAAAAGTGTGTGCAGCCTCCAGAGGAGAGCATGAAATATCTAAGGGGGTAAATAACCTGCTTGCTCAACAGTAGCTTTTATTTTCTTTAGGTGCTTGGCAGTGAAGGAGGAGGTTGGAGGACATCAGAGGTGCTTCAGCAAAGTTTGCTGGTGACAAGAAGCTTCTTTACTTTCACCTAGCATCCCCGTAGCCACCTCAAGGCCATCTACATTACAATATGAGGTATTCCCCCTCATTTTGGCTCTTGGCATCAGTGTCACGTGGCTTCGAAATGCAAATGTAAAGTAGCATTTTGTGGAACTCAAAAAGCTTTGGTAATTCTTTTTAAAAAGATGAGCTCTTCTGAATTGCATTTCTTGGTAGCGCTGGGCTAGGTCTGCTACGAGAATATCACATTTCATAATCTCTTGGTTCCTACTGGCCCCGGGTACAAGACAAGCGTGAGACCCCCACGCTTTCTGAGGGGGGTGAGCGCTGTGCGGTGGTGGGCTCCGGTGCTCAGAGCTCGGGTTTCCTCCTCGGGGACTGTGGGAGCAGACGCCTGCAGCTCCGTTTTTGCCGGGTTTTCTTTCTTTCCTCTCTGATTCTGTGTCGGGTAATTAAGGACTGAAAGGTTGCCTTAAGTGCAACCTTGGGAATAATATTTTACTGCAGACAGTGTACCATGTTATCAGTTATTGTATTGTAATAGGGCCTAAAAATCCAATGCATATATGCTCCTTTCTTGGAAAGGTTTAGTATTGAAATGCATTAACCATGGAGGCAGATAAGAGGACACCTATGATTATAGTGCACTGTGGCACGTAAATCAAGGTAACTTGAGCCAGCGTGTGCTGGAAAGAGGCAGGCACTGGTGGCAAATTGCTCAGATCCCAGTTCAGTGCCTCCAGCGCAAAATTTGAGTCCCGTAGCAAGGGAATGGAAACGCCACAGGGGACAAAATCATTACTAACCAAAATAGCTGACATCATCCGCAGTTATATGGGAACTTGCCTGTTGGTAGGGGTATATATCAATTTCCTGGTGTGGATTTTCCATAGTAATTTATCACTCCGGCAAAAATAAAAACCCCAACAAAACCCAAACAAATGAAGTGAAAAAACAAAAGAGTGCAATGTCTCATAATAAGCTCTCCCTGTTGTGGCAGCAGCTGCAGTTTCTCCTCTCAGATTTCTTTTCTGTTATTACTCAGAAAGAATCAGCAGCTGCTTAGGAAATATTCCAGAAAGATTCACTGAGAAGTTCCTGGTTGTTTTTCACATACTAATCTGACAGAAGTAACGTCTTCAAGGAAGGGACTAGCTCTCCTGTTTTTCGTCTGCTCCTCATAAATTAGCGGCTTCTGATAAAGTGGTTATCTAAAAGGAAACAACAGCGGGAAGAACAGGTCCAGGTGCTGGGAGACAAGCATGGGTTTTCACGTCGTGGAGGGGGTGTGGGAATTGCTTAGGTTATTTTAGTGATCACTTTTGCATCTCTTTAAAAACTTTTGCTTGACGAAACTGCTTTCCAAGTGGGTGTATCTGGAGGCAACACCCATAAGAGGGTTCATTTGGAAGAGATACAACACAGGCTCCTCTAAAAGCAGCATACCTTCAGGACATATTAACTCTGGAGTTATTTTGGTTCTGTCATTGTGCTCTGTGCTTTAGGGCTGGAGAGTGCTGTCATCAGAATCCAGCTGGGGAAGTAGTCGGGGTGGAGCTCAGTGGGACGGTGCAGATCAGTGTCTCTGAATGGGCACTCCTGTTGCTACACTTCGCTGTTCTTTCTTGCGTGCCTTCTTTTAACTGGGACGCCTGCTCAACAAGAGCATTTCTCCCCATAATGAGGATGCCTAATGAGAGTCAGTGCTGATGCCTGACCCCAGTCAAGGAGCTCGTAACTGGTGATTGTTAAACAGGTCAGAGGGGTAGAGGTGAGCAATCGTGTCAAGACTCAGAGTTCCCCCAAACCGTGGCTGGAAGCTGTCACCTTGAGCCTTTCCCCTGTCGTTGGCCCCTGGTTGTGAAACAAATCACATTCCCATTTCCAGGTCTCTGGTGCATGAGGGCACAATTCAAACGTCATCTTTTGAATGATGTTTGCCCATCATTCAAAATCAAAGCCTGTATGCCCTTCCCCTGTCCTTCTGTGTCACAGGCAGCCCTGCCTCTGAGCGCACTCCAGGCAAAATCCAAAGCTCCTGTGGGCATCCAGAAGTGGAGGTGTGGGTCTTCACAGAGCCAATCTGGAGCCTCCAAAGCTCTCAAGACCATGCATCTCGCTGCATGGAGAATTAAATGCAAAAGTTGCTGCTTCCTCCTCTGCTGTCACCAGTAAGTAGGGGGGAAAAAAATATTAAACCTGGGTAAAAGCAATTTGGATCTGCAATGTCCAGTGCTGCAAAACACTGTCCACAGCTCTCAGGAATGTGAAAGAGGTTAATAGAGCTTTTACTTCTGGCTGCCTGGCCAATTATTTCTATGGAAAAATCCCGACTCCTTCCCTTTATTGGAGTGAGTTCATGATCATCTATATAAAAGAAAGCTGTATTCTGAGAACACATACGCATTTGCATACGGATGGTGTTCTCTTGCAAATTATTTGAATAAAAATAAAAGAAGAATGAAAACAGGAGTTTTCACTCAAGGGAAAAGTTAATGAACTCACTTCTCTTTCTTTCACTCCCTGATTAAATATTATGTTACCATTTTATCTTTGTGCATGAAGAGTAAAGCCCTATTCTGTACTTTGCCAGCTTCATTCATGAAGCTTTGTATTATTTTTACTGCAATAAAAAATTTAAAATGACACTCTCCACATGAGAAGCAGAATGGAGAAGAGCAGTAATTTTCCCTGCAGTATGGAGGAAGGAGAAAGTGAAAGACGAGACATCCTCTTTTGTTTGTTTGAATAGGCATGAGATATGCTCCAACATGTGCTGACGGGAGCAGCGGGAGAAGACTGGCGACAGAAGCTCAACAAGAAATGCAGAAGGCATTACCTGCTATCTAAGATATCAGTGAGACCTTCCTTTCTGAAGGGTGTCTTTTTCTTTAATGCTCATTATTTCTGAGAGCCCGTGGGCTCTCTGTAGCAGATTTTACTAATGTTTTAAAGTTGACAGCTTGATCATTCTAATTCAGATCCCGTGTTTTCAGTGCTGATAGCTAAGTGGATTTCAGTGGATTTTCAGTTTGACCAGCTGAGCGCCACTGGACTTCTCATTCTGCAGTGCTCAGGTAGCTCAGCTGAGCTGGTGTTACTCTGACGGGGCACCACCTTCTCTTAGGTGGCAGCAGAAGCATTGGCAACATTCAGATGAATAAGTTCAGCTTCATACGCCAGAAGATGATTCCAGAATTGGCTTCGCATTTTATTAGCGCATCAGAAGGCTATTGCCATGGAGTTGTCAGTCTCTGGATACATGAAATTTGCTAGGAGTCCCTGCCTGATACAGCACCGGAAAACTAGCTTTGTATGAAAGCAACTTCATGGGGAGTGCCCATCACCTGCTAAATATGGCTGGTTTTCAAATGTTCTTGAGAATGAACATTGTTGCTTTTAATCTAGAAACGGATGCAGGGTTTTATAAAGGCTTAGTGCCTGAATGGCTTGCAGTCTCGTTCAATCAGCTGTTGCAATGTAAGCAGAGGCAACATGGAATCACAGAACAGATATGCACATACAAACCTTGTGAAACACAGTGTTTTCCGGTGGGGGACACACGTAAATTCCAAGTAAGTGAGAATGAAAAACAAACAAACATGAGAATGGGGAAGGAGATTTAACATTTAGAAGTGGACCCCTCCACCCAGGGATTTCATCTGTGCTGCTGTTGCTCGCCTAGGTAGTAGGAGCAAGGCTTCTATCTGCCAGTCAACCATTTTCTTTTTGATAATTATTCACATCGCTGTAGAAACGGAAATTATCTCTATTTTCTCACTTCCCAATTGAAAACTGTAATTGCAGCTGCTCCCTCCTCCTTGTTTGGAAGTTTAGCATGCAGAGAGTCATCAGCCAGGCTTGCCTTAAATCAAATCTTCCCATGCAGCCTGGGTTATAATCTAGCGAGCACAGCAGCTGCCTAGTCTCAGCAAGGAGAAAAGCAACACATTTCTCCAGCCCCTGTTTAGGCAGTTCCTGCAAAAAGGAAGGGGCTATGCCTCGCCTGATGCCTTTATAGAAATGTAGAGAAGTCAGTTTCCTGAGGGCTTTCACAGATATTGCTAATCATCTTAAATTGAAACAGAGCTTCCAAAACCAGCATGTAAATCCCCGTAACACACCTTCAATTTCTGTCTCCAAGGCTACCCAGCTGCCCTGATCCTCCGTGACAAGCCCTGGAAATGCCATGATACTTTCTTTCACACCAGTCCCTCCCCGCTCTTCAATCCCCCTCGCTCTTGGGTTGTCTTGCTCACGTGAGATGTCGCTCCACAGCATTGCTGCCATGGTGGTGGGCGAAGAGCTGCTCTGAAAGCCTGTGGGAAGTTGGGGGGGATGCACAGGCTCTCATCCCTTCCACCAACGGAGAAATGCTGGTTTCCTCAGGGATACAAGAAAATAGCCAGAGCCCCCCGTGCAGACCTGCCCAGTTTTGCTCACTCATCTGTGCAAAGGATGGATTGGAGGTCTCTTTAAAACAACACTAATAGCAGTTATTCATGCTGTTTTTACCAAACCTTCTTATTCCACTGTAAGACATGCAGTTCATGAATAACAGCAACTACTCCCCAGTCACAGAGGTGTATTTTGAGGGACCCAGTATATGTAGTCTTTATGGACATTTTCCAGTGACTTTATATGCAGACACTGCTTTTCATGGACAGCCAAAATCTGCCCTCTCCTGAAGTCTCTTGGATCTAAATTAGTGAGACTTGTATATATCGTGATTTGAATCTGAATGTGTTTCCTTGCTTGCAGTCCCTACAGTCAGAGTAGGCACGGAGACTTTGTGCTGTAGTTTACCTTACGATGTATTTTTTTGGCTGTCCTGGTAAACCACCTGATCAGCAGGCACGTTCCCTGGGTTGCCTATACAGAAGCGCCTTCTAAAAGTGAACACCCTCAAGGATGTAAGATTTGCAAAGGCACAGGTGTATGGAGCAGTGTCCCAGCAGACAACAGGAGCCCTTGGCTGATGGTTCATCTGAAGGTCTGGGGTGAGATACAGCTTCTCTGAGAGGTCAGCATCTGGGTTCCTTCCCTGACCATTATCCAAGACTCACGGAAGAAGTGCTGGATGAGCTGATGAGCCTTTTGTACTGCAGATAGATACCCCTAAACTGCTGCAGGGTCAAGAGCAAAGTGACAAACTAGAATCAATGAGGCCCTATGTAGACACTCAAGAGTAACAAGCGAACCAGTGGATTTGTAGGCAGACTGTAACAGCTTGTTATCTGATGTCCCCTGGGCACAAACACTGAGACGACTGCAGTTTTTGACCCCTTTTTTTTTCTCTGTTGGGTCGGCAGCTGGTTAGCTGGTCATCCAATGTGACAACAAAACAGACGGAAGAAGACAGCAAATTGCAATAGGCAGGAGATGCTGGAATATTAGGATGACAAAAGGACTGGAAATAAAGCAAATACACAAAGGTTGCTTTGCTGTCCTTTATTATTCGTGCATCAAACTCTTGGAGTTTGTTTCTGGAACTCCGTTAAAAGCAGAGGTATCAGTTTGCCAAGTTATCACTGAACTTTAATGTTGATTTTATTTTGCACGTATTTTGCATCTCTAATCTCTCTGCCTGGCACTGCAAGTTAGAAATGAACCTGAAAAACACACATTGAGACTTCACTGACTTTCCCTCATATTTGTCTGAGAACACAAAGCTCTCTTCATATCATCGCCTCCAGTCTCGTCAGGCGGAGGGAAGACCCCCAGAAGATGGATTTCTGGATCGTCCTTTGGACTGAGATCTCTGCTCCTTGGGATGCAATGACTGCACTAGCTTATATCGTGCCTCTTTCCTGTTTCTAGGCTTTTGTTAATAAAGAGTATGCCCAGATTGTCAGACTGGGTCATGATCACCAGCTCCAGCCTAATCTTTTAATTAACTCCTGTTAATGTAAATGTACTTGAAAGGATTCTTTTAGCCACAGTGTTCAAGAAATTAGAAGTCCTGTCTTGAAGAGACAGTGTGTTTCTTCTTTCATGGTTCGGTATAGGTGACACTGTCTTGCTGTATGAGAAGGATTTGCCACATCCTGTGGTGCTCACTTCTCATCTGTGGATTACAGATTAATTTATATCAACTTGGGATAATAGGTGACAGCTCAGTGTCTATTAAGTGTAGCATTTCAGTTTTGCATAGGCGGAGACCTCCTGGCATCTTGTTTCTGTAATTTCCATGTCTCAGAATAGCCTAAAGTCAAGGTTGGGTTATACACCTTGTGTAGTAGAAGGTAACAATATGTGAGGTTCTGGGACCTGCCAGAGAAACGCACCATTACCACTGCTGATTTAATCTGATTTATCCTCATTGCATGGCTGTCCTACTCCTTGCAATCAAGGTCAGAAAAGGATTTGAGCCTGTTTCTGATGTGGGAAGACAGCAGTCCCGCAGGTATAAAGCACAAAGAAGAGCTGAGCTCAGATTGACCTTAGTGGAAAAAAGCAAGCTCCCAAAATGGAGTGTAGCTGAACTGCATCAAGGGAGTGGAAGTGGAGCAGGGTGAGAGCTGTACCTGCTCGTGTGGTAAGCAGAGACTCTCCCTTCCCTAGTGACTCCAGTTTTGCCTAGGAGAAGCCACATAAAGACAAACAAATGCCAGCAGAAATGTTTCTATTGTTTTCCTTCTCAGTTTCTAATGAAAACTGTTCCTTTAAAACACAGCAATATCCTCCCCTATGATTTTTGCAGTCACAACGCAGAAAGAGAGAAAACCTGAAAGCAAAACTGACTCCTTTTGATTTTTCCTAGTTCAAGAGAGGAAACATGCCAGTGGGAAAGAGAACAAAAATCATGCCGAGTAAATCTGGATTTTAAACTGCCTCTAATGATCAACCGCAATCATACAAATATTTATTTCTGGTTTTATAGTTCATTTGTGTTTAAGCTGACAGCAGATCTTTAATTTGATATTCAGTCTTCTGACATAAAAATATGTATCTTTTAGATCACTTCTTTAGTTATTAAATTCTGTGGGGGTTCAGACAGCAGGTTGTCAGGGGATAATTTTGTCATACACTGCCTTAGCATGTACTTTCTGTTCACTGATTCTTCGGTTGCTGATGCTCAGTTTGGTACTGAGACATCAATCCTGTTTGCACTGAAGTTGTCAAGAAAACGTCCAATAGTTTGAATAGGGTGTTGATTTTATCCTCACGGTTCATGCCGTAGCGGGAGCTGCCGTAACATCTAACGCCAAATCCTTAATACCTATCTAGTGCTTTGAAGTGCAGCCCCCCATACTGGAGATCAAGCATTCACAGTTTCAGCCAAAAAGCAATAGAGGGACTGCAGCCCTGCTCCTGGGACTGCAACAGAGAGGCATGAAGTAGGAGGATGTCTCATTTATTGCATAACAGGTTGGATAACTTTTTTGCATGTGGTTCGTTGATGTGCTGCCAGCGACATGGATGTGCAACCCACAGCCACAGACAGGTCTCTGCAACCTGCCTGTTTCCTAGTTATTATGGCTCTAACTTGTAGACCATCATGCAGGCAAGCATGTAGAGATATGCTGCTACATCTTTATGTATGCATGGAAATATCACGATACATGGGTTTTTCTCCTCATGTGCTTAGTGCTCAAAAATTCCATCAAATTCAACAAGAGCTCAGCATGTAACATAAAGCAGCTGTTTATGAGTTTCCAGGTAGTTAGGAACCAAACTTCAGGCAGCCAGATTTGAAAAATGTAGTCAGTCTTTAAATGATGTGCTGTATTGAAAGGAGTCTTAGTCTAAAAACACTCATGAAGTCTGAGAGTTTATGATGTAAAGAAACCTGTAGCACGTGGCATGCGCTTCCTACTTTTCCTGAATTTCATTATGCCTTGCTGCCTCACAGAACAGCTGTAACATTAAACCCATTGAAATTTGTAAAGTGCTTAGAGATCCACTGAAGGGAGGCAGTAGAGGAGTAAAAGGTACTCAATTTTCATTGCTAGTGTATCAGGCAAGATAGTTTCCAGAGTGTCTTCGCATTAAATAAGAATAAATAACTGCAAAGGTAGAATCTGCTCTATGCTCATTAATACGTATCTTTTGGGCTGTGGTTGAGAAGAATCTGTTTTAAGGAGAAGGTGAGCATAGATTTGGAGATTTGAATTCACATTTCAGTACCTTACTTAGGGCCATGGCTTGAAGCATCAGGGTGTGCTTTACTGGTGCACAAACACTATCCAGGTCTACTGGCATTTGAATAATAGTGGCAAATAGTTTGTTTGACCATTTTCTCCTGTCAAATTTCAACTCGATTTTCAAATAAATCATTCACCAATATTTTTTCCTCCTGATTTGGTTAGCTCAATAGCCGGCTGAACAATATTCATCAAACAAATTACTCACTTTTTCCCCATCAATCTGCAAAAAATTTATTCACAAATACTTTTTACATGAGGCAGCCAGCTCTAGCCAGGACAAATCAAGGTAGTTTCCTACTCTTTTGATCAAATGCCAGTAGGACTTTATCTTGGACAGCTCAATAGAGACAGGTTTTAATGCATAATACATAATGGGTAAGCTGAGTTTTTCACAGTTCTTTGTGAGCTCTCTGCTATTGCCCATATTTCTGTTCAACTACTGAGAGAGGAATGACAGAGGGGCATACATTTTTCCATCCAGGTACGCTCAGAAGCGTTTCACAAAACTGACCGTGCAGCTTCGAGGGCGTAGGGCTCATGTCAGCCACAACCATGATGGGGCAGCCCTTTAGCTGGAACATGCAAACTGTTTAATACAGCAAGGCGAAACTTAACAGGAGTCAAGGAGAGGAAGTGAAGATGAGTATAGTGCCCACTCCAAAACAAAAAAGGAACCTAGAGGCAGAATGAAATCAAGCAACGTGAAATTTGGCCAGTATGCTGGGGATAAAGTCCCTAGCTCTCGGGAAAAGGGTCTTTAATGAGTAGCCAAGATGTGAGATGGCACATCCCCGCGTGGATGTCTCCAGGACAAGTTTGCGCTGTGGTTCCCTTTCCTCCGGGTTCTCATGCAAGCAGTTTGGAAGCTGCTGATAGTCCCCTTCCTGCCCTTAGTGCCTGTCGTATTGCTGACAGAGCGGGTGTGCACAGCCTTACCTGCCTGTCTGCCTATCCTCCTCTTTTTTGTTGTGGAGAGCTTATGGTTGCTCTGGCAAGGAGCCTCACATAGCTAAGGCAATGGGACCAAAATGGGACTGTCTAAGGTTTGCAGCCAGCGATCTGCACTGCACATGAGCAGTGCTTTTGTGGCCTCTGCCCCTAAACAGGGTGCTGGGTCCTCAGTCAAGATAGGTCCTTCTGCTGTTGGTCACGGATGTATGGGACTTTTGAATGCTGTTTACCCTTGCACCCCACGCTGTATGTTGGCCTGCTACCCAGTCGTCTTGCCTTTGTCCTCTGCTGCTCAGGCAACAAGGTAGGGAGAACGAGAGTGTTTATCCATGTTTGTCAAGAGAGCAAATTTGCAAAAGCTAGCAAGTATATGTTGGAGGAGTGGTGCAAGTAGGGAGTGGTTGCGTGTAGATTTCTTTAGGATCGGTGAGTGTTCATGCATATATGTGCATGCATAATAATGTGTTCAATGTGGCACTTCATTTCTCTCGATCCTTCCCTGAGCTGCTGTTGGCCAATCTAGTTACCCCCAAATGAGAGATGCCTTTGGCCTATGCATTATGCAGAAATCTAGGTGTGGAGAAATGTAGGCAAATATTTCTGTAGCATCATCAATAAATGAATCGTATGTGGTATCTACTCAAAACAACAACATGCTGAACACTGAAAGTCAAATGGGATGCCTTCCTGAGAAACAAACAACTGACCACATATTTACTCTGCATCTCATAAATAAACATGGAGAAAGCACAAAAACAGAGGAAGATATTTATCTTGACTTTATACTTGGAGAAAGCTTTTGACTCAGCCTGGCTCTCGTAGCTGAGCTGTAGAAAATGGAATTGGCAGGGGGAAAAACTACAATCACATACATGTAACAATCCATTGAAGGTAGGACACACAAAAAAGAGAAGAAACCAGGCTTTGAAGGCGAAGGTAGGCTAACACAGGTGTCAGCTTGAGGCCTGCTCTTTCTGTCATCTACGCTGGCGATTTATCTGCCTCAGAGAAATGGTTCTCAAATTGAATGAGGGATCTCAAACACCTGCTTAAGTTGTCACAACGTTACAAAATGTATTTTGACACACCCTGCTGCAAGGCCATGCAGTGAGGATGGAAGAACATCGGTGATGAACGGCTGGATAAAGATGCTCTCTTGGAAAACGCAGATGCAGAAAGAGACTTGGGGATTCAACATGAGTAATGGACTCCACAAGCTTTTTGTGCAGTGTCGGCAGTTAATGGTCTAATTCCATTTTTAGATGTGTGAGAAGGGGAAAAACAAACAATGACTGAGAAACGATTTTTACTCTGTGCGCAGCATGTGTGTATAAACCACAACGACATTGTATCCCGGGTGGGTGCCTGCGAGTCAAAAAGCACTTACAGACACTGGAGAGTCCGAAAAATGCTGCAGTGGCTGAAACTGAATCTTACAATGTGAGGCATCAAAGAAAACAATCTATTCAGCTGAGCACGAAGAAGTGATCGGAGCACCATGCGTAGTTACTTATCCATGAAAATGGGATGGGTGTGCAGTTTTGTAGACAAAGGCATAATAAGTTCCGATGTCTCGAAGTTGAAGGTGGACAAACTCAACCTTGAAAGAAGCAATTTCCTAGCAGCAAGGATAATTAAACATTGGAATAAATTAGTAGGTGGAGTAAGGCACCAGCCATTACTTGGCGTCTTTAAGACAAGATGTGTTGTCTTTCAAACTCGTTTTGAT
This sequence comes from Steatornis caripensis, assembly GCA_013398225.1. Taxonomy (NCBI): domain Eukaryota; kingdom Metazoa; phylum Chordata; class Aves; order Caprimulgiformes; family Steatornithidae; genus Steatornis; species Steatornis caripensis. The sequence goes on along the minus strand of VZSC01016081.1, from coordinate 148,143 downwards.
GCAGCTGCTGGGGGAAAAATCTACAGCTGGCGTATGTGTGCCTGATTAACGGGCTACTCTGGCCCCTTCTGTCTGGAAGCCTGACTATGCGGGAGGGAAAGCAGTTCTTGCTAAATACAGACTAAACCAGCGAGATGACACTTGTTGAGAATACCACACACCACAGCTCAGGATAGCATGGGTTTACCTATTCACTGCACCAGTGTAACTAACAGTGCGTGGCAGTGGTGAAGTAGATGCTGGTATCTGGCAGTTACAGTAAGGACAACAGAGACTTCCAAAGCAGACAGTCGTAAGGAAAATCCTTCCGAGGACATCATGAACATCATTAAGTCACTGCTGTGAGGTCCCGGATCGGTGATCCCCAACTAGCAACAGAGAAAGGAAATAGGAAGCACAGAGCAAGTGGGGACTGAGGCTCCTGCGAAATCAGTGGCCTTGTGCATGCAGTAAACTTCACATCCATGACTACATCCGTGTGTGTGTATCAGGAACGCTGCTGCAAGGCTTAAGAGGCACAAGGGGATGATTTTCAGGACTAGAGTTTGATGAAGGATCAGCAGTTTAACCAGCATGACGGAAGCTGACCAGTAAGGGTGGGAGATCTTCTAACCTGTTTTCTGAATTTGACCTAAGGGACTTGCCTTGGTTTACAGAAGTGCTGTTTTCCAGTGAATAAAAAATGTGTTTGAATGCTGGCCAAAGGACGAGGTAGAGCAGAATGGCCGGAAACAGGCAGCATGAACAAACAGGCATAGGAGGGTATCACAAGCGTAGATGAAGACAGTCTCATCTTGTTTGGGCAGCCCTTTCTCAGTCACGTGTGTGGATTCAGCTTCGTTTGCGGTTTGGGAGCTTGGAGAACTTCAGTGTGGACAGGACTAAGTGCCCCCGCAGCGCCTGATGGCTGCAGCTCCACAAAGAGATCTATTGTGTGCAGGAGCTCAGGTAATTGTGGTTGGAGGGTGAAAGCTCTCCTTATCAGTTTTAGGGGAGTCTTGTTTCGTTCCTAGCAGGCGACACCCTCTCTACTGTAAAGCCTCAGAGAATGAATAACAAAGTCCATGCTAAAATCCAGTCTGATAATCATGCTCAGTTACAAACACAGTGCACACTTCCTGCTAGTGGGAGCAAACAACCTCGCCCAAGCCAAGGTACGCTCAAGACCAAGGTGTGCTGGAGACGCTAGTATAAAGCCTAAACCAGCCATTTTGTGCGGCAGTGGCAGCCTAAAACCGTGCATAGGCTCTGCAGATTCCCCACACGGAGAAACGTGTAACACGGATTTGGCTCCATCAAATAACAGAAAATCAGGTAGCCTGGGCAGCAAATGACAAAACGCACACGAGGAGAGCGCTGATTTTGCAGTTAACGTGGCAAGGGACTGAGACAGCAGATAACTGTCCGAGTTACTAAAGAGCAGGCCAGTGCCTCAGTTCTTTTGTTTTTACAAACAAACAGGAAATTAAATCCCCGAGCAAACAAAAATCTCTGGGAGCAGGCTGGGGAGAAAGGTGGCAGAGCAGTGGCATGAATGCCATGCGGCAGCAGCCGCTTATTGATTTTAAGCTGGGACGCAGGCAGGGTGAAAGAAACCCAGCCCCCAAACAGGGCAGTGCTGCTTGTGGGGCTGCCGCCTGGCATCGTGGTGGGGGGCAGTGGCGCTGTCCTCGCACCACCCGGGGCAGAGGGAGCCCCATCTCTCCCTCCCCTCGCCCAGCGGGAACTGCTCTGGGGAACGGGCAGGAGCACAGGCAGGCCCGCTGCTGCCACGTGTGCCCGTGGAAGGGCAGGGGACACGAGTGGGCCCACCCAGCGGGGGTTTTCTGAGTGCATGAATGGGGGAACATGGTTGCACCCGGCATTTAGGGCTGCGTGACCAGGTGCGAGGCAGAACTCCGGGCTTAGGGGGTGCGCGCGGAGCCCCCCGGCTGAGGGGCCCAGGG
>VZSC01016081.1:102709-144836 GCA_013398225.1 Steatornis caripensis | reverse complement strand
CGAGGGGCAGTGGGGGACCGGGCAGCGCCGCCTGCCCGCCGGGCCGCGCCGCCCCGCTGGCCGGGCTCTCGCCGCCGTCGCCCTCTCCCGGCCCGCCCGCGGGCGTTAACGGCCGGCGCAGCCCTAACAGCTCAACAGCCCTCCCGGCCACCACGGCCCCCTGCAAGGGCCGGGGAGCGGGTTGCTGCCGGGTGTCTCCCCGAAACTTTAAGGGGCCTCCTCAGAGTAGAGATGGGGCGGGGGGGGCGGTGCGCTGTTCGGCGTGGCTCCCCGGGGAGAGGGGTTTCCCCAGGTGGCCGGGGTAAAGCGACGGCGCAGCGGGGTAGCTGCTCCTGTGCGACCCGGTGTGTGGGGCTGTGGCCGCTGTGAGGAAAGGGCTGTGAAATTTCGCCTCGCAGTGCGTGAAGTGACTCGTCTCGGCGCCGAGAGGGTGATCCAGAGGGATCCTTGACTATTCCACGAGCAGAGACCGCAGGAGGGGCCCCTACACCCTGCACGCCGGCAGCACAAACCCGGCTTCTCGGGGCGCACAGGTGCTGTGGGGGAAGCGATGATACTTCTACGTGCTCCCATCCTGCCTCTCAGGGTTTGCTGCCTCTGCCGTGAAGTTCTCCCGTGAAGAGATAACGAATAATTGTGTGGGTGACGTTTTATGCTGTGTTCACGTAATCGTGTAGCTGTCGTTAGCTTATCGTGTGGCATTGTTCCGTACTGGTGTCGATGCCAGGCAGGCAGTGTGCAGAAATAAAGACTGTAGCAAGAACCACACAAAAGGGCGGGTGGTGGGTTTTGATTCTTTGCATGGTTTTTTTTCCCCCCTTCAACGGTGGACTTGTAGTGTTGTTGCTAACAGTGTTACTGAAGTAGCAGTGAGTTTAGCTAGAGAACAAGAAGGTTGTTCAGGTAAGATATGCATAGTATTTAAGCGGTTCTGTGTCAGCTCTGTGCAGTCTGAAGTACTTTAGGTGCTGGTGAGAAAGGATGCCCCACAAATGACTACAAGCAGTTCTTGATTCAGAACACTTGATTCAGAACAGTTGCGGGTAGGAAGCGGGAGCCTTTTCCAGATTTGGGGTGGAAGGAGTGAGTAACTAAACAGTGCCCCAACCTCACGCTGCAATGCTCGTATTTAAACAAAACTCTGTTTGCTGACTCGGTTTGTGCTTGTACTTTTGACATTGCTATGACTAATTCTTTTTTTTTAAGTCTGCCAGAGCGCTTTCCGTATGGTTTGGCTGTTGAATCTTTCATAGCCAGGTCTGCAGAGCAGGTAGTTACAGTTGAAAAGTCAGCTTCCTAAACCTGGGCTCATCCCAGTCTCTTTCCTGAGGCTGCTTGCAGGCAAGGCAGTGAGGCGATCAGGGCAGAGGGGTCTGCCATCTACAAGTCAAGATCCTACCACACAAAGGTGTCCACTGTGCCTTCTCTTACTTCCAGCTAAGGTTAGTCATCTCTATCTCATCTTTACAATATAGGCATTCTGCCAGCTGGGGGAACAGTAAAGAACTGGAGAGAACACCTTTAGTGTTTTTGTTTAGAAACAGAAAGGGAATAAAATTTTTCAAGAGAATGGTTTAGTAGGGCAAGTGGAAGATCAGGACTCTGAGATACTTAAGGTCGTGTAGCAAAAAGTAAAAACTATTAAGGATGACATGCAACAGGAAAGTTGTTTCCTTTCTAATTCCAGACGAAATAATTAGAAGAACTTAAAATGTGCATGCATAGCTATCGGGCCACTGTTCATGATATGGTTTGTATGGATGTTCTGAGTTGCTTTTTGGGGATTTTTTTTTTTCAATTGGAATAGCGCTGTTAAAATTGAAAGTGCTTTTGTGTACAGGAAAGAAAACCCTTGAACTTCTCAGCCTTACTTGTGCTGTCTGTTGCAGCGTGGCTGTCTTGATACCGTTACTTGGTAGCTTCTGTGAGATCTTCCAAATGTTAAAAGGTTGGGAAGATGATGTTCCTCTCACTCTGGGTGGGAGAAGTGTGCTTCTGTGAACATGTGTTTTCTACTAGCTCTTTAATAGAGAGACAGGTTGGGACTTTCTGTTAACTAATGTACTGCAAGTGTTGAGGAGTTCTTGTATAAGGGAAGTGGAGGGAAGGAGTTGAAGCATAGAAGGGTTCATCCCTTGTGTGTACTTAGACTTGATTGTTTTTTGTTCAGATCTTTAGGAAATAACCCAGAAAAAGGATGTAAATGGCTGAAGTATTTGGCTCTGACAAATAAGAATGTTTTCTCATCCCTTCTCTTGGATCCAGTACAGTTATAATCTCTTTGGTATGGAGAATTTGGATGCCGAGATGAAGGCTAGGTGTAGTCTCTCTCTCTTCTTCCCTCTTCTGGTGTGGTTAGATCCTGAGAAGAGATGGCAGCATGAGGGCATTTTGCGCTGCCACTGCCTGTTTTATGTATAATTTCATTCTGCTGTCAATCTGCCTGATCAACCTGAAATGTCTGGAAACCGAAATATCGCTCCTAGGACAAGCCATCCAAAAAACAAAACAAGTATCTGGTGGTTACCAGGGCTCAGACTGTAAAGTAAACAATAAGCCTTGCAGCTCCTGGATTTTTTTTTCCCTGGCTCTTTTTTGAGATTCAAGATAATAATTTCAGTGTATCTGAAAAAAACCTGGTTTTTGTTTAAGTGCTATGGGACTTGAGGATTGCAGGCACTCAGTAGTTCTTGGGGGAAAACCATTGATGATGAGTTTCCCGGAGATGGCCTTTTTCTTACTACCATTTAGACCTGTGTGACACTCACTGTCCGCTATAATGAAAGTCAATTCCAGCATGCCAGATCCCCAGGAGCCTTGTGTATACACGAATAAAGTTCCTACAACTCGTATCTGAAATTCTGTATTGTTTTTACAACAATTAGTCATTTCAGTCAAGGTTTATTTCAAGCTCTGCAATAGAAAGACTTTGGTAATTAGTGTAAGTTATTGTGATCATGAACTTCAAGGAAAAGCATGCTTTAATCTTTCCCTGAATTTGCAGCTGAAGAAAAAGCATTAGAAAATGGGAGAGCCTCAAGGTTTAGGGCAGGGAGATGATGAAAGGATGATTGCCCACCGAGTGCTCAAGGTATGTTAGAGTGGAATTTGCTTCCTGTTCTCTTGCTGGTGCGTGCTCACCTGACGGTGAGCCCAGGGCTGATGCTGGTGGCCTTTGCCTGCCTGCTGTTGGAAGAAGGCAGGCTCGGATCCTCATTGATACTCAGAGAAGGAGCTGGCAGCTAGGCCTGCCTATCTCTGTTGTAACTTTAGAGGAGGTTAAAAAGGCTCGCAAAGGGGAAATACTAAGAACCATGTCCTGGCCTTAGCAGCTGCAGACTGCTAAGGCAGTAGAAGCACGTAGTGAGCGTTGGGGCTGGGTTGGTGAGGCACTGAAGGGCAGGTGGGGCTGCTGAGGAGGAAGCGCTTTCTGTGTAGTTTTGCCATGCTGATGTATTTTCTTAGTGTGTAGGCTGTGGGAAGATGTGGGAATCAAAGGGCGAGCAGTGTAGCGAGTGTTTTTTCCTTTACATGCTGTGTTCTTTTGGGTTGGCAAATGACACCTTAGTCCCCTTTTCTGGCTCTCTTGCGGCTTTGTAGGTTCTTGTCCAGGGCTCCTTTTTAGGGGGTCTGGGTGCTTTTTCTGAAATTCTTTGACCTTGTTCTCCAGGTTTCTCAATTGCTATATTTCAACATAGCAACAGCTTGCTCTCTTTGGGTAGCCTCTGTTGTATTTGGCTCTAATCCCTGAACTGAGGTATAAACCTGCCTGAACAAGATTTGAAGTAAGCAGTAGGGGTCATTTAAAAATGCAGCCACATGCTTGATTAGAGGGGAATGTACTTAAGAAATAATGTATATCTGTCCATCTAGCTATATAAACAAACATTCAGGGACGTTTGCGATTTCAGCTTTCACATCTAATATATTTGTGGGTTGATTTGGTTTTGTGTGGTTGCTTTTTGTTGTTTCCAGTCTCCATAATTCTTGTCAAAGACTTATCTGCAAAACGGACTTGATTTAATAGGGAAACGGTTACATATCTTAATAAGACACTTTTGGAAAGTGAACATTACAATTGTCTGGTTTTGGATGGCTTTCACCGATTATTTTTTTGTGTGTGTGTGGACTTCTGTGTGTTAGAAGGAAGGCAAATCAATCACTTGAAAGTTAAGTTGGAAAGAACTTGAGGAAAACATTATTAGTGTGAGCTGGGTCAAAGTAGGGGTTATGTCAGTGTTTGTCAAGGTCTCTAGTAGTTTTGAAGGAAAGATATTGGGTGGAGTATAAGGTAAGAATCTATATAATAATGCAAAGAAAAATATCTTTTTAATACTTTGCTTTTGACTTTTATTGGAGATGTTGCAGTTACTTCCCAGGCCCTGCGAGGCATCCTGCTTTCTTAGAAGATCTACAGTAGTAAGTGATAAAGTCTATTTGCTAGAGACCTGCAAGATGAAATTGTTTATGGATACCAATGTTTCAATTTCTGTCCAAGAATAACAAGCAGCTTCCGGTATGAACCTAGTTCCTAACCTGAACAAGGTACCCCAAAACTGCATCGAGCAAGACGGACATAGACTGCAATGTAAGCACTTTTTGTCCAGGTTGTTAGTATCTCCTGCCCTAAAGAAGGAATGAGCTTGTATAAATGAGATACTAAGTTCTCCAATTGTCCAGCTGTTTGTCAGTTGATTTTTTAGAAAAGCTCAAATTGTTGCTTTCTTCCAAGACTTAAATCTCTGCTGAGAAGGGCTTTAAAAATAGTGAGATAAGCTTTTAATACATTGTATGCATTAGGTTTTGCAAGGGGCAAAGATGTAAAATCAGTTTCAGACCAAACTGCTTTTGGGGTAGTATGATCTGAAAAATAGCTGCTCAGATGCCAAAAGCCTTGAGTAATGTCTTTCGAGATCATCAGCATATCTAAAATAAGATAAGCAGCAAGACATAAGTTATGGAACTTAAAAAAGTTTCTTAGTTTTTTGAGCTCCGTATCAGAAATTGACTTATTCATTTACACTTACGCTTTTGTAATGGTAAGGCATAACTGATTTCTTCTAACTGAAGTTCGAGACGGCAAAAAGGATGGTAGTTTTATTTTGTCCCCCCTCTGGAGTTGAAAGAAGTTTCAAAGCTGCATTTCCAGTGTAAACCATTATCAACTTTAACTGTGGCATTCTGACTAAGTTTAAAGCGAGCTAGATAGCAGGTGTTGCTAAATGCCTTTGAGTCTTGTAAAGTTACAAAGCAATATGGTAATGCTGGTAGATTTGAATAGATGTAATTGCTGTGGGGACTGCTTGAAACTTGTGGTAGAGTGTTGCAGTCAGTGCTCCTTTTCATTACACTAGATGAGGCTAGTTGCAGGGAAAGTCTTATGTCACAGGGTCTGAAGAAGCAGCCTGGAGAACAGTATCTTTTGTATGTAGCAATGGCAAAATACTGCTGCAGAAATATGAAGAATTGCTGAAGCAAGCTGAAGTATTTAACTAGTGATAATCTCTATGGCCAGATGGAATTTGCTTGGATGCTCTTAAAGGATCTGAACTGTTAGCTGAGTTATGGGAAGAATAGGTAAGTAAGACACCAAGTCCTGGTCAGGATTTCCTTTAAAAAAGGATCTGAGGAACGTTTTTGGAATTAATTGACTTGTGAACTTCAGGAATGAGAACTAATTAAAGACTGGAGCTCCCAGGCAAGCTGTCACAGCTGCTGATAGGCAGGGCTGCCAGCAATGCCTGTAGTCTATCTGCTTGATAATTTTTGTTATGAGGGCCATCTCTTAAATTGTTTATTACTCTGCAAGACTTTAGGCATTCATGCTGAAATTTTCTGGGCTGGGGCTGTACCACATTTTTTTTTTTTCCTAGGAAATACACCCCCACGCCCTGAAAAGCTCCAGTATTTCCAACCATTACACTTGGGGAGGGAGCAGGGAGAAGCAGCTTTTTTTTTTTCTTTTCAATTCTCGCATGTTCTGGCCAATTCTCCCTCCCCACTCTTGAACAAATAATAATCTCAGCTGCTAAGCTGAGAAGTTCTAGCACCTCCATGCTTTAAAGCAGGAGCTGGAAATTTGGCTGGAGAGTTAATTTTGCATCAAGAATGTGGCTTTTGCTGTTCTTATGAAAAATGTCCAAATTTGGCCACATTATAAGACTTGGAAAAGCATCAGTTTGTAAATGCTCAGTAGGGAACTAGTCTTAGGTCCCTAGAGAAAGCACTCTGTCATTGCTTTTAAGGTGTCAAAGAATTACAGCTGGAATTGGGGGCAGAGAATTGGTAGCCCCCTTTATTCCAGTTTCAGACTGGAGTAAATGTGTTGTGAAGTCTTTTTTTTTTTCTTTCCTTTTTCTTTTTTCTGTCTTCCCCTTCTGCTGAATTGGCCAATGCTGGAGCAATGTGCTGGTCTGTGTGCATCACTGATCATATCTGCTCTGAGAGTCTGCTGCTTCTAGCACACAGAGTATATATATCATCTTTCTTATATGTGGCTTTTAAAAAAAAAATCAATGTAGACTTTATGTGCGGTTTTAAACTTTTGTTCTCTGGCTTCAGCTCTTCTCTCAGGCTTTTTCCCAAGTGTCCCCCTATTGTCCTTTACTTCATACTGACTGTAAAACAACTCCTGCTGCTATAGTTGTGCTCTCAAAAAAAAAAAAAAAGAACTTAACGCCATGCTTTCTGTTTAACAGGCTTGATTAGTCTGGACTTGCCTTTCTGCCGACTTTCTTAAAGACACCGTCTAGCTATGCTGCTTAGTGCTTGCTTCATGACTGCAATTTGCATGCTTTCATGCTTTTTGAGTCACTCTCTTCTTGCCGTATGAGTAGCCATTACAAGGAGTTTTTGGTGGAACCATTAACGGGGGTCCTGTTGGTTAGCAAGAGCCCAGTTCTGACAGAAGCTAATTCTGCTTAGGTTTGCCAGTCTTAAGAAGAGTAATTGCCAATGTAAAGGACACTGTTTCCATGCGTGTTCCACTGTTAGCTCCAACTGCGGAGATCTAGCATCCTGTTTCAGTCGGTCTCTGATGCAATGTGGCTGCGGGGAATCTTTGAGCAGGCTGTAACAGCATTGTTCTCCTACACACATTAAAATGATTGTTGCAAGAGAGGCATCCACGGGGACCTCTGCCAGCTTCTTATTGATGTGTTCAGTTTCATCTATTGACACACTACCCTTCATTATTACGCAGTGAATCCTGTGGCAGTGGAATTTGCTATTAAATCTGCCCTGCAAAAGAGAATTGGCAGGAGCCGCTTTAAAAGCAGCATGACCCCTGCATTTGCAAAGAATAGATTCTAAATATGAAACAGATGCAGAACTACTAGAGGACGCTTCCTAAACTTTCAGAGTACCAACATAATAATTTTGAGAAAAATTCAGAATTTGCATAATTTGTGAATAACCATTGAAGTTTCAGTACCCTTTTTTCCAGAAACATATGTCTAATCAGTACATGTATTCATTTGTGCTTAAATACAGTAACTAATACTGAGGTAATTATTTGTTAATGGAAACTGTTAGAAAAGCAGCGAGGTGTTAGTCTTTCTGTCTGTGTTGTTATCCTCTTCTGAGTGCTAGAGGGTGGGAGAGGTGATGCATCTTCCTTTGCCTTTTGCCACTGCCACAAAATATTTTGTGCTTTCAGAGCACCACCCGTAATATTTACCCGTATGTTACAATCTTTGCCATCTCCCAAAAGAAGCTTTATGTTCTTTAGAAGCCCAGCGAGATGCTGTGTATTGGGAGGTGGTGTCAGTGGATGGAATTTATGTCTATGTAAAGAGCCTTTATGTTGTATGTAGAGCGTGCTTGTTCATATTCAGTTCATATGGAGATTTAAATTAATGCAGAGTAATAAGCCTATTGCATCAACCTTGTTTCCCTTGGATCTCAGGGTTTGGTTCTAGACAAGGCATGCTGTACCTTTTGGCTTAGAGAGCTTACGTCCTTGGAGCAGGCTTCATCAGTGAGAAGATAAAGAGCATGACAGCTTACTGGAGACAAAAATCACTGTGATTGTCTGGAGGTGGGAGGTAACAAAGTAACCCTAGGTCTTTCATGTCTATGACAAAGCAGGGTTGAGCTGGTGGCTGGCAACTGTATTAATAGGTGCCTGTCAATAGTTGCAAAGCTACTGACATCCCTGGGTTTGTAGGTTTGTTTATTTATTAAAAAAAAAGAAAAAAGTTTGAGAAAATAGCATATATAGCCAGGAGTCAATGGGCACAGAAGTGTGGCTGTTGCTAGGAATTGGGGGTGGGTGAAGAAAGGTGAGGAAAGAGTACCAGAGCAGGACACACTTCCCAGAGAGAAAGAGAAGTGGGGGAATAGCTTGTTTAAAATTGAAGAACGAGTTAAAGGTATGTCTGCACGAGATGGTGAGCTCCTCAAAGTTCTGCAAGCAAATCTTGAAATACCCTACTTTCCTAAGTAAAGTTTTCTGCTCACCACTGGCAGGTGAAATGGAATATCTAATTGTAGACTCCTGCAGAGTTTAAAACAAGGACTCTGAAGTGTGATGCATGTGGCTGCAGGGTATGCTGTGGCATCTGAATTGATGCTGGTGTCTGCCTTTTGAATCTGAAAGGGAGGGAGGAGGGGGAGGTGCAGTACTGTGAATAGAGTACTGGGTGGGGATGCCCTTCCAAAATAGCCAAAGAACAAATGAGACTTCAGATGGTACCCTTGTCCCTGTTTGTGACCAGAGGGTGCAGGGAGTGTGCCTGTTCTAGACTTTACCTCATAAACCTATAAGGATCAATGGAGGTAGGCCTAAACTACTTAGAAAGGAACTGTTAAAGGTGATTTAAAGTATTTCTCACTGACCCTCCTCTTGCTGTGAGCAGTCAGCTTTTGGTTTGTATGTCTATAGTGAGATTTTTCTCCCTGTGTGAAGCTGTAGGAGACATTTACCTCTTTGTGCATCGGGAGAAAGGCTAGTAACCTACCGACAGTTGCCAGGCAGATGCACTGGGTGCTTCTGTACCTAGTCTCCTAAGGTGGGTCATTTCCTTGCTTTAAAAGCTCCTACCCAGACTAAGAAACTAGTCCCTTTTACAGTGCTTTCATGGAACACACATATGCCATCAAAGTAACCTGCTGGCTTTTCTTCTGTGTTTTCTTCTTTTGTCAGACTTGTGGTATTGGTGCATTGGCGTGAGAACTTGCTTTGCCTGTGTAGGTTTGGCCAAAGCCCAGCGTGAATACTGTTCTCACTTGAGCGTTTCACATGACAGTTTGGGTCAGCAGTAAGCCTCCAGTGTCAGGGTTCGCTCGGTGCTATAGGATCCTGCTTGCAGTCCAAAGTAGGGCTTTGGTGAAGTGACTGTCGTAAGTACACAGATGTTTCTTGGAATTAAAGCTCTGCAACTGATGTTTCCACTTCAGAGGAGGCTGCTCACACCAGGCATCCTGTGACTGCCACTTAGGCTGAAACAATGTGTTCAGCGAAGTTGTTTGCTGAGGAGACGATCAGTCCCTGAGCCTCAGGTGAGCCTTGAAGAAGAGCAGGCCCCACATGGGAGTGGGAAGGTGTTTGGAGATTTTTTGCAGGGAGGAGGCAGTGGCACAAGCTGCAGGTTCTATGAATGGCATGTTGATGAAGAGCACTTAGTTAACGCTGATGATTTTTTCATCTTGGCCTGGTGGCATAAGGCCTATTTTGACCTAGGGTGCACAGGAGGAGGAGGTAAAAAGGAAAAATGGTGCCTGGTGTACTTGGATGTGAGAAATGGGGGCCATGGCCTCATAGGAGATCTAGCAATGACACATGCTGGACCTCCTTAGGACCCTTTCCTTAGGACCTGTGTGTATTAAATGTTTTGAAGGCCTGTTGAGAAGACTGACTGTAGATTATGTATTCTCTTCCCCTGCTTCCTTGTTTAAGTGCCAAACTTTCATGTTGACAGGATTAATGTGATGCACAGCTTTGTGCTTCAAGCTTTGTGCTGACTGTCAGAGGACAAAGATACCTGATATAAGGGCCCATGTTGTGAATTGGTGGTGGACAGCTAGTCTCAGGGGATTTGGTAATGTGAAGCTAGAGCTTTCCGCTTTTCAGTGTGTGGGTATGAATCCAGCCTTGTGTCTTNGAGGACAAAGATACCTGATATAAGGGCCCATGTTGTGAATTGGTGGTGGACAGCTAGTCTCAGGGGATTTGGTAATGTGAAGCTAGAGCTTTCCACTTTTCAGTGTGTGGGTATGAATCCAGCCTTTTGCTGGGCCTGTGTAAAATGAATTACTGTTTTTGCTTCAGTTGAGTGAACATATGTCTGCTGGCCTGAGCAAAATAGCAGCAGGTACTGGGTGGCGTTCTAGTCAGCAAGGTCACTCTCCAAACAAGGCCAGTGAGCTCCTTACCTAGTTTCTGATACAAAACAGCTGGATGCATGTTCTTGCTGGAACAGCTGGATGCATGCATTCTTGACTGCTTGCTTTGTGTGGGTGAGTGAAGAACTCTGGCCTTCAAAGTTATTTGAGTGCTTCTCAGTACTGTGTAACATCACCACCTCCCCATCAACTGTTGTTTTTACATGCATCATAAATTTGAAAGGCTCATGAATTGACAATTGCTTTCGATACATACGGCGAAGGAGGTTTTTAACTTGTGGTAATTAATGCCCTGTCTTCAAGACCTCTTTGTAGTCCTGGATGTATGCCACTAGACTGTGACAGGAAATATCCTGATGATTATTCCTGTCTGTTTAGCAAGACCCCTGAACTCCTCACAGGCAATTGCACGTACACACTCTCTGATAATTTGATATCAAATTTGCTCCTGAGTGTTATGTTTACCCTGTTTAAAACAGATCTTTAGTACTACTTTAGCAGTAGTGTGTATGGATTTGGACACTTAATCTCTAAAGATGTGCAAAGTGGAGCAAGTATGGCTGCCTACGTTCTTGTTCTGCTGTGGTATTCTTTGGAGATGTCAGGTGTGTATATTGAGTGTAGCTCGGATGGTTGGTGGGAGCTTGCAGGGGTCTGTGGCTCTGCTTCAGTAGCTTCTGCCGCAGGAGCCTGAGACTGTCTCCTAGCTAGCCTGCCTGTACTGAAGTGGTTCTCCTTTTTCTTGAAAAAGATGGCATGCATGCTTTGTATTGAAATAGATAAAGGGCAGTGAATACCCGCTGGGAAACTTGAACAGCACTCATTTAGACAGAATTCTGCTTATCTGGTGGTACATATTGTTGGCATTTTTAGGAGAGTGGAATCTCTCTCTCACTTGTTCAGAACATCTGTTTCTGTGCATAAAGTTATATTTTGCCTGCCTTTTTCCCTCCATTTGAATCCACTTCCACCTAAGCAGTCTTCTCTGCAGCATCAGAAGTATGAATGCCAGCAAGGATTTTGTCAGGTCGTCTTGGGTGTTTCGTTCTGCAGGGAAGTCACTATGGGTAGAAGCACTGGAGTGTATACTTCTGATAGGGCAGAACCGTGAGAGGCGGTGGGGCTTGACCTGAGCTGAGTTTGGGCTTGCTGATGCAGGATGATAGCAAAGGTGTAACTGCACATGTGAAACTTTACAGAGGTTCCTCTCTGCATCTGTCTCTGAAGGAGGACCTGCAGCTGGCCTAATGAAAGATCTCTAAAGAATATTGCCTTAGATCGTTGTGGTTACATAAATACTTCTACTAGATTACACAGTTATTCTCTCACTGAAAGTTATAATTCTAATGATGATTTCTGCCACATGCATGCTGAATTATGCATTGCATGGAAACTCCTGTCGCAAGTCCCAAGTAATAATAAAACTGGAGTTTAAAACCAAGTAAGCTCTAAAAATGGAATAGTTGGCAGAACATTCTTTGAATTTATGGTGATAGTCATATAGAAATTTCACCGTCTGTTTCTGGACTTCTGCCCCACTCTGCATCATCTAGCACTCAGATTGTTGTACAAGTTTGTTGGTGGTTTTTTTTTATATTGAGAGAGAAACTAATTGGAATGAGTTAGGGTTTTCTTTCCCTGTCCCTTGACTTTTCTGGCATGTAAGGAGGAAATAGGGACAAACATTGAACTGAGCGTCATCCAGGCTTAGCAGGAGCTTGTGAAGTTAGGCAGAGGAAGTTTCCTTTTTTCTTCCCTTTTACAGACAAAAGTTAAGGAGCCTCATGTTAAACTTTCCCTGCAGGATGTTTCTTGTAACTCCAGTACTGTCTCATGGTCTTAGTCTGGCTTTGATGTCTGCAATTCAACATTCAACTGTTGTGCCTTTCCACAAAAATATGTAAATACTGAAACAGTCCACAGTAGTGATGCTAAATTTGTTATTAGTTTACAGTGTTGGCATTCAAGGATGCAGCTTTTACCTCTGCTGTTGTTTCAGACTCTCTGGAGATAACTTACAGCTTTGGCTTACAATACATCTGTTTGGGTGGGTTTCACTCAAAGTTTGGGCTAAACAGTGTATCCTTCCTGTAGAAAATAGGGTTCTGATCATAATCTTGGTTGGGTTCTGCTGCTTAACAGATGATTGTTTCAGCGATAACCAGTTGAGTGACCATGCCTTTGACTCTTCCCTAGCAGTCAGCTATGTACGTACCCTTTCTTAAAGCGCTTATCCGCTAGGAATAAGAAGTGTTTTTGATGATTTACAGCACCATACCCGAAAGTTTTCTTTTTCCAGAGATTTTGTAATCTGAATAATGTGATGCGAGTGCAGCTTTATCAGAATTGTAACCTCCCATAATGATTAGAGGGAAGAATACATCCGCCAGGCGGATTAATGAAGATGCTTCTTTTCATCAGCAGAGATATTTTTTTCAATAGGATCTCAGAGAATTCTGGGAGATCTCACTGATTGTAGGAGCAAATGTAGGTGATGGACAGGTAGTGAATTTCTTGCATTGAACTGTTAATAGATGGAAGTATAGTAGTGTGAACAGGGCAGGCAAAAACTCAAAGACCTTAAACAAAACTGCGCAAGGAAGAGAATCACTCAAGTGTTAAACTGATTTTTTAAATTTTTTTAAACTCCAGTTCTCTTTGGCAAAGAGAATCTCCTTTTACAATAAAGGCAAAGAGTGCTTCTTTTCATTCTAGGGACAGGCTTGACTTCTGTACTTTTAAGGCTTCCTAGCAATCCCTTGTCCAAGGCTTATTTATTCCTTATTTATGTGAAAGGGACAAAGATCTTGAAATAATCTATGTTTTGTCTGGGGAAAGGCAAAACCTGATCCTAGTTGTGTGCTTTGTACCTTGCATTTTGACCCTTGGTAGGCTTAGGCTATAAAACTACAAACAGTGGAGGCATTTGTAGGCTGCTTTTGCATTGTATTATGGTGGGTGCTCTTCTGCTTGAATTCTTTGAAATGTCTTAATTTGACCTTGTGGATTTTAACTGGTTTAAGCTCCTGGGAAATGCTCTTCAGATCATTAATCTCTAAAAACCTGTTCTTCTCAAAAATTAAGTAGGGAGGCAGGGAGCAAGGTGAAAGTTGTATAGTTAACTTAGAGCTCTGTCAACGCTGTATGTACCTTCTTCTGTTTAGGTTTTCACTAGCAGCAGGAATGCCTTCCAGTTACTTTATTATTATTATTACTGTTATAAGAAAGTAACAAACTTTGTTACAGGATAGTGCTGTTAACATGAGTTATGACAACCAGACCAACGAGAGAGCTAAACCCAGTTGGTTTTGTGATGTAGTAAAATAAAAAGTGAGCAGGGAGTATAAATAGTACTTTGAAAGTATGAATATACAAAGTGAAAAAATTAAGAGAAACAGTTTTGTTGTATTCATGTGTGAAGGGCTTGTCAGTCTTTGTTATGATTCTTAAATTGTTGTGTATTGCTGATATTGGACATGGCTAGATGCAGAGCGGGGGGGAGGATCGTTTATTTTGAAACCATCCATTGAGAAGTCTGACTACATGTATACTGTGTCTCTTTCTGAGTATTAATGAAGGCATAACTCCTTTTCTTTTGCCCACTGAGGCTTGGATATAACACTGACTTTCAGGCAATGCTATCTTCAGATGTTACCATGAAGCATGAGAGCAAGGGGAATTTCCTGATAATTGTGTGGCATTCAGTGCCTTTCTTGCTTATCTTTTTTTTGTTGTTGTTAAAGTTTGTGAGATCAGGCTTTCGTGTGAGCTTTTTGCAGCCCGAGTTCAAAGCCTAGGTGCCAAATGAACACCACTTGGGTATAGGTTGTTGTGGTACAAATATATTTCATGCTTCTGTTTTCTTATGTATGGGTCCTTGTTTTGTGTTTGCATTCCGAAGGGTATGTCCTTTCGTATCATCTCTGGTGCTAAGCCTGGGTGAAAAGGTCTCCTTGACTTGATGTTGCTTCCAGGATATGTTCTGATAAAAGGGATCAAGGGCTTGCTCTGCACATTGGACAGCAATGTTTCATGCTTCAGCTTTCTGGGCCTAATCAGAAGTACCTCTGGGGAGTATTAGCTCTCCCTGTGCATTGAGTACATCTCCTTTGTTACCTGAGGGCCGTTTGCCCTCCAGTGAAGGGGACAGTTAATGGAGACATCTGTTAGCTAGAAATCTCAAAGGTGCTTAAAAGGTACTGCTACGAATCTTCTCTCACAGTTCAAAAGAGTTGACTGCTAATTCTAGTGTCTGTGGCCAAGTCCATCTACAGCTTTCCAGGTGAATTTTAACACCCTTGACTTTCTACATTGGTGGTGTACTTTCCACTCCTGTTCTTACGCCGCTCTATATTGTGTGCCGTTAGACAGGCGCTGCGTTTGCACCAGACATGGTTTCTTTTCAGTTGATGTTAACATTGTTTCTTTGTGTTAATACAGTGGCTAGTAGAGACTTCTGAGACTTACTCTGCAGTGCTCTATTGCTTTTTCAATGGGTATTTGGAACTTGCAATGTTGTCTTTAGTTCTTGCGCTACATATGTGTACCAGTTAGGGATCCAGAAAATGGTTGACATGCTCTCTGTTGGGATGAGGTTTGGCTGTAGAGTCTTTTGTTCTGTTGAACAGTGTACTATGGGACATAACTGTTCTTCCCAATGTAGCAAATGTGAGATGACCAGGGTGAATGCAATCTGCTGTCTGTTTCAATGTAAGCTGATTATAAGTATTAGTTACTGAATAGTTTCAGGATACCCAAGTTTCACCCAAATGTTAACAGCTACTTGTTTTGTACATAGGTTGTATTATTAAACAGTGTAACCTAGAACAGCTCTGCAAGGAGACTGGAGCAGAAAAGAAATGTTAAGCATTTTCCTTCTGGGCGTCTTTCAAAAACTGTATTCTCCTCCTGCTATTTTAATGTCACGTTCGTTCTCTACCCGCCTTTCATTTCATGCTCAAAAGGATTGATTCCCTCTCTTCTGATTTTTAAGACTTACTTGAAAATTCTATGTTCTTTCATTCTTTTATTTTATCACTTCTCATGGCTGGGCACAGCCTAGTCACCAGCCTGGGTGCCACTGAGGAGCAGCAGCAGTAAAAGGGTACTTCTTCCAAGCTCCTGTTTCCTGAAGCTGTAGAAAGAGAGGGAAGGCTGACACCAAAGATCCATTCAGCCTCGTGTCTTGCCTCTGACTTGAGATGGGTGGCCAAGACCGGATGCCTAAGGGATAGTAACAGGGTGTGCTCACTCTTCTAGTGGGTCGTCTCATGATCCTCTGTAGCTTGGAAACTTTGTAAGTTAGAGGTGATATCCTCGTGTTTGACCTTGGATATTTCCCCCAAGAGTTTGCTGACTCACGGGCGTTGCATTTGGTTACCTCTGAAGTTTCATTTTCTGAAATGTTCTGGGTGATGGTGCTTACTAGCTGATCTCTGACTATGTGTTAATTTTCCCCTTCTCTTTTATTACCTGTGGTGTTGACTTCCCTATGCACAGCATGCCAATGACAGCAGCAAAGTAAATACTTCTGAGATATATTTCTGAAAAGTGAGAATAACAGGTAACATTTTAAGGTGTTTATTTAGGCATGCTTATCTGAAAAATAGTAGNGCAAAGTAAATACTTCTGAGATATATTTCTGAAAAGTGAGAATAACAGGTAACATTTTAAGGTGTTTATTTAAGCATGCTTATCTGAAAAATAGTAGCTAATAGCTGAATGCCAACTTCACAAAGACATCAATATGTTGTGATGCTGTCTTTTATTACGTGGCTACATGTGGTTTTTTCTCAAATGTTTAATGGCATAAAATTGTCCCCAAAAGCTTAAATGTGTGTGTCATTCTGAAGTGCTATGTGTTACCATGTATACCAGGGAGGCTATTCGGTATTGGTTGTAGAGCTAAGAGTAGCTACTACTGCAAATGCTGTGAGTTAATCAAACAGGTAGCAGTGAAAACTTGCTGGCGTAATGGGAGAAAAGACTTTCAGTTTGCAGTGGGAACATAAGAAGACTGCTGGACTTCTTCAGCGAGGTACTGAATTGAACCTTGCTATTCTGCTACTGGAGATAACAAAATACCTGTATTGAATACAGGGCAAGGTTTTCAGGTGGTGGAAGGCTTGAGGCTGTGAGCCTGAAACTTTACAAAGAGACTTGGTTCCCCAGGAGGTAATGCTCAAGGTTTTTTAAAAATTGAACACCTTCATTTCTTGAACTAGCTAACTTTGGTCACAAGAGTGGTGTTCTTTTTTTCTGCTTGCTTTAGAAGGTGCAAGTACAAAGAGTTTGCTTCTCTCTAGGACTGGGGGGTAATTGGGAGTGGAGTTGTACCAGCTGCATGTGTTGCATGAGGTTGTTTGGTGCTCTGCTGGTTTCTGAATCTGTGTGTTTTCTGCATGCACGTACCTGCCCACCCGTTCCAGAAAGTCTCTTCTTTTTGTCCAGTAAAATTCTAGTAAATTAAACAGCAGCCGCACATAATACCATTTCTTTTCATGTGTGAGAACGGCTTTCTAGAGGTAGAATTCAGGGGCATGGACAGCTAATTACACAGCTAATTGGCCTTCCAAGCTCTTCGAGGCAGTGAATGCCAGCAATTTTTTGACTCTTGCATGCTTTTTTTGAAAAATTTGGCTGTTAAATTTGTTGAGCGGGGATAAGCAACACTGTGAAGTATGGGTGGATTTCATATCCTAGCCATACATTTGTTCATGGCTTAGCTCACATTTGTGATTTAGGTAAGAGTCCCTGTTTCTGCGTTGAACTTCAAGTTAAATGTGAACAGCCCTTTAAGTATCCTTTAGGAACACACAGGCAGCATCTTTATTACCATTTTAGTTGGGACGAGGATTAAATTTCTGAGGTGAACCTTCTCACTGTCCCATGTTCTGCACATTGCTTTTTGCTGGGAAGCAATCTGAGCATGTAATCAGGATTCTTTTGGATATAACTGAATCAGAAGTGTCAGTCTAGGAGTGTGTCTGCTGTGCTTCAGGTGCCCTTGTGTCTTTGGCCTATGGCACCGAACCTGGTCCAATGCAAACTGCGAAACGTGCATAGTGTGATTCTTGGGGCCTCAGCATCAGCTGTCCTCTACAGCCTTTCTCCTTTTGGACTCTGCCAGGTGCTAAAGTAGACAGTTGTGCTAGTCTTAAATTTTTATGTGATGGAGGATAAGCTTTTTTGCTTTTTAAATATTAGTGAAGGAAATAAGCAGGCTGTCTTGATTTCCATCTACTGATCTAATACCTTACTCTCAATTTTCAGGAGTCTTAATGCATCCAACCAGATTGATCTGAATGTTGTTTGTGAAGCTTTTTCTTGTGTTTCCAGAACTGTCCGTGTTGGTATTTGTCTCTCTCAGATAATGAAGAGTGCTGTGGCATGTCTGTTTTTAAAGCCAGCTGTTTTGCAGACCCATCTGGGAGTAATTTTATTTAATGGTCTGTGTGGGGGTTACACAGACCATCTTAAAGACCTTGACTGGAATCCCTATGTGCTTTATAGGTGTTCTCTTATGTCCCTGACCTCTCATGTTTTTCTTATCTGGACCCCTTTCTTCCTCTTGCCCCCTCCAAACTGCTGACCTTCTCCTTTGCAAGAGGGGTACAATACTGTAATGAAAAATGTCTGTTCCTGAAACAGGAGTAATTTCATGTGTCCACTTTTTTTATGCCAGCGACCAGGCTAGCTGCCTTTTCTGGGGCCAGAGAGTTTCTCATTGTCAGTGTCGTATCAGATAATAAAAGCTCAGCAGCAACAAGTACTGTAAATACTTTCCAGTCCTGTTCTCAATTACAGAATTAGTTATGTAAATCTTGTATTAAAGAAGGAAGAGCCCTGATGTCTCTTAAATCATACTCTGTGCGTGCACGCATGCGTACAATTCCTTCTTGTCTAGGAGGAAATTATCTGTGCTCCTAACACGCAGGCTCCATAGAGATTAGCATGCTAAACAGTATTGCTCTGCATGACCTGAAAATGGCTTTTGAGTGCTAATTGGATCTATGGGCTTTGAGAGAAGGGGTTGGAAAGCATTGGTCCCTGGTTTTCCAAGTTGCAGACAGCAGTATGGATATGGTGGTGGTGTAGATGCCCAAATGAAGTCCTCGGTGGGGGTGCTCATGAGCTACGGGGGCACCAGTTGATAGAGCACAAGCTGTCTGCTTTGCATTTTCTTAAGTCTTCTTTGCCTAGCTGTACATACCTTCCTGTTTTCATCTTCATGTAAAGAAGCAGTGACATATAATGAAATGAGCACTAAGTCTGAAACCAGGTATGCCTGTGATCTATTCCTAGCTGCTCCTGTTCTACTGCGTGAGTTTAGTCTAGTCAACTAATCTGTGCAAGTACGTCTTCTGCAGCAAAAGAGCTACCAATAGCTGTGCTGCTGTACTTACCTGCATGTGCCAATGAGGCATAGGCACTCATCGCTATGCCATACGACCCATTCTATGTGCGTCTGTTGTTGGCATTTTTAATGTGGCGGCTTGCTTGGAGATTATTTATGGTGAAGATGAGATCATTAGATAATTAAATTAGAGACAAAAAGAATTACTCTCTAAACGCTGAGATCCATCCCTTGACTGACTCATATGGTTGCAAATCAATTGTGCAGCATGGATCCAAGGTGGGCCAGTGCCATATGCTGCCTTGTTCAGCAGTTCCAGCAGCCTTGCTGCCCAGCCACCTCCTTCCATCTTGTCTCACAACAGCAGATGCAAACAGAGTGAAGCTGCCCTGCAGGATCCCAACCAGAGAGTCTGAGAGCCTAACATATGTGTTGGATTGTTCAGTGTTTTGGCTGCTGAATTCTGTAATCGGGATTTGCTCTGTTTCTGCTTTTGCTGAAGCCTATGTGATGCCTTCCCTCACCCAGTGGAATGCTTGCTGGGAAAGCAGTCTATGAGTTCTGAGATTTGAAGTGATCATCAAAAACAATTTTGGGGAAAGTGGAGGTTAGGATTAATAATATCTGGATTATGAAAGCATGTGGCTTTTTAGATCTCATCTTCCCATGCCCTTTAGACTTAACTTGACTCTAGACAGGACTTTATCTGGTATGGATGGGGTTAAATTGTGGTGGATGAGTGCCACCAGATTTAAGCGGGTAAAAACCCCCAACGAACCCCCCCTCCAACTCCTCCCAAACCCCCTGCAAACTCAAACACCAACTCCCCCCCACCCCCAAAAATAAAATCCCACCAAGAAACAAAGCAACCACCCAGAAAAACAACACCACACAAAAAAAACCCCAAACAGCTGTTGGTGGGGTTTTTTTGTTTGACTTCTTGTTTTTAGTATAATTGTCAATGAAAAGTAAAAAACTTTATATTGCATTCAGCACTCCTTATATTTGAAAGCATTTTGAGTGGTTTTTTTTTTGATATTGCCTAACATTGAAGATAACTTGGAAAAGGAATGATTACTTCACACCGATAAAAATCAATACCTTCTGCTCTGGGAGGAAAAGGGGGTGATGATAATGGAAATTATTTTTGGGAGAGGGGAGAGGGGACTGTTCCAGGATTTCATTTTTTTGAAGGTGAAATTACAAATTTGTGAAACACATGGATATTGCTATACGTGCATTTTTTAAAAAAGTCTTTTGACAAAAATACCTTTTCCTAGCTTTCCAGCTGTCTCACCTCTGCAGAGTGCTATGTCCTGTTTAAAATGATGCTGGTTGAAAAATGTATTAGCTTTTATAGTTGTAACATGATCTTGTCTGAGATTTGGGGTTTTTGTCTTGTCTTGGATTTTCATACTCGGTGTATGATTTTAGTTAATGTAGATGCAGATTTAGAAATTACGTATTCTAGTCTGTTTGTTTTCTCTGGTTAAATCCAAAGAAAGTTCAGTTTAATCCTAGTGGTGTGTTACATTCCACATAGAGCAAAGAAAAGGGTTGGTCTCTGCCCAGAGGAGATGGCAGTATAGAGTGAATGGATTTGGACTGCTCTGCTCAGTTCCAACTGCTTTGGGAAAGATTTAAGATAACGGGTAAGTGCAAGCTAATGATGTTGCAGAACAGCACCGATTTTAATTCTGTATATTCCAGTTTGAGGACTTTTAAAAAAATATTGGTAAATATATGCACTTGTTTTGAGCTGGAATTATTATTACAAATTTTAACCTGTATCCTTCCTCCCCACTAAAGAAAATATGAAGATGCTTTAGATACAGCATTTCTTCAAATATTTGCAGCCCGGCTTCCAACTGTGCTAGCTCTTCAGCCTTGAGTTGTGGGCTTTACTGCTTTGTCAACTGTTTTCCTTAGAATGTAACATATTGAACCTCTCCTGTGGCAACAAAAATTGCTTCCGAGGCAGAACAATAGAAAATCACCTGTCTTGCATGGCAGTCTAAATACCACTTCCAGAGTCCCTGGAGTTTGTGGGTCAGATGTCACCAGGTAACCTTAACGGGCTGTTCTGGTGGAGTAGGGTAACAATGGAATTCTGTGAGACTATTTGGAGGAAAGTAAATGAAGGTGGTTGGCAGGGACAGGTATTTCAGGTGAAACCCAGGAAGAAGCAGCATGTTGACTCTTGCGTTTATTTTTTTTTTTCCCTCTCTCCTTCCCAGTTTGCCCCCAGCTGCATTTTGGAGACTTATCAAAAGTAGTTCTTTAGATACAGTCATTTATCTTCAACTGTCAGTCAGTGGTAGGGAAAGGAAATAGAGATCATGTGTGATGGAGTTTTGACATCCAGAGGAATCTAAAACACAATCTTCAGCATTATCTCTGAGGCCTGTTAGACACTTGTTCTGTTTGGACCAGTGGTGCCACAGTTCTCTGCCTGCCAACGGCTGCTCTGTTTGACAAACTAGCCTTCTGCTTTGCACAGCTGGGAAAGGTTTATACGGCTTCTCCTTTCCCCTCTACCTGCTGTATGCCTTGCTCTGCCTTCCAGTAGCATACCTCTCCCCATGACTAGGAAGCAGTGGTGCACAGTGGGATCTGTGCTGTCAGCAACTGGTGACAGTGTTTTAAGCTCCAATAGGTGCTGCATATGCAACCTGGTTTCTGCCTTACAAGCTTCCCCTGTAGTTCACTGGTCTCTTCTCCTGGTGTTGTAGGAGGAATAATCCACAGAAGCACTTGTGGCAAATTCCTGTTGCTTATTTTGGCAGAGAATAGAAATGGGTTGTATGCTTGGGTGACAGAGATGCCAATCAGCTGGTCTTCAAAAGGGTGGAGCTGAACAGGTGAACAGTGCTTTATCCTTGATAGCCGGAGAGATAACAAGAGAGGCAATTCTGCCTGTTGCATTTGCCTTAGCAGAGGAACATGGCAGAGGAGAGGCCTTCCTTCATGTGAGACAGTTCAGTGAAGTTTTTCCAAAACAGATTTTTTTTGGGCGGTGATCGGGTGATCTGCTATATCTGTAGTGATATAGTGTGTTTTACATGGTGAAGTATCATTCTCTTACTGTCCTTGTCTTTTTAGATAATGAGGCCTTCTGACTGCTGTTTCCAGATCTGAACTTGCCAATTACTATGTATTTATCAAAAGTAACATCATCCAGATGCTTGTGTTGGGCAGAACAGATTGGGTCTGACTCACTGGATGTCTGTGTGGCCCATTGTGCTGATGTGTTTTGTGTGTTTAGAGGAAGAGTGGTGGGGTTGTTTTGTTTTGGGGTTTTTATTTTTTTTTTAAAGGGATGGGGGAGAAGCATGGAAAACGTATTTAGTTTTTCTGCTGGGCTCAGGTGGTTGTCTCCCTAGGCTCCAACTATAAACAGCAGCAGGAGAAAAGTTTTTCAGAGAGCTTCTCTCCATTGATGTCAGAGCTTAGGTAACTCACCATAGAAGGCAGAGCAAACACTAACAGCTATGCAGAAGGACTCCTGGAAATGGAAAGATGCACCATACCATAACTCCACCGCTTGACTAGTCTGGCGGCCTTCTATGAAGGAGTGATTGCATTGGTAGATAAGGAAAGAGCAAATGATGTCAGTCCCACACAATATCCTTGTCAATAAATTAAAGAGGTTTGGGTTTGATGGATGAACTATTTGATGGATGAGGAATTGTCTGGATGGCTCCATCTAAAGAGTTGCAGTCAACAGCTCGGTATCCAAATGGAGATGAGTAAAAGTAAGTCCCTCAAGGGTATGTATTAAGACTGGTACTGGTACTGGTTCAGTATCTTCATTAATGACAGACAGTGGGACTGAGTGTGCCCTCAGCAAGTTTGCGGATGGCACCAAGCAGTTGATTTCCTACAGGGAAGGGATGCCATCCAGAGGGACCTTGACAGGCCTGAGGAGTGGGCCTATGTGAACATCATGAGGTTCAACAAGGCCAAGTGCAAGGTCCTGCAGCTGGGTCACGGCAATCCTCAATATCAGTACAGGCTGGAGGATGACGGGGTTGAGAGCAGCCCTGCAGAGAAGGACTGTGGATACTGGTGGATGAAAAATTGGACGTGAGCTGGCAATGCATGCTCGCAGCCCAGAAAACCAACTCTGTCCTGGGCTGCATCAAAAGCCGCAAGGGAGGGAGGCGATTCTGGCCCTCTACTCTGCTTACTGAGACCCCCACCTGGACTGCAGTCCAGCTCCATAGACCCCAGCGCAAGAAAGGCATGGACCTGTTAGAGCGGGTCCAGAGAAGGTCTGGAATGCTTCTCCTGTGGAGCAAGGCTGAGAGAGGTGGTGGTCTTCAGCCTGGAGAAGAGAAAGCTCCAGGGAGAGACCGTATTGTGGCCTTTCAGTATTTAAAGGGTGCTTATAGGAAAGACTGAAAGAGACCTTTTACCAAAGCCTGCAGTGACAGGATAAGGGGCAACAGTTTTAAACTGAAAGAGGGCAGATTTAGATTGGACATAAGGAGAAACTATCATGATGGTGGTGAGACACTGGAACAGGTTGCCCAGATAAGTTGTGGATGCCTCATCGCTGGAACTGTTCAAGGTCAGATTGGCTGGAGCTTTGAGCAACTTGGTCTAGTGGAAGATAACCCTACCCATGGTGGGGGGTCGGAACTAGGTGGCCTTTAAAGATCTGTTCCAACCCAAACCATTCCGTAGTTCTGCGTTAACTAAGAACTGTGTCCTAGTGAAAGCGTTGTGGTTTGCTTAGGTGCATTTGAAATTCTTTTTCTTGGGGGTGATGCATGAGGGGAGTGAATGGGGAAGGCAGCAGGTCGTTACTGTGCTGCAAAATATGTTGTTTTAATCTTTTCATGTGAATCTGTTGTGGTTTAACCACGTCTGGCAACTAAGCTCCACACAGCCACTCGCTCACTCCCCCCCCCACCCCCAATGGGATGTGAGAGAGATCTGGAAGAGTGAGAAAACTCATGGGTTGAGATGAGTACAGTTCAATAGGGAAAGCAGAAGCCCCGTGCACAAGCAAAGCAAACCAAGGAATTCATTCACGGCTTCCCACTGGCAGGCAGATGTTCAGCCATCTCCAGGAAAGCAGGGTTCCATCATCCCAAACAGTGACTTGGGAAGACAAATGCCATCACTCTGAACATCCCCCCCCTTCCTCCTTCTTCCCCCAGCTTTATATGCTGAGCGTGACATGATATGGTGTGGGATATCCCTTTGGTCGGTTGGGGTCAGCTGTCCCGGCTGTGTCCCCTCCCAGCTCCTTATGCACCCCCAGCCCCCTCGCTGGTGGGGCTGTGTGAGGAGCAGAAAAGGCCTTGGAGCTGTATGAGCACTGCTCGGCAGTAACAAAAACATCTCTGCATTATTAACGCTGTTTCCAGTGCAAATCCAAAACATAGCCCCATACCAGCTACTGTGAAGAAAACTAACTGTCCCAGCCAAAACCAGGAGAGAATCTTAATCCACATGGTATAGATAGAGTCCAAGTGAGAAGGTGCTTGCTTTTTCACCCAGTGCTGGAGATGTGGGTTGTCTCAGATGGCATGGAGATTAGAGCAATCCAGCAGCCTTGCAGTTTGATAGCATTTCTGAGGCTTCACTTAAGATGCAGTATGCGTTTCTTCATCCTGATAGAGATAATGGGTTTTAAGCAATTACACCCAGGCTAATTCCTTTTGATAAGAACTCTACATTATCTAAAAAAAGAATCCCAGCCGCCTGGGAAAGAACAATGTAAATGTCTCTCTCATGGATTCTTTCATTCGCTCTTCTCTGGTATCTTCAGATGATATGCTGCAGATCTTTGAAGCCATAAAAATCTATCAGTTGTTTTTTAGGTAGAGGGAGTATTGTAGTCAGGGAGATGTAACAGTACTGTCGGCTTGCAAGATATGGAGGGAGCCCTGTGTGCTTCAGATTATTCTGGGCAACTATGATGATTACAGCTTCGTCATAAGGAATCGAATTTGGTCTCTAAAAGGAGCCCCTTGTTCCCTCGCTGTGCAGGCTGTCTGGTTGTAAGGTGCGGGTTGCTTCTGCCAATAAGGGCAATCTAAATTTTGTAATTTGGAAAGAGTAGCAAGAGGCTGCCACTTTATTTAGCATAGATCTCAAACCCTACTGTGTGTTTGTCTGCACTGGAAAGAAGAGTATGGTGTTGTCGAACGTTAAGCAGGTATGGTAAGAGATGCCACTTACTTAGATTTTTTCTTTTTTTTTGAGACTGGTAAACAATTTTCAATAGTTAGCTGCATTTCTGGTACTTAAAGAAATTCCTTTTATTCTGCTTAATCTCTATGACTTTTCCTGTCATACATATACAGTGTAGGATAGAAAATTTAACTGATTGCATTTAAAATGAGGGAAATCCAAAAGCAACATGCTGTTTGTGTAAATGTGCCACTTCTAGGAAAATTATCTTATATATTAAAAAATTAAAAATTGCATTAACAATATTGAAAGGTTTTCAGACATTGTAGGCATGTTTGTTATAACTTGTTCGTTCTCTCTGTTAGTCACAGCTTAGATCCTTGATGTGTAGCAGCCTGATGATAATTGCAGCTGGGAGGAGAGGCAAGGGGAAAAGGGGAAGATTGGAGATAAGTATTATAATCTCCCATGCTGATATGCTTTGGTTCTCCTTCCCCAGAGAAGAGCCTGTGAATGTGTGGCATGCTGCCTGTCCCTTCACCTGCCTGCTCCCTAGGGAAAGTCGCTGAATGTCTCCCAGCGGGAGCCTGATCAGTTCTCTTTCAAGGAAGAGGATTTGTGTGGACGTGTCTTTTTGGTGGGACAAAAAAAGATGGAAAAATCCAGGTTTTTCTTCATTTTGTAAAATGGCTTCATGCATCACAAACACTGTAGTTAAGCAGTATGGTACAGAAGTGGGAGATTTTGAATTTTGCTAGAAATAGGAGGCAGAGTGCACAGCTTTAGTGGTGGGGAATCCATTGCTTATTCTCCAGGGTGGCACAAGAAGAATTGTCGCTGCTCAACCGCCTTATTTACACAGTGCTGCAGGAAAGTGGTGCCTAGATTGAAAATAAATGGTGGAGTTCAGGGAGGGAAAATTGTTACCACCATTTGCAAAGTTGGCTGCAGTGTTTTTTTCCTGTCATAAACGGTTATGAATTTGAAAGGGCTGCTGTATTTCCTTCCCAGACATGGTAATGTTTAGTTGGCAAATGAAACAACCTTTTGTTCGCAAAGCTCTTTTGAGATGAAAGGCATCAGCAAAGTTGTCGCTGTGTCTCCCGTGACTGCCTTGGTTGAGGAGCTGGACTGTGTGTTCTAAGTCTTTCTGATGCAGAGGCTCGAGTGCTTAGTCTGAGCCAATTTACTCATTCTTCAGCTCTTACTTTTTTTGGCTTTAATTGGCTTCCTACTGCATGTCACATTGCATTTTCCTTTGGCTGGCGGACGTAGAGAGTCGACCTCCTTCTCTGGGCTGCTAAGAGAACATGTTTTCTTATTAGAGCTGTCTAGTGCAGGCTGGAGGAAGCACCTTGTGTAAGAAAATGCTGAAGCAGGTGTGTGTTGTTCGCAACAATAATACCTCTCAGCCTTGTGGGCGACTCCACAGATTTTCTCATCTTGTTCGTTCATAAATGATATGTAGATGCAAAACCTGTGTGAAAAGGAAGCTCCTAGAAGACTTCCTCATCTATAGCAATGTCCCTAATGCGTGAGGAAATCCTCACCAGCCCTTTCCTTGAGGAGCTGTGTAGCTGTTTGAGAGTTTAGACAGACTACCTGTTCTGTAGATCCTGCACAACTTTGCTGCCTTGTTTTCTTGGTTATCCTAAAAATGACAGGTTGCTATTTAATGTACTTGGATTGACTTCACAACCTATCTATTCAGTCATCTGCTTTCCTTGTTCCCCTCTTTGAAAGAATTTCATTTAATGACAGCAATGAGATGGTGCATCTGGGTGATGGGACAAATTAATTTAAGTACTTCATGGGCCATTTCTAGCTAGCTCAAAACTGCCTAGGCTGTGTCTGGGCTATCTTGCCTCTGTATTATTCATATGGCAAGTTCCAGTTTATTCTTCTACCTTGAGCCACACTTTGCCTGTGTTCCTGGTGGAGTATTTAATGTGTTCGATTGAGAGAATCCTCTAATCAAGTGCTTGACAAACAGCCATGAAGGCTCTGTGGTTGTCCTGCATTTTTGGTGTTTCTGGCCCAGCCCTGCAAAAGCACCAGTGTTGCCTGGTCATCCTGTCACCTGTCTAATGAGCCCAAGGAACAAGTCCCATCCCTTGCATTTGTGTGCTGGTCTCCTTACAGGGGCTCCATTACCTTTTGTTTTGGAAAACAATCCCGTGCAATTTCATCTGGTGGTCTGGTAACTCTGTAAAAACAAAGTTTTGTATTTAGGCAGTTAATCTTATGCTCAGGCAAGTTTGATGTCCAGCATTGCAGTTTATGATACAGAGCCAGTTATTGTGTTCCTACTAAATACGCTTCTTTGGTGGTCTCAGTGATAATGAAAAATACTGGATTGTCAAAGTTCTGTTGTTTTCTGTCACTAGTGTATACACTGGTCTGTCCTCCTCCATCTGTTTCTACATTTAAATGGGATTCAAGTGAACTCATTAAGAACATGTTACCTTATATTAACAGTGAAATATATTGTGTCATGAAAAATAAATGTTTTCAACAAATTTACAGAGTTTGAAGCTCTCATATCATGAAAGCTGAACTTCTATTGCTCTGGGAAGATGGAGGGGGGTTGTGCAAGTAACGCAGGGCACTGCAAGAATAAAATATTTGTAAAAGCTCCTCATTTACCTGCCAGAGTGAAATGGAGCTCACTCTTGCCAAGATCAGTGTCTGTAGCTGTGTGCCTTCCGCTACAGCTACAAGAAATGTTAATCCCTAATGCACAGCAAAGAACGTAACACCTTGTTTAGTAGCTAGGGATACTGACTGCTGCAGGACAAAAGGCAGAACCCTGGATTCACAGCTTGCTAGATGCTGGGCCTCCTGGGTCACCTAGAAATACAGCTTACCCTTGGAGTGTCTGCCCTGTGCGTACCTGTGGGCAGGGCGGGGCAGATGCTCTCNTTAGTAGCTAGGGATACTGACTGCTGCAGGACAAAAGGCAGAACCCTGGATTCACAGCTTGCTAGATGCTGGGCCTCCTGGGTCACCTAGAAATACAGCTTACCCTTGGAGTGTCTGCCCTGTGCATACCTGTGGGCAGGGCGCGGCAGATGCTCTCCAGTAAGTTCTCATTCTCTTCTTTTGTGATGCTGTCTCTGTGCGCTCTTGCCTTATGAGAATCCTAATTTTTATCAGTAACAAATGTTTGTAAAGTATAAAATTATAACTGTTAGAGGCTGACCCTCTTTCCTGCAGCCTGTTCCACTGCCCTTCTTCCAACTTTGTGTTAAACTGAAATTGCTTGTGGGGCTGTGCTGTGAGGAGGGGAATAGTCATTGCTTTACAGCAATAGGGTACAGACTCCGAACAGATCCATTGAGCAGTCCCTGTGCCCCTGTCTTTCCCTCTGGCCTGCCTTCACTTCTGAAGATGCTAATCACCCCCTACCTTCATTTAGTGTCAAAGGGTCTTTAGTGACCTTGGATGAAGAAAAACTGAGCTGTCGGTGCTAATCTCAAACACAAATGTGCAGCCCTTGCCACATTAGTCATGCCTTTGTCACCTCTAGATTGGATTAGTGCAGTGCACGGTATGCAGGTCTGCAGCTGAAGACACATGCAGAACAATGTTGTCTGCTTGGTTTAGTGTCACAGGAGAGTAGTATTTTATAGAGAGACGTCAGTGTTTGAGGAGTGCCCTCAGTCAGGATCCTGAGCTGACTTCTCACAGTGGTCTGCTGGTTTGACTGTCAGGCAGTGCTTTAAAGCTTACCTGCTGCCGTTACCGCTTTCTGTAAGAGGCTAAGTTGAAGGATCAAAAGGGCCTGCCACTTAAGACCTGTATATCCTAAGAGGAACTATATCGGGGCCCTGCAGCTTGCTTTGTTTTTTGTTGGTTATTTTTCTGTATCAATGATTTCACTATATGGTGCTTGTGTTTAGAGAGATGTCCTTAAAGACATCTGGTTGTGGAACAATACATTGTCAGTGGAGGTTTTTCTCTCCAATTCACGTGTGAATGGTGCAGAGAAGCCCAGCTTCCTTATTAGGACTAGTTAATCACTTGATCAGGTACGTAATGACTGTCTTCAGGGAGAGATAGAAGGGGTAAGAGATTAACCCCAGTCTGCATTACAAATAAGTTTAATGAAGTGCTAATGTTGAATACAGAAGGTCACGGCAATGAGAAAATTGGACTGTTATGACTGAGCCTGTATGCGTGAACAGCCTGCAAAGCAAAGAGCATGCTGGGAGTTATGAACCGGGGAGGTAAAGGTTCAACTGTTTTCTGAACTGGAACTGGGGTTGAAAATATGCTTTTTTCTCTCATAGTTATGCTCAGTGTGTACAGCTGCTTGTGTAGTTTTTGAATGTCCACAGAAATCTTGATTTGTTAACATATCTTTCTCCGTGCTGCTCTGGAGGGGTCAAGCTGCACTTTGAGTGCAGCTTTGTAACCACCCAACGGGTGGTTTCTCTCCACAAGACTAACTTCTTTGCCCACACCTATATACCTATTGGCATGATCATTCTGAGCCAGCAAGTGGGGCCTTAACCTACAGCAAGAAGACATACAGAATGATGGTCGGGGAGGGCTCAGCAAGTGTATTGGTGTTCATGTCACTAGCTGGTGGCTTTCCAAGTGTAGTTGGTGAAATCAGAGCAGTTGTGGGTCACTGGACTTTGTGTGTTGGGAGGTTGTTGAAATTTGGCTTTGCCTCTGTGGTATCTCAGATCAACCTTTTGGTTCAACTGCTTTTGATGTTATGGCCACCTAGTTGATTTTAGCAAGATCTATCCTTCAGTGTTCTGGCTTGTGTTCTACTTGGCTGCTAAAATATTTTGCTATGGATATGGAGCTGGTGGGATGCCATAGTCTGCTCATGTTTGGAGACTGAGTTTAGGTAGTACCCCTCTTTTTCTCTGGTTGGAACTATGAATCAAAGCAGCTTGCTCTTTTGGGAAGTAAGAACCTGCCAAAATACATGTGCAGCTGCTGGGGTTATTCTTTGGGCTACAGAGCCAAATGAACCAGAATAGTGTCCTGCTGTGTCTTTGCCAGGTCCACTGGCTAGTTTAAGCAGTTCACACGTTTGCCTGGAGCATAACATACTGCTTTGCCAGCCTTCTGCAGAGAACTGTTGCTGCTGTTCTATCCTTCTAGCGAGACAGTCCCAGAAAACCTGGTCCAAACGCTGTGTGTTCCTCTACTCTGGAGGGAGCCTGCTCTGCTCATGCCTCCATGTTCTGGGGCTTCTACCAAAGAGGAAATGTGTGCTGGAAATAGGTTGCAGAAATCTGTTCAAGTAAACTGTGTCTGTTGAAATCAGTTCTTCCTTTTAAATCAATTAGGAAGGCAAGGAAGCTCACTTGTGTTGGAGAAGCCAAGAGCCTTCAGGGCAGAAGTGACTATGCTAATTTTTGGAGAATGTCAACTTACCGTTTTTATGGCCCTCAAGCTAGGGGAGAGTTAGTTTCCTACTTTGAAGAGTCTACTCATGTGAGCAGAAGACTTACAAAAATGCCTGATTAGATTATACCCTCACTGTATTAATGGAAACCACTTACAAATGTTAAGTGTCTTACATAACACTTGACTTGTAGTAGAGAAACTGCTACCCATTGGATTTATGGCTGGTTCTCTTTTTTTTTTCTTCCTCCTTACAATTTTCTCTCCCTCAGTATTTTGTTACCTAATGTGTCACTAAATAAGCAATGAAACAAAGATTGCCCATGCTCAAAATGGTGTGTTTAACTTCTGCTCCAGTGAGATTAAACGTTAATGGGAAATATTGCTCTTTCTAGTTCTAGCTTTCTGCAGTGGTCTGCCCAATGTTATTCTATTTACTTATTTATTTATTTTTGTCGAAATCTATCCTGGTAATTCCTTTGTTAACTGTGTGTTCTCTCTCTTCTTCTGCCTAGCTTTCTGCAGAGGACGTGTTGTGAGGGTTCCCAAAGGTCCTCTTATTCGAGTTGTGGGCACGGAGGTGGTGATCCCATGCAGCGTTAGTGACTATGATGGACCCAGTGAACAGAACTTTGACTGGGAGTTCTCCTGGGAGACGGACTTTGTGCGGATAGTGAGTACCTGGGATTCTACGTTCACCTCCGAGGAGTACCAGAAACGTGTGGGCAACGGGGATATCAAACTAAGACGGAGCAGCAACAATGCTGTGGAACTTGTGATTAGAAACATCCAGCCAACTGACCAAGGGAGATACAAATGCTCCACGCCCAGCACTGATGCTACTGTTCAGGGAAATTATGATGCAGAGGTCCAAGTGAAAGGTATTTCTGAAGAGTGAGGTGTGCTTTAAATTTGTTTTTGATATTGATTATAGATGTACCCCTAAGAATGCTGAATTTCTGTTGCTTATGAGCATTGTGACTTTTTTCTTTTTCTTCTCCCTGTTCCTATTTAATTTTCCTAAAGCCAAAACTGAAAATTGGGAAGTATGATAGCAAGGCAAGTGAAATGAAGAACCGAAGAGAGGCTGTTTACTATAAACTCCACTTTCCTTTTTTCTGTCTAGTAAATAAAAATGGGAAAACTAAGCAGTGGGTTTTCTGAATATGTCTGCAAATATTTAATGTCCCTAAGCCTCTGGGTAGAGAGGCTATAACTTCAGGTAAAAAACACTCCCTGTCTTCTCTCTCTTATTTATAGTGTCATTTAGAGATCTTTCTATATGGAGGTGGTAGTCTTCCTTTCCCCCTTTAGCATGTTGATACTGCAGTCATGCCCTAGCTTTGCTCTCTCGTTTGGGGTTCTTCAGTAATAACTTCGGGGACTATTTTTTTTGAAGTGTCTTATCTTTTACTCCCATGAAAATCAAGATAGTTCTGGATGGGAATAGTCAGAATGATGATGTTTGGATGAGAAACTAAAGCGAGGGGAAGGATAAATGAATTTGAATGCTTGTCTTGGCTTGTTTAAATTGGAACACTTCCTTTAATGGATTTTCAGCTGAATTCCTTGTTTCTGAAATATATGTGTGGAAGAAGGAATGACTGGCCAGGTGTTGTTCTGTGGTAGTTTTACTGCCTCATATCTGAAAAGGTCAGCGTGGGTGTTCTTGTTTCCATTTTATGATGCTTGTGTCCTTTGGTCTTTTTTTTTTAAATAGTGATTTCCGATGGCTTATCGGTGAGTGGTTCAAAAGCACGTTCCTCAATGTCTCTCAGGCTGTCTGAGGGTGACTCCTTCAAGTTGCGCTGCTCAGCAATTACCACCTCACCAGAGCACACTCACCTGCATCTGACTTGGCAGATCAAAAGTGGATCAACTTGGCGAGACATCCTATCTTTGACTCATGAGGGCAAATTCCAGCCAGGTCCTGGCTATGAAGAGCGCTACCGTAATGGAGATATCCGGTTGGACACAGGAGCGAACGACACGTATCAGTTATCTGTATCCCAGGCCTCATCGGTGGATGGGGGTGCCTACAGGTGTCTCGTGAGTGAGTGGGTGAGAGGGGCAGATAGCTCCTGGCAGAAGATTCAGGAGAAGAGCGTGGAAATAGCAACTGTGGCAATTCAACAGACTGGTGAGTGTTACTGATGGGCTGAGGTCAGCCCTCATAGCTACAGCAGTGCTGTGCCCAGGCTGTGTAACTTTGAGAGCAGAAATTGGGTAAGCTGAACTAGGTGAGGATACATTCCAGGAGAACCTCGAGTGCTGTTTGGATGGCTGGCCTGTTTACATCTAAGTCGATAGAAAATGCTTGGCATAATTTTTCTAGCTTTTATTTTGGGGAGAATGGAGATGATGGCATGGAAGGATTGAGTGGAACCTCTTAGATGCCTAGATCTAGATTTTATCTCATCCTTAGTTCACTTNGGGGTTGTGGGGTCTCCTTCTCTGGAGATGTTCGGGGCCCGCCTGGATGCGTTCCTGTGCGGCCTGCTCTGGGCTAACCTGCTTTGGCGGGGGGGTTGGACTGGATGATCTCTGGAGGTCCCTTCCGGCCCCTACCATTCTATGATTCTATGATTCTATGAAATAAACATTGTATTTAAGCCCTGAGCACCCCAAACCTCCCCTCTGCTCTCTCATTAACATAGGGTTGTCCCATAGCACTAAACGGCTGTGCTTCCCCTGTAAAAGTGGCTTGTGATTCAGTGACAGATGTGAAGCTTTTCTGTATGTTGTTTATTAAAATAGCATAGAAGGATCAAGAGGAAAGGAGTAGGCAGTGATAATTTAACAGGACAAATTATCTAGTGATTTTTGTCACTGACACTGGATCGCTGGTTTGATTGCTCCACTGTGGCAGGGGTCTTGGACAGTAGTGGTTCTGTTAAACACATCATTGCATGCTTGACTAAGGAGACAAAAATACATATAGTGCTGTGCTGAGGATATCTTGATATCCCTGCCCATATGGATTTCAGGAGTAGATGCACAAAGCACTTAATTGCATTAGCACTATCACTGCTTGTTGGAGGAGGGAAAGCAGGGGGTGATGCATCTTGTCACACAATAGGTGGGAAAACAGGCAATGATCATCCCTCAGAAATGTGGGGTTATGACAATATTTTAGAAGTGTTCACACAGTAAGTGTATCTTTTCATTTTTGTAATCCTTTAATCACTATAGGGAGAATCCAGAACTGCTGGGTTTTTTTTGCTACCTCATTTGGATGTAATTTTAGTATCCTGGTGGTACTTAGCCTGTGAAATTTGACAGGATCAATCTGCTCCCTCTTTTCCAGGGTGTCTGTTATGCAGTAAAGCTTGCAGGTACTCTCTGCTGAGGCAGGGCTTGCTTGATTAAAAGCTGTGATTCTCTATTTTGTTGCACTTTTGGAGAGTTTGGTTTAAGTAAGTGGAGTTTAATCAGTGGCTGAAAACAGGGTGAGGATGGTCAGGGCCAGCAGTAGTGCAGTTTTTTGTATGTGGCTTGGTGTGTGATTTTGTTTGCTTATGGGTTTTTTGTTTAGGGGTTTTTTTTCCCTTCATTTTTAGCTCAGTCATTGGCAGCACTGGCACTTTGTCAGGGACTTGAAGGCTTTCTTAAAGTTATGCTAGATGGGATAGGTCATTCTCCAGCAAAATGTTGTGGAAAGTTTTACTTGCACATCCTGTACTAGGACTTGAAGAGCGTCTTGTGCTGATGTTCAAAACCTTTGCACTTGCATGCTAAAATGAACTTGAGTTGTAAATGGTATGCCTGGTTGCCGCACTTCCCTCATTCTCACCTGCTGTAAACTATAGGGTTTTGTAGACACAAAATTAAAAAAAGCCAAAAGATGAATTAACGTATCTAATGAAAAAAGTAATGTGCAGGTTACTTGTGTAACTGTGTGGGATTTTTTTTCCTTTTGTTGCTCTTCTGTCTACTTGCCCATCAGTTTAATCTCCTAAAATCATGACATCTTTGGGTCCAACTTCATTCTTGTGTCTTTTTTTAATAGTGCCTTGCAGAACAGGTATATAACCCTAAACGAGGCCTTCAGACGTGTCTGTAACCAAAAAAGGAGCATTGAGAATATACATATGGGTAAACTCTCTTAGAGTCCCTCTATACGCATATCCTGCCAGATTCTGAATGCTTGCTGCTATTTCCTTGGAGAAATGCTGCTCTTAACCTTGCAGATGAGTCTTATTTTGTGTTCTGGTATTAGTCTATTAAATTAACTAGGTATTCCTGCTGATTCCAATCCCATGATAAGACAGTGAGGGAAGTCCCAGTGAGGTACTTATCAGACAGTGGACTTTGCTTTACCATTTGAGTGGGGCTTCCTACCCTCTGTTCAGTTTGACTGCTCTGTGCTATCAGGTGGTGCGCAGTGAGACAAGTTGTCGCTTGATTTTATTGGCAATAGTTGTGGCTGCTCAATTTTGTTCTGGCCTTTGTATGTTGTCTCTCATTCCTGATGATAATCCTAGAAAGCTTTTACAAATGGACACCTATTATGTAGCAGAACATGGTTTTACATAGAAGTCACTAAACTGCACCAGAGACATACCTGCGTGCTTAAGGCAGGAGTCTCTATTCTTGCTCATGGTCTTGGTTGTAGATCTGCTGAGAAGAGCCACTGCTGCACCAGCCCTGTCTACTGGCCTCAGTTGAGACTTTAAGAGCAGCTGCATTACACACTGTGGGAACGGTGCTGCACTGGGATCCAAATCTAATCTTTAGGCAGCGTAGAATCAAGGAATGAGCAAGTGAGGACATGCGGTAGCCGCGTAACTTGGTGAATGATTTGCATTGAGGTTCACAAAGAACACACACAGCACCCCTGCGTCACGTCTCACCAATAACTAAGGCCAGCTTTTCTACTCCTGGTCTTGAGGCTTTCATCGCAAGGCTTTCTTTTAACAAAGCTGTGGTCAGCCTGGTAACCTACAGAATGCAGAAGGTCCCGTTTGAATGCTGGCTGTGACCATATGTGCTTTGTATATTAAAAATATTCACTGGCCAGTGGAGGAGTTTTTTAAATGTGTTTTAAGTGGCTACTGGCATTTGCTTTGAAGTCCCCAGTGTGTGTTGGTAAGAGCAGTAAGTGGACAAGTCAGCAGTATGAGGAGTTACCGCTGCTTTCTGTCGCTTCCATTTCATGTTTCTGTGACACATCTGAGGTCAGTCAGGACTCCAACATGTGGCCGTGGCTGCTTCTCATCTAAATCTGTTCTGTTAGAGCATCTCAAAACCATTTCAGCAGAAACCAAGTTGAATTCTAATGTAGTTCCTAGTGATTTCAGTGGTCACTTTCTCATCTGAGGGATAGTCCCAAAACACCTTGACCCTCCTGTGAGAATGGAAAATCTTGTACACGTTTTCCTGCTGGGCGAAGGTGATGTGGTCTGTGATTGAGACAAAGCCTTCATGGACCAGTTGCTGTTGAGTTATAAAAACCCTGTTCTCCCTCCCTTCCTCCTCCCACCCTCATCATCCATCCCTTGCTTGGCTGATAATGTGTACTTCCCACGTAATACATAATGCAGCTCAATATGGCAATATTATATGGCCAACAGGCATTTGAAAGCAGGGCTACTGAGCTATTTCAGAAGCTTCTGTAATAGAATGTGAAGTCGTGGATAACTTACAGTTAACAGTTTTTTAAAAAAAGGTGTTTTTTGTTTGAATTTTTGTCTCTTCATTTCTAAGCTCTAGATGTGGTCATCTCAACAAGCAATGTGTCTGTGACCGAAAGAGACTCCCTGGATCTTACATGCAACATCACAACAGACAGGAGTGGTATTTTCCAAGCGGAGGTTATGTGGTATTTTTCTGCATCACCTGATGATACCTTGTCAGATGCTCAGGTTTTGCTGAGCATGGACCACGATTCTGTTGTCAGTGATTCAACTCTCATCAGTCTGAGCCATGTAGAGCGGAACTCCTATAGCCTGTTGGTGCGTGATGTGGATGTGGAAGACTCTGGGTACTACTACTGCCAAGCAGCTGTCTGGGTACCACTACACAACGGGAGCTGGCATAAGGTGGTGGAGAGGACATCTGCACCAGTCAGTGTGGTGGTGACAGCATTAGGTGAGTGATTCTGCTTTCAGACTTCACGGGTACTGCACCATTCATTCCTTGGTCCCATCAGAAAAGGGAGGTGACCTTGCGGAATCTCTTGTGCGCAAGTTTATCTCCCATTTGCATCTATCATCTCTATATAGGGTATCTCTCTCTCTCACATATAAAAATACTAATCTATCCTATGGGGTTTTGGGTTTGTACATTATAGGGTTTTAGGATCTCTTAATATGTTTCCCACCCATGCACTCCCCTTTCTGGTGTCATTGAACAGTATGCAATTGGGAAATAGACCTTAAAAGCCTGCCTTGTTTTCCAAGGGCTGAAACTGCTCTTGCTGTCCTGTTGTCCCCTTTCATCTCCCTCATATCATTAGCAGAGCTCCGATCCAGCAGCAGGCATTCTCTCCGAGCTCTGAATGCAGTGATATCAGATGCTTCCCCTGATTTTTTGAGTCATATACCATGAAAATTATTTATAATGGAAACTTCATAATGAACTATAATAGCTGTCAAAGTTGTTGGATTTTTGTGTTGTTGTTTTAATCACTAGAGAGACATGACATCCTACTGATGGGTTTAGAATGGAACATAACTTTATGCTGCTCTATTCTTCTACCTTAATGCACAAGTCCATTTTACAAGACCATGTCACATAACTGTTGAGTAGTGTGACTGAGTGAGAGGGACCTGGCTTGTGGCTAGCAATGCTAGCAGTGTTGATTCGCATAGTGGCCACTAAAACAGTTTTTCCTGCAGTATTTAACATCCCACTCAGCGTGGTGCATTTTTCATCATTCAGTCCTATAGAAGAGTGGATTTATAGCATTTTGGACAAGCAAAGGATTATTTGTGCCCTTGAAGTTGTGGCTTCCATATGTTACTTCAGCATTTCTGCAGCAGATTCACCATTGAGGTAAAAAAATCTACTTAAACAGAAACTTGATGATCTTATTCTCTCCTTCCTTTATCCCCTAGTTGTTCTTGGCGGTTTTCCCTTCTTACCGTCCTCTAATACAGTCAATGTCCACATGTTTTTTTGTAAGGAGCTTGTTAGAAGCAGCTGTGTTTGACAGATGTTCATTTAAGACTTGTTGACTGAATGGGGAACACAAGCTGCTAGGTAAGAGATTCAACAGGCTTACCCGATCTACCTGGCCTATAAGAGCAGGCTGACAGTATCTTTCCCTATACCACTTTACAAAGAATAATCTGTTTTGGAGATCCACTGTCTCATACGCATGCTGCAGGTTGTAAAGCTGTTGTTTTGTGTTATCCCAGCTTTGGAGATCTCTCTTTATGCAGATATCCTTAGAAGTAAAGTTACTTGGGAGAAATCCTAAAAATGAAACTTCAGCAAAACTTCTAAAGCTTCTCATTTTAGGGATAGGTCTAGATATGTCAGTGTACCCATCCTGTCTCCTAGTTTAATCTTGGGGAGAGAATAGAATAGCTTCAATTTAGAAGCAGTGAAAATTCATGACGGTGTTGCAGGATGCTGTAGGTAAGGTATCTGCACCTGCTAAAATTCACAAAGTATTGGCTGTGTTGGAAACATGAATGAACCTAGATGTGAGCTGAGGGAGAGCTGGCAGAGCTGTAGTACTTAATGTGTGTTCCCAACTTTGACTGGATGCAAGTGTCTGAGCCTAAACCCTCTCAATGTACCCGTTCAGAGCCTCTTGTCATTAGAAACTGGTGGTACTGTCCCGTTACAAAGGCAGAGCTCCTCCAACCTAGAAGTACTGAATGTGGCCAGCATATAGAGACCCCTCTCCGAAGCCTGGTTTTCAGAAATAAATAGCTGTGTCACAAGGTTAAATGACTTTAAATTTTGTGTTTTAGCATTGTACAGAGCAGCTGAGCTGTGGCCGTTTCCAAGTATGCTTGTAACGTGAGCTAGAAATGTGCAAGTGTTGAATGTCTTCATTTCCTGTCCTTGTTCAGCCGTTCAAATTGCACATTCGAGTGTTGCCTCCTTCCCGCACTTGCGTTCATGTCTGTGCACGCACATATGTTCACATGTGCACAGGTGCACCGCATGTTCATATTCTCTGTCATAGCGCCCATACTTGTGGGACTATTGCTTACTCTTTCCATTTCAATTTGGCATTATTTGGGAACAGGAGAGAATAAAATCTGCTCTTCAGCAGATGCTTGGTTGCTAGGGCAAGAGAAAGTAGAGTAAATTTTCAGTATTTGAGGTTTTCAACTGCATCCAGAATTCACTAACTCCTCCTCCTTAATGGAAGTTAAGAGCTGCTGGAATATTAAGTCATTGAACTGTCAGTGAGGCTGTCCTTTGACAGCTGAGAGAGTGGGGGAATGGGGTTTATCCAGCCAGCCTTTTATTCTTTCTGAATCCTCTGTTTGAGTGTCTGTCAGGGTGAAGCACCTATCTGGAGTGGTGCTGTCAAAGCCAAAACTCTCTTCTTAGCAGTCCTTCCCCTGCCTGCAAATAAAAGAAACCTGAAGTGATTTTCTAAGAAGTCTGGTTTCTTGGAGCTTTTTCTTTCTGTGTCTAGAGAGAAGAGTTTCTGCTTTCATAGTCTTTGTTGCTGTGAAAATATTAATTGGTCTTGAAAGCCTTCTTTTTGGGGGGGGGGCAAGGGAGGCAAGGGCGAATGATAGAATTGCAGAGTGTGAACAATATATCATGAGGCCCTGGAGAAGACTACTTTTCTGTGAACGAGACAAGAAGAGTGGTGTAGCTGTAGGATCTATGGGGACTTAAATCAAAAGTGGATTTTGGTCACCATTAATAATCTGTGTGTTGGTTGCAGCAGAGGAATTCTGTGCATTTGCTTTTAATTTTGCGTTACTTACACTGAAAATGTGCAGAAATCTGCGCTAAAGTTCACTGGTTGTAGTGAACAGACTTATGTAAATAGTACTTTTATGCTTGTGTGTTACCTGACTGCAGAACTCACCATCAGTATCACTAGATACTCTAGTGTCTGGTGTGTATTAATGCCCTTGTTCTTGCTAGATGCAAGGACGCTGCATGCATAACACTTAATGGTGAGAGATCTTTTCTGCAAGCCTACATAGTAGCAGCCAGCTTGCTTGATACAATTGTTCTTATCCTTTGCATCTGAAGTCCAAAAGTGCATGTGCACACACAGTTTGCACAGCAGTTCTATTAAGATGCTTTATTATCTTGGCTCATTTGTGAGCTGAGCCAAAGTTTTAGCCTTGGATTGCCTTCTCTGTCCCAATTATAGCTTCGGTTAATTGTTTCTAGTAGGGCAAAACGCTAAATAAAACATAAGGCAAGAAATAAATATAGATTATTAATGGTGGCCATGTGATGAGTATTGGCCGAACAGTTGGAAAGCTAGTCTTTTTTCTGAATTATAGTAGACAGCAAGACAGAAAAATATTGTAACACTGGTAAATATGTATTTCCTTTGTGGTGTGAGGTTCTTGCCGTAATCTTTTTCCTTCACTATCTCTGTAGTCTGACAGAAAATAGTCATGCAGCTGCCTTATCGCTTTTAGGCTTTGGACAGCCAGCTATTTCAGATTTAAATACAACAGCCCCGTTCTTAACCCATGAATTTCAGGCGCTCCTTTTCAAGCTTGAGCCTCAGCACGTACTTCTCTATTCAGACTGTGAAGCTTTTCTGATGTATGCATCTTCCACTCTTAAACTACTTAGTATTTATTATGCTGCCCGCTGAAATTTACTGTGCACTGCTGTTGGTGCTGCCTGTGGCCAGTGCCAGTGGTGGTGCCCATGCCCCCTGGTTTGGTGTCTGGGTGGGTGGGTGAGGTGTTTGCGTTTTGGGTTTATTTTTTAACATTCCTAAACCATATTGTAGAGACACGATGGGATGGTTAAGTGTGGAAAAGAAGGGATTTCAGGATGGGAAATGGCCCCTTATTCTGGAGAGAAATTGGGGAAATGGGATGTCTGTGGTCAGTCCAGAGCTAGAGAATAACTAGTCTCCTGTTGCCTCAAGACCGTCCCAGGCATTTGAACAGGTGCAAAAGGTGACTGGCTGGGCTGAAACTGAACCCGCGTGGTGGGTTCTTGGGGCCGGGCCTAAAGAGGCAATGATTTTTCTCAACAAATTCTCTTAGTCCTGATTTTTCTGAAATGGTCTGACTAGACATACGAAATGAAAGGTCTTGTTTGGAAATGCAGGGGTGCTTGTGTCAGAGTGGTGCAAGTCTGAGAGCTGGAGGCCAAGTTCCTGGTCCCCAGGTCTTTTAAGAAAAATACGTATTCTGGCACTTGGCTTCTAGCTCAGGTGCTTTCACAGACTGGATGGTAGAAGTTAGCAGTATCTCTTAATAAACTCTGGCACTTTCTCCCTTCTGCTTGTAGCTTCTAACCTCTTTCTTCTGGGTTTACTCTCCTGCAGAGCCAGACTATGAGGTGTTTCTGAATGCCTCTAAAACACCCAAGTTTTCAGATGACCCCACAGAGCTCAACTGCAGGATCACAAACACAGAGGATACCGAAG
Organism: Steatornis caripensis; assembly: GCA_013398225.1. Classification (NCBI taxonomy): domain Eukaryota; kingdom Metazoa; phylum Chordata; class Aves; order Caprimulgiformes; family Steatornithidae; genus Steatornis; species Steatornis caripensis. Next base: position 104,067 of record VZSC01016081.1, on the reverse strand, counting down.
CAAACATCCGCTTCACAGTTTCCTGGTACTACAGGAAGCGCCTGCGCAGTGATGATGTGGTGACAGAGGAACTGCTGGCCACGATGGATGCAGACTGGACTCTGCTGCTTGGGGACAGGAGCAGAGAGCGGGCACAGAACGGGGAGATAATCTTCTCTAAAAAGGCTGTTGACACCTTCAGTTTACGAATCCAGTGGACTTCAGAAAGTGACAGAGGGGATTATTTCTGTGTCATCTCTGCGTGGAGTAGGCAACGCAACAACAGCTGGGTAAAGAGCAAAGATGTGACTTCTGCATCTGTCAGCATTTTCTGGGCTACACAAGGTAGGAACCTTGCACCTATTTGCTGAAAGACCTGGATAGCTGAGATAGTTTTCTCTTGAGCCAGAAGGCCTGCTGATGGGCTTTGGAAAGGGGTTTTGTGTTATGAAGAGGAAAAACTGCTATTACCTTGGATAAAAGCCTTGTATTTGTGGAGGGAAGGAGCTACTTAATAGCACTTGCCAGTTTTATGCATCAGTTTGGAGTGGAAATGCAAAGCAGAGATACGTCAATCAAACCGTGCTGAGACTTCCAGGAGCCGGGCTGTCATTGTGGCAGGAGTGATGCTGGGGTCATTGCCCCATTTCATGAGTTTCATGAATACGAAGTATTTCAGTCTATCTAGGATGTATCTTGCTGCTAGCAACAGGGTTGTCTTGAGGTAAAAAGAGGAATGTCACTCACTTTGTCTTCTATATCTGCCAGTTTGAGAGTTTTTTTCTCTCTCCTACAAACCCATGTTTAGAAGGCACTTCTGAGGAAGTTCATGGGTATAGCAGTACCAGAGTATCAAAACATAAGTGGGTGGCAGAGCAAGTCATTCAGTGATTTGCTTGGATCTGGGCCTTTTTTAGGCAGAAGTGAACTAACTCTGGTCAGTATTTAAACTGACTCTGGGAACATTTCTTAGAAGCTAGAGTTACCTGAATTGCTTAACACTGGTTTAAAATGGGTGCATGTATCCTTGGATATCCTGGATGTCCAAGGATATCAAGATATCCTTGATACTGTTTTGGCTTAGGTGTGAGGTCATGCCAGAGAGTCTGCTGGATAGGGGCAGAAGAAATAGGATAACCTAGGATGTAACGTCTTTGGCAAAAATCTGTGCTTAGCTAAGCGGTGTTTATCCTCATAGATTTGTTTAACAGTCTAACTCAGGCAGCCACAGACAGAGAACTATATTTCAAAGTTAAGTAGTTTGAAATCAGTTTAAAGTTGTTTAGGGATAATTCTTAAACAGTGAATTGGAGAGTTTCTGCTGTGATTTTGCTTCAGTGGAGAGAGAAATGGCGGGCTGCTTGCTCAGTACTCCTTCA
>VZSC01016081.1:78934-102564 GCA_013398225.1 Steatornis caripensis | reverse complement strand
TTTTTTTTTTTTTTTTTTTCTGAAGCTGGCTTCTCCAGCAGGAATGAGATCTCTCATTAATGCTGAATGCTGGTCACAATTAGTTCAGTTGTTATGCCACAACACGGAGTGTGTGTGCATGTGCATGCACGCGTAATGGATCATCGCCTTTGGAGCAGCTAGAGAGACCAGCTGGAGTTGAAAAGTCTCAGCCTGTGTTGACATTTCTGAAGGAAAACAAACTGTGACAGGTGTGAACATTCCCTTGTTTCTGGTTTTATTCCAAAAACTCTGCTAATTTTGCAACACAAATGTAAATGTTATAGTCCCCATGCTGAAAAGTACATTTTGTTGGAAAAACTTGAAGTTGGGGGATTTATGTGGTGAAAGTGAGCTCTCCTACAAACACCTTCTCCTGAAAAAGCCTGCTATATGTATATAAGGAGAGGGGGCAATATATAGCTTTGATTTTCCTTTCTTCCCTTCTACCCCTCGTGTGCCCCTACCCCCCACGCTCGTTCAGCAGTCTAGCCCCAGATGCCTTTCTCTTCATGCCCTGTCCCCACCATATCATTTTCATGTGAGCTCCAGACTCGGCTGTGAGCCCAGTGCTGTAGCCAGCAACTATGAAGGAGTTAATCTGCTGCTGCCTCTGCTCTCTGACTGTTGTTTTGACAAGTATCTCTGGTGATTTGAGTCCCTAACTGCTCCCAGTGCTTATAAAAGCAAGCAGCCAGGCTCCCACGTGTTTGCCTAAGGAGAGAACAGAAATTTGCCTCTTCCTTGGATAGCTTGTGCCTACACAGAGGTTTTTCTTCCAACTACTTCATTGCTTGCATCATCTTTGTTAACTTTAGAGCAGTGCTCGGGGTGGAAAAGGTTGTTCTGAGTTTTCGAGAAAGGAGAAGTGGTTTTATGTTTTGTCTGTGGGTCAGTCAGCATGGAGGCATGTTCAGGATAAGGAAGCCTTTGCTTGAAATGTAAACACTGTGTGAAGATGTCAAAGTCCTTTTGGTGTGTGATGTATAATAAGTTGTATGTTTGCCCATTTTCACTTGAGGTTTTTATCTTTTTTTTATTTTGTTCCCTTGGGACCAATAATGCTCACATGTCTTTCTGCTTACTCAGCTTTGCAAATGCAGCCAATCGCTGTCATAGATCACCGTTGTTTTTGACATGGTGTGCCCGATTTGTTTCCTCCCCTCTTTCTTCTACCCTCTCCCTTGACAAGGTGACAAAGAAAGCATCTTTATCTCATGTCAGAAATGAAAAGAATCAATTATATTGTTATTTTTTGTTAGGGGTAAAGGAAGGGGGAAAACCTTTTTTGACTGGTTCTGTAGATGATTTTCATCCTAGAAAAAAGTTTGATAGTTTAAAAGATAATTTTATTTATTAATTTGAGTGTGAGTACTGCCTGTATTTAAAACACAGTTTCTCTTTGCAGTGGAATGCAGAATTGATGCTTGTTTCCCAAACCAGTGTTGTCAACTTTGGATCTGCATGGAATACTTTGCAAGCGAGAACATTATCTTTTAATTAAAATTCCAAATCCCAAGGGTACTATTTTTGGCTTTTTAAAAATACTTCTGTCTTTAATTTACAAAATAATTGTATTAAACATAATATTACTTGTCCTAAATGCTTGCCCAGGCCGTCCCATCACATTTAATTGGGAGCAAGGTCATCTTAATCTTTCAGAAAGTCCTGCGAATAGACAACACGTGATATTTCTGCCTCCCTCTTGTCTTTACCAATGCTGGTGTATAATAGACACTGCATCAGTTCTTCCTGAGCGAAGAGATTCCCATGCCCATGGCACCAAGATGGCAGGTGTACATGCCAGTTTGGGAGTAGGAACAAAAAAGTGCCTTACGTTAGGCATACAAGCCCCAGTAGCGGGTGGCTGGGCTTCTCATGCCCCTGGCTGCATGAGGGTGAAGTGTTTATGCTCTTTGCTTGGCAGGGGAGCAGATCGGTGAGGGTGGTCTAGTTGTGCGTGTGCAGCAGTGAGGAGAGCCATTGCATTGTATGTACATGTATCGGGCTGTGGTACAGGCCTTAGTGTGCCTGCTGTATTTTCAAAGCTCTTGGTGTCGGAGCTGCTGGTGCTACAATTGTGCCTTAGGGTGCTGTATAGTTGTCTTCTCCTACGAAGGCAAAGCTGTCATTACCTTAATGTCCATTGCATTCCCCGTACTTGCAATCTAGGTAGTGCGCTGGGAGGTGAAGAAGCCTTTATGAATATTGAGAAGGCATTACTTGAGGCTGCTGATGAGACATTAGGCTCTGAGGTTACTGTTAGCGGTGGCCATTGTGCTGCTTTTCTGACTGGAGCCAGGGGAGTGCAGGGAAGGTGCTTGCTGCTTCCCGAAGTATCCTTGCCCTTGTAGCTGTTAGGCTTTTCTATCAATTTGACTGGCTTAGACCAGGTGAAAACTCTTTTTGGTCACTACCCACTTGAATCTGAGCACGCACTTTGTGGTAGAGAGCAAGAGAATTATGTGTGGCTTAACCACTTGGAGTGGCCACTGATGGAAGGCAGAGGCATGCACAGCCAGGCTCCAAAGTACAGTTCATTACTGAAATTTTATCTGAATCATTTGGCTAGGATTTCTTCTGCTGCTAGCCCTCTGTCTTGGAGTAGTGCCCAAACTGGCTATAAGCTTTGGGTATGGTTTACTTAGGATCTCTTCCCCTACCACTTTCCAACATAAACTCTGTTGATTGCAGCCTCCACCAGGGTGTGTTTTATCGTGCTTTTCATTCATGGAGCTTTACAAGAAGGAGGTGAGACTCTGCATGGGATTGCAGGTGTGTATGTGGAGGGGCAGAGGTAGTATGCAGCGTGCAAAGGTAGTGGTCAAGACACTGACGTTGCCTTCTTGGCAATTCTTGGAAGATTAGAAATTAGATCTTTGGATGCAGTTCTTGGAAGAAAATGTTCTTTGACCTCTCTGGCCCATCTTGTGCTATAAGATCTGATGAGTGGTTTCTGTTAACATAGGAAACATGAAGAAACTTTCCTTTCCAACTTAACTTTTCTTGCAGATTACTGTTATTTCTAACCTAAGTGCCAAATCTTTGGTTTGTCCTCTTTCCCATAATGTGCACTGTTACACACAGAGACAAATATATGCTTTTCTAGGTGGAGGTGATGGAATGCTAATTATATTTCATCTGCTGCTACTGAAGAACAATTTTGGCACAAAGCCGTTCTGTTAAAGAGCAGCGATCCAAGCTTTTCTAGTTAAAAAGATATGGGGTGCTTTTTTTGTTTATTTTACTTTACTACATATGCAAGTCTCTAATATTATTGCAGATTCAGAAATGTTCCTTCGATCTTTTCTGATTTTCTTGCAACAAGAAACATTCACCACCTGTATACACTGGTGTTTGTGTCCCCTTCTCTATTCTGGTCTGCATTTCTTATAGTCTCACATAAGAGGAGGTGCCTCTGCCTTCTGTATTCATCCAACCTAAGGAATTTGGGGTTTTTAAAAGGTAGAAAAATCCCTTGAAAGGACTTTCATAAGAATGTATCTCCCAGTTCTCTGTTCAGTATCCTAATTTCTAACCCTTTTGAATGTTACCACTTTTCTCCAGCTGCATCTCTGGGCCTCAGATGTTGTCTTCTGCAAACTCTATAGATGCCATTTCTGCTGCTGTCCCATGCTACCACCACTCTTTTTTCCTTTTCTTTAGCAAAAATAACTGGTAAAAGCAGCGTTTTCTGTTGCCTTCAAATGAAAGTCAAGAAAGGATGTCTAGGAACAAAGTTTACTCTGTCCTTAGTGGGGACAAGACACTCCCCTGTGTACTGCTGCCTGACCCATGGCTCAGGGGATAGTTGAAGGCAGGCATTTGGAGCCCGGAGAGTTGTCTTTTCTCAGCTACATCTGTACTTCTCTGATCATGTGAAGGTATTTGTCTTAAGTACATGTATGAGAGACCGAATGCAAGGTTTCTTTTTCAGTGTCTAGAACCCAGCACTCTGACATGAAGATCAACAGCCCAAAGAATGTCTGCATCAGGAGAGATTTTTGCCCAAAGCCTCCTGACAAGGCCTAGAAAGCAGCAAAGTACGGCAGAGAAGTATAGCTAGCTGTCTGTGCTTCTGCTTTTGGGGCAAAAATATAATTGTCGACTAGATTCCTAAAAGATGTGGCAAGCTGGTCTGTGTTGGACTCCTAAATGCTGCGACCTTATGAAGAGGGTGATATCAGAATCTCATGGGCACAGAATGAGGAGAAAATGAATTTGAAGTCTAGAATCAGGTACATGATGAGTTCTCACACAAAGGAGCAGAGAATGACTCTGTGCAACTTCCATTGTGATTGTACCCTGAGTGCCTAAGTATGCATCTCTTGTATTGCCGCTTGCTTAGCGGGTGGAAGTGTGTTTGGAGGGGTTTGGTGTGGAGTATCAAGTAATTCTGTGCTCAGCTAGACCACTGGAAGCAGCTCAGCCTTCCCCACTCCTGCTGTTTCTTTATATAGCTTTGTACTGTGATCTGCTTTATACAGTACTGATTTAAAGTTGTCATACCGTGTTTCTCATCTTGTGGGCTGTGTTTACTCATTGTGAAAACTGCTGCTTGAAGGCAAAACACTTCAAAATGTAATCTTGACAAGTATCTTGTTGCTCTTGTGGGGACGGCATAAATATTACTGCATTTAGTTCAGTTTTGGGAACGTGTAACAATCTCACCATTGCTTATTTCCCTTTTCCTGAGAAGTTTCACCTTGCATAAAGGTGACTTGTGTAGGTGTGTTGTGTTTTGTTTTGTTTTTTAATGTGTCTACACCTGTTTTTTATAAGAGGGAGAAGAATGTGCTGCAGCAAAGTAAGTCCAGAAAGTCGGACTGGCTGAATTCTTGCAATACTGCTACTTTGGGAAGTAGCTGTAAGCTGTGTGTTCTGCCCCAGCACCATTTCCTTAGGAAGAACCTGAGTGCATGGGATGTCTCTTCATCCTAGTGCCAGGAAACTAGCAACTCCCTTTCCTTTTATCTGGTTCTGATTTCAGTCACTCCTCATTTTCTCAATTTCTTATTCTGAGCTTGTATTTTTTGTGTCTTAGGGCTGTGCTCTTAGATGTGTAATTTTCCCAAACCCTGTAATTAAGGGATTCTTGGGATTGAGGGGCCGGCAGACCTGGAGAGTGCTGAAGAAAGGAAAGGAAACTGAGTATAAGTGTTGCTGGCATTCTTGATGGCAGATGAGCTGTTGCAAAATGTCAGGGCTTCTGGTAGGCTTGTACTCAGGTGAACCCATGAGAAGCAAGGGAAAAGAATACACATGGAGGCAGGGATACACCAAACTCTTTCAACACAGAGGTGTGTGTATAGGGGTGCTGGGGATGGAGGCTTCTTGTGTTACCACCAACTTTTTTGTCATGCAATTTCAACTGATCTTGGTGGTTCAGCTGAATGTTTCTGGATTGCCATTAGGGTGGATTTTCCAGGGAAATAAAAGAAGCTACACTAAGTGCTGGAGATTCAGTTAGTGGCAGCTTTTGTCACTAGTCAGGAGTACTTCAGCAGAGTGTCCTTGCACCCTGCCGCTGAGGGTGCTCTTCCAGATCCCGTAAAACCGGGACTTGTGTCTGGTCCGACTAATATCTTCACTCTTGAATAAAAAAAAACCCTGGAGTTCCTGTCATGCTATGACCTGTGTGTTGCATTATCTGTTCAGTATTTGGTGTTCGTTTGAATCCTTGCATCTTGAAAACCCCAAACTGTTTTTTACTGGTGTGTGTGTGCTTTTGGGTAGTATTCTGGGATGTCCATATGTGTTTTGATAAATGTGCTGAGATTTTTATCTCTAAAAAAAATTCTTTGCTTATTTCTAATCTTCTAGATTGAAAGGTGCTGCAGAAATATCCACACCTATTTATTAACCCCTCTCTTGCTGCTTTTTTCCTTCCCTCTTCAGATTACATGCTTACAGTGGAGGCGGTGAAATTGAAGCCATTCTTTGTAGCAGGCCACACCTTTGAGATGACATGCAAAGTGTCTTCAAAAAACATCAAGACGCCACGCTACTCTGTCCTCATTACAGCTGAGAAGCCACTAACGGATCAGTCGAATCCCAATGGAACCACTCGCATAATCTCCTTGAACCAGGATTCAGTAGTGCGACTGGAAGACTGGACAGACCAGACTCGTGTGGACGGCGTGGTTCTGGAGAAGGTCCAGGAGAATGAGTTCCGCTACAGGATGTATCAGACCCAGATTTCTGATGCTGGGCTGTATCGCTGTGTGGTGACTGCCTGGTCTCCAGGTGGTGGTGGCATGTGGCGTGAAGCAGTGAATGGCTTATCCAACCCTATCCAGATAGACTTCCAGATGTCAGGTTGGTATAGAATCTGGCAGCTGTCTAAGCCAGAAAGGCAGAGTTCTTTGACGCTTTCCCGGTGCTTTCCGTGTCTCTGGGAAATACCCACTCTTTGGAGCATGGAACGGGTCTCCTGATGGTATGATGGCTGAGAGCTTTGCTTGTCTCCTTTGGTGGTATTTGTGTCCTTTGTGCTATTGATTGTTTACAGAAAGAAGTTTAATGAATTGGCTGTAATTATAACCCCTGGGTTTTTCTTTACTAATGTAACTTTAACGGTTCTGCAGGCTTAGAGCGATTTTTCAGTATGGAATAACTACTGCCACATTTGCCAGCTTTATCACTAGGTTGCCGTTAGGTAGTGGCTGCTCTGGAAGAACATTAATATAAACTAGATTTTTTGTTCCAAAACAGACTGGATTAGCATAGCATTAAATTGCCTGAGCACACCTTCCTGTTGATGTAATTGCAGAAAATGGTCAGGTCAGGGCAATAGTACATTTCAGCCATCTCAGCAAGTGTGTCCTGCCACTGGAAGACCTTAGAGGCCCCTTGTGGTTGGACTACAAATCTCCACAAATTGGGATGAATTTCAGTATCAGAAGTGCATCCTGTTCCTCACATTCTTGCTTAAACCTTCACCTTCAACTGTAACATAGCCTGCCTGTTGAGACTTTTCTAGAGAAGTGTGCCTGTTCTGGTGCCTGAATTGGGGGAGGGAAAGGGGGACAGGGTTGGTTTGGATCATCAGAGATGCATGTTAACCCTGACTTCCTACCATGCTGTGTGGGTGAGAAGTACTGCAGAGTTGAATGGTGGTACACTTACGAGTGAGGGGCTTATCTCATGGTTTGATAAACCAAACTGATGACTTCTTGAGCAGTTTTGAAGAGCTCTTGGCATAGCTCAAAGGTGCATCCTATGTTGGAGCTCTCTAGTTAGCTGCTTTATCTCAAACCTTCAGCAAACCTCTCCATTCCTGTTCACAAGCACAGCTTGTGTCTGTCTCTCCTCGCATCCCTTGTTCTTCATGTAAGTTATTCTGCTTATAATAGTGGGGTTGTAGGGTTTTTAGAAGCTGTGTCTGTGACTAGGCAAGAGCAGCCTGACTCCTGGTTGCATCCATAACTAAGCTAATCATTCTCTACGAGGTGATTTCTGAAAACTGAACTTCCTTATACTAAGCACGCTAGGCAAAGGCCAATGGCTGAGCATAGGGGGACAGCCTTGCAATGAGGACATCACTTTGTAAGAAGCTTTGAAATGTAGCATCCTGATACAAACCCTGTTGAAGGTGCAGCCTGACCTAAGCTGGCCAGAGAGAGGACATTTACTCAGCTCTCTCAGTTCTGGGTAATTTGTGGTTGGCTTTTTGTTTAGTTTTCTGGTAAGTTACTGTTCCGAAAATAATCTGTTAGCTGCCTATGTTCCAAATGCCTCTTAGAGCAGCACTGTTGCAGCTGAATATTGCTGTAGATTTGTTGTCTTCTCAAGATGGTTTAATGGGCTATAGTTTTAGCCTTATTACTCTTGATATCTGGGTCAGACACAGTGTGAGAGCGGCATTTGCAAAGGGGTGATGCAAGAATGAAATCTGTCCCAAACCCTTCCCCTCCAAGCTCTTATGTGAAGGCTTTCCTGCACAAAAGTGGTGGTTGGTGACTCTCCCAACATTGCTCGTGTTATGTCACTTTGAACTCCCATCCATAAAGTTTGGCAGCATGTTATTAATATCCATGGTTCAGAGGGAAACCTGTGAGCTATGCAAAGGAGGAAAGTGCATGTTGCAGTCTTGACTTCTTTTTGCTGTTGCTCTCTACTCCCAGCCTCTTCATCCAGATAGTATTTCTGGCACATAGAAGAAAGGAAGGCAGCCCTTGGCACTGCCCTGGGAATGTGTGAATTCCAGTAGCAAGGCTGGAGCTGGGGGAGGGATGGTCCTGAAACCCTGTCAGCCTTTCATTCTTTACAAAAGAATGAAGAGAGAAATGAGATCCCAAGCACAATTTATTGGAGAGCTATTTCCAAAAATAACCTTGGTATGTAGCAAAATCTGGCTTGAAATACCTTCCTTTCTTCAATTGGTGGATGAACTTTGTGTCCTTCAGTTGTTTGTCAGATATCCTTGCTGGACATTCATCCCTGGGCATCATGATGACATGTGATGAGCACAGTTAGAATGGACTAACTGGAATTATTATTTGGAAATTTATTTGGAATCAAATATACAAAACAGAAGATGTTTTGTGGGTGAGTTACTTTCGGTTTGTTTGCTGAGGTGTATGTACTGCCTTTGGTGCAAACTGTGACTGAGTCAGGGAGTTATGGAACAAAGTTGTGGAACAGCTATAAAAGCACAGCTCAGATATCGTGCCCTTGTCTTGCATCCTTTGGTACAGAGTTTTTCTTCAGAAAAAGAAGCTAGTGCTAGATTTTCCCTAATGGGAGTGGTGAAAGGCAGAACTGCTGAGGTGTAGCTGGTCATTTCTAGGGAGAATGAGAGGCTCCCTAAAACTGGAAGGCAGATACTGACAGGGAAGGCTCAGAAAAAACAGAGGGGCGTGCAGGTCTCCAGGTAACCATAAAAGCTAGGGAGCATCGCTCTGCTAAAACCTGAGTTAAAGGGATGATGAGTAGCTTGTGAGTGTGTTTGTCCCTAATAGTGCAGTTGACTCAGTAACAGTTTTTCTGACTTTTGAGGTTCTCAAGTTGTAACAGAAAGGCTGTGACTGTAACTGTGACTGGGGGTGGGGGAGAGGATATAGTAAGGCAGTACAACTTTGAAAAATAGAAAGTATTCCAGTCTTCTCCTGCTTTGAAGGCTTGGACTTTGACAGCATTTTTTAGCTTGTGCCATGAGGGATGAAGCAGGGAGCTGATCAATGCAGAAGCAGCATTTTCAGCAGAAGGACCCCCTTAAAAGGGTTTTACGTGAAGCTTTTAGCCACAGAAGGAGTTTCTTTCTCGATTGTTTTTATTGATTCCTTTTTGATAGGGGGAGGGGAGGCATGCTAGGATTGGAAATCCTTTCTCCCAGTTTGACTACCTCCCAGATCTCTCTGAATTGAGTGATGTTTCAAGGAGCGTTTAGCGTGCATATGCATTGTGCAGTGTGATCTGTCTGAACGGCAGGAGGCCTGTAAGCTTTTTATATATGAGCTGGGGACTGCGCACTTGAAACTTCAGTGTTTCCTGCCACAATAGGCTTGAAATGTGGCAGTGCTCTGAAATGTTTTTCCATGAACATCTGTGGAAAATGTCTTGCTCGGATTCTTTCCATTCAAGGCAGAACTTGCTGGCTGCAAGCAGAGACCTCCTCTCTTCTTTCTCCACTTGCTGTTGCAGAGGGACATATTTATTCCATTTGGTTAACAATCTGAAATGTTAATGTAAAGGTATTTGTTTGAAACTTTCTGAACTAAAAAATGAAATGCAGCTTTTGTCCACTGAATTATATAAACTGGAAGTCAGGGGCTGGGGGTGGTGAGGAGCAGCCTGGTAGGTCATTAGTTTTCAAATATTCAATCAATGGCAAATTGTTCTCTGCTGGATATATTTTAAAACCACAGAGGATTTTGTGAGTTCGCTAGTCTGGCCTTATGAATAACATGGATCACTAGACTAATTTCATAAAATGAATGTCTGCTGTATGTCCAGTAGCTGTAAGCAAACTAAGCTTATTTGGGGGACAAGGCAAACCTGTCCCATATGAAGACTTTAGTATTCTTCAGTGCTCTTTTTGGTTTTCCCTGTCTAGAACAGAAGTTCTGCCATCAGTTTTTCAAAGGCTGCCCAGCAATGCAAGGAGCAAGAGCAGCTGCCAGTACTTGTCTTGAAATTTTCTCTTAATTTCATTGCCTCGTTTCTGCTGAAACTCAACTGCATCCTCTCTCCTCCTGAGCCATTGGATGATGTACGTGTACATCCTTTCTTTCAGCCTGGAACACAACTGTCTTCTGTTCCTTGCTGTTGTTCTGAAGCCAGTGTATCAAGACAGCTTCTTGTAAGACTTGTGATCCTACCCACCCAACCTGAAATCTCTCAGTTGTTGTCTTCTGGTGACGTGGAGGTGTTGCTCCAGTGGCAGTGCCTTCGCACTGCAAGGGCTGAGCAGTGGATGAGAGAGGCTGTCTTTTTAGCTGAGCTTGTCAGCAAAGATGTGAATCAAATAGTTGGGAACTTGCTTGAGAACAGAGTGCTTATCCGATGCAGGTCTGTCTACTGGTATCTGGTTCAAATGGCTTTAGCTGGCCTGCAGCTGGTTTTTTTTAATGCTGAGGCACCTGGTCTCTGTGAAATCCACCTGGTTTATCTCGGTGTCATATATTCTTCTTTGGCATTCATCCTTTAATTTTCTGTCCCTTTTACCTTGAACCCAGTAACCTGGGTAAGTGTTCAGAGTGTCTTTGCCCACTATAAATTCACAGGGATTTCCACAGACGTTGCTTATTTTCCTTTCCCTTGAGGGAAGCAGGGAGAAGGATGCCTTTTCTCTTGTATTGAGAATCATGTTATGAGAGAAAACCATTCAGAGGTTGTCTGTGCTCTGAGCTGGCTTCCCTTTGTGCCATTCAGCAGAGGGCAGAAAGCTCTGGAGAGGCAAAAATAAAAGAGAACTTTAAGAGAAGCGTCTCAATGAAATCTTCGACTCTGGATTACATCTGCATGTGAGCTCATTGCACAGCAATGTATTATCATTCACTTTGGAAGAAGCTGAGATAAACTGAGAGCTGCTGAAATACGAGCTGAGTATTGATGTTGAACTTGCAATTAAAATGAAATGATGCCCTGCAATGACCCCGAGAGATACTCAGTTTCAAGAAATGAAAACAGAAAGAAAGATGCTTAAAGGAAAGAAACCTTAATCATGGAAATGAAAGAAGAGCAATATAGCAGAAACTCTTTGGCAAGAAAGGCTGGTATTTTCCAGCCACTGTTAATGGGCAGGAACGTGCTTTGTTGTTGTGTACCTTTGTGCCTGTATGCATTAATTTGTAGCTGGAAGTAGAAACCACAGACTAAACTACTGGAGGCTTCTTCCAGTAACAACTATTATGAGGCTTGGGGTAAAACTTGTTAGGGAGCAGCTCCATGAAGAAGCAGGGAAGAGGGGCAGGGAGCTGGAATAGTGTGTATGAAGGAGCTCATTATCTGGAAAAAGGCAGGTCATGGGATTCCCAGCTGAAGAGTGAACGATCTTGTGCTGGGGCAGGTATGAATAGTATTTTGGAAGACAGAGAATTTGTGGGTTGCATCAGTTTTTTTCCCTGTTGTGGTCCATGGTGCCAGCTGATTGGAAGTAGGGAAGCTGCGTGCAGTGATCGTGGCCTCCCTGCTGGGTAGTGGACTGGGAGCAGGCTTCTTGGGTGGAATGGCTCTGGATCTCTGTTGTCAGCCGGGTTGCTTGACCTTTCTCTGCTCTACTGTACTTGTCTGGAAAATAAAGCAACTCATGTCTGTGGGGAGACTATACCTTATTTTTGCAGAGAAGTACTGGCTGAAATGATATAGAAAAGGCCAAAATGTCACCTAGGACCTAGATATTTAGGTTATCTATTAACTGGCTTTTGGTTGTTCTTCCTCCTCTTCCCCTTCCTTTTCTTGCAGATTTAAGGTGTTTGGATTACTGAGCAGGGAAGGAAAGCAAGGAGAATGGGGTAACATCAGGCAAATAAGGCTTAGGATTTTTTCTTTTTCTCCAATATGTAAATCCTTAAGCTGAGTAAATTAACTCAATAAACTTAAACTCTTCCACCCTGCGAGCCTGTTCAGTGTGAATCTGATTCAGCACAAAGTAATAAACCAAATTTGGTGCAGCTTATAAACATTTTTTCCTTTCATTTACATATGTGGAAGAATTTGCAATACACTTTTTAGCTGAAAACTGTATCACGATAGGATTTGAATCCTGGAGTTTCCTTCCTGGGTTTCATGAAATCAACAGTTTAAGTGATGAGATCTGCCATAAAATGGGACATTCAGAAGAAATTACATCAAACAGGTCCGGATCCTGGAACCTGGTTTCTTGTTAAGCACTTCTAGATTTGTACTAGTAAACTTCTAACCTCAGTTTCTTCACTTTGTGTTTAAAATTATATAGTGTTTTTCAAGCATTCAGAAGTCAAGAAATGTTCTGAAAACTCTTTTTATTCCTATCTTGACTGCAGATACTTTTTAATACAAAATCGGTATTACTTTATTAAAGAAGAAAACTTCTTTTAGGGGTTGTATCTAAGCTTACGTATGGCCTTCCATAAGTGAGGAACAGAGATTTTGGCTTAGTTTAAATCAAAGGTCTCAGCAGAAGATGGCAATTTAGGGGAAGGTTGCTGCTCAGCTCTTAGAATTGGGAATGCTGGTTTGTTTTGTTAATCTGTGCTCTTAATTTTCCAAATTAGCTGAGGGCATGACACTTACCTTTAAATCTGAAGTTATTAAAATCCAGTTATTTCTCAGCTTTCAAACTCCTGAGCAGCTTTTCTACACTTAACTTTGCTTTGTTCTTGATGAGCTTTACAGGTCATGCTTGATCTGTCAACCCTGCAATTGAAACTAAATTTTGGTTTGCTTGTTCTCCCCAGTGACCAGTAGGTGCCAATAACAGTATTTCAAGCTGTTAAATGCAGGTGGCAAGGTGAGCAAAGCCACATCAGCTGTTCTCTGTAGAGTTCTATTTTTCTCAGTGTTAATGTAGCATGAACTCAGATCTCATTGAAGGAGAGTTCATGTTACCTCCCCAACCCTTCCTGTGACAGTGCAAGTGCCTGAGCATGGCGATGTCGAGACCCCGATAGTGTATCAAGTGTCTACTGGGAGTTGCCTTTTACCACATGCCTGCATCTGTAAGCTTGGGGTTGAGGTTGGGTTTGGGTTTTTTTGTCTTGAAGAATAAAAACTTTAGAAAAGCACTTGGATTTTGTGAGCCAAGCCCTGCTTGGTGGAGTCTAGATGCAGGACCTCTTGAATACTGCAACATGATGGTAATGGGGGAAAAAAACACAACAGAATGCAGACCTTGGAGAAGATTTTTGTGGCACTTTTGTGACCTCTTGGGTGGCCCTCAGGAGCCTTGAAAATGTGTCTGGAAGCATCCCATGTTTGCTCTGGTGCTGTTTTCTGCGCAGGTGCTTTTCTTGACTCTGCAGTAAAACAGATGTCCAGTTAGATGTGGTGATGGTTTTGCTTGTAACCCACTAACAAATACTGGTTTGCTGCTTCTTTTGTTTGAGACTGGCATGTAGCTCATTCCTGCTTCTCTCATCCTGTTGCTAGACAGGTTCAGCTGGTCAGAGTAAATCGTTTAAGCTGGGAACATAAATCATGCGAGTTATAATCGGGTTAAAAGCACTGTTCAGTTGGGCTTTATAGAAGAAAGATGTTCCTCCTAGGAAGTTGCAGCCACACAGTTTTCAAGACTGAACTAAGAAGCTTTCACTGTAATGAAGGTTGCTTAGGTTTAAAAAATGAAAAATAATTGTTTTCTGGAGAGGGAAGAGCACAGCCCCTGACCCATCTCAACTCTCTGTTGAAATCCAGTTCTAACACAGGACAGTGATTTCTCCCTGGAGGTAATTTGAGGAGATGTACCCTAGTTAGGTAAATAACCAAAGGGAAATAACTGTTTGTGGCTTACCAAGGAGAAGTACAATCATGAAATGACAGAGCAGCTGCTGCCTAGCAGCCTTCTTACTGCCCAGGAAGCTTTTACTCTTTGTATGGGAGGCAGAGTACAGATGTGCTTGGTGACCCAGAACTGAAGAGTATGTAGGGAGTGCTGCATTACCATGATACATGGCATTTCCTGACTGAGTGACCAAATGATCTTAGCTTTTACCCTCGTGACATTCAATGACCAGGAGCGCTCAGGCTCTACTCTGCATTAGTGGTTTGTTGGCACACCAGAGTTTCAAGCCAGTGTCTGTTGAATGCAGTAGATGCCTGGACTTTCAACCTAGAAATAAGTCCTGTCTATACGTACCATCTGTCTTTCCTTGTTTACCCTGCCAGGGCAGAGGTAAGGCAGCCCATCTAAGGATGGGCAAAGTTGGGATCATGCAGTTCATCTCCCTTGCTCAATCCCTGCCAGTATCTAGCCAGGACAGAGCCTGTTTACTGGAGTAGAGCATGTCCCAAATTCCTGACATGATGTCACCTCACTCACTGCTAGGGTTTAGGATAGACTCTGAGCTATAGGTAGTACCAGGATTATTATTATGGTGCTGTTTTGTCTGTGATCAGTGCAGCAGAGGGCGTGTGCTGGGAATGAAGGGATGCTCCTGGCAGATTTTGACAGTCTCTTTGAGTTTCCGTTACTGTGACAGTTCACACATAGCTTGAGACTTTCCTGGTTACAGTCGGCTGGAGTGCCCTGGTCCATGCTGCCTTTAGTCCCTTAGGACCTTGAACTTCCATCTCCAAAGAAACTCCAAAGAAAATGATGGGAAATGTCTTGTTTTATCTGAAGACAAATAATCAAAAAGGCTGCAAGGGAAATATGGTAAGAGTGAGTGTGTGAATGTCAGGAAACAAACTGAATTCACATAGAAGGAGTTTGGATAGAGGCTGAGGAAGTAATCAGATTAATCTCTCTCCATTTCCCCAGGAAAGGATCCAGTCATGCTGAGCTAAATTAGGGCTGCAGCCTGCTCAAAAAGTCACTACCTGAACAGCTGAACTATAAAGCGTTCTGGGTCGCTTATTTCCTTAAATATATTCTAGCATATGCATGCAGGAGTTTGGCTGGTAGTCCACATGTAACCTCTATTGCATCTCTACCACCCCTTTATCCTTGCTTGGTGGGGTAACTTGCAATCTTTATTTTTAATAGAGAGGAATTCTATGTCAAAATGGGTACAAACCTCTGGGATTATATGTCTACATACTACCCTTGTGTACAAAGTACAACTGCTTCTGGGGCAGAGAAGAGGGCTGTAAGAAATTTATGGTATAACAAAGAGCAGCACATTGTGCCCAGTGGAAATTAGGGGGGAGGGATTTTGGAAGCTACCAAAGTAATTATTGCATTGGAATTGGAATTAATTTCTTAGTGTGCTGTGTAATCTCTGCTGACCAAAACAAGCCAGGTCCTTGCAGTCTAGAATAGTTTCACCGAAAATGACAGCTCTAGCTTCATGACACTTCAAAGTTTCTTTCCAGAACCTCAGTTTGGAAGTGATGTGATAAGTATGTGCAGTGTGGTGAGTTATCAGCATAGATTTCCACAGAAACCTGTTGGGAGGGCAAGGGACAAGTGGGTTATCTTTGATAATTTCCTTAAATGTTCTCTATCAAAAACATTGTTTGAGACTGATCTTCAATGGATTTGAAATTTACAGTTCCTATACTAAAACAGTAGCCTGTAAGAGTGGAGGAGGGCAAATCTTCCAACAGCTTTTCTTTCCTTCCAAACCACCTTTCTATGCTTGTTATTGCTGCTGTCCCAGTGGTATCTGAGCCAGGTAATGATAGCGGCTAATGGAGTCCAGGGAGAGTAAGAAGGATTCCTCCTTAACGTGAGTCCCAAGTTTCTTCTTGGGTTTCCTGGCCACTTCTCCCACAGCCATCCTGGAGGTCACCATTAGCATCAGCTTTGCTCCTACTCATCTCCTTCACCTTGTTTAGCAGAGAAATCACTAAGGGTATTTTGACGCTGTCTTCAGTTTCTGCCCTGTGAAACTGAGAGTACTAGCAGTGTCGGCATATCTGAGGAGTTGTGGTTTTGTTAATTTTGTGCCAGAAGTGTAGTTGTTGTCAAAGTTTTGGGAAGTTTTGGTTTTTAACTTAACGTACCTCAAAAGTCAAATGCCATATGTTGTCATGGTGTCTGAGCATTTTGTAACAACCTAATGATTTTCATCAGTATCATCTCCACTTTGCAACTGAAGGAGTTACCATACCCTTGGGCTTTGAGACATCTTCTGCACAAGAAGCTATCTGAAGGAAGACCCACAGAGAAGTGTTATCAGATGCACTTCTTGTATTGTCTGTGTTTCAGCTCCATAGCAGAATCATATGTATTGTTAAAATATTGGTTTGCTCTAACTTGAATTCCTATCGACAGCCTCAGCCAAAAACATCCATGTTGGATTAGCCTGATGACCTGAACTCTCATGCTCTTAGAGGAGTCACCAGTGGAAGACTGGCTGCTTTTGTGCTGGGCAGTAGAAGGCAGACTTGAGCCTCTGTGTTGGGTGACAGGTCTGGCAGTTTAGGTACTTTGCCTTAGTACAGGAATTAATGGCTAAAAATGGATAACTTTTGTGAAAACTTACATGATTGCTTATCCCTACTTCAGAGCTCTGTCTCCACAAACTGGCAGAGAAAGCTTTAAAAACATGCAAGAAAGGTTTTTGATGCTGAAGAAAAGCCTGTCATGAATAATTGTGGTTACTCTTTTCTAGGTCCTGTGTTTAATGTCTCTGTGCATTCTGACAACCCGACGATTTACCAGGGTGAACTGGCTGATTTGCTGTGTATCGTCACAATGGAAGGAATGGCGCTTGAGCCAGGTATTTTGGCAAAATTGTTTTACTTTTAACTCATTTGCCTTCAGCAGGCGGAACAATACCAACAGTTACAACCCTATGTCCTTTGAGTAAGGCTGGAGAATAGAGAACCAGCATTAAAATCCTATAGAACTAGGTAAATACAGGACAGCATGTTTGCTTTACACAGCCCAATTTAAAACAAGGTTTTTTGTTTTGCATTCTGAGGGGAGGGGGGAAAAAGGTGTTCTTACTGTTAAGCCCAGCTGTACTTTCTGTACCAGCTGACCCCACTGCTGGCAATCTCAGCCTACAGCCACTAGATGGGCCATGAGAACTATTTCTATTTCCTTTAATTGGAAAGGAGGTCCATTGGCAAAACCTATTAGTAGAAAATGGCCATCTGTAAACAAGTCTTAAAGTTGTCACCTGGCCATCAGCATCACACTTCAGAGTGATTTTAAGGCTTAATGTAAATCTAAAAATCACAATAATGGATTACCGCAGCCTAAGTTCCAAAAATAAATGTTTATTGCTGTTGCCTTCAGAGGTTAGCCTCCTCTTTTTTTGTGTAGAAGAAAGAAACACAGTACCTAATTTCTGTGAAAAGGATAGAAGACACTTTAAAGGCAAATTTTTTATGAAGAGCTGAAAAATTCAGAGAATTTCTCAAAACCTAGCTCCTTGCCAAGCATTTCCTGAGCTGTTTTTCATCAAAATGCTGTGAGAGTAACTGGTTATTATACCCAAAATTTGGGTTTGCAGTGAGTTTATTTTTAAAAGTCATTAATTATATATATATATGAATATAAAAATGTATTTTAAATTAATCTATAAATATGTATGTAAATATAAATATATTAGTGTTTATACCTAAATATAAAGATGTCATGATTCATGCGAAACTTAGGAATCTATGCGTCAGCCACTACAAAAGAGGTGCTGTGCAGAAAATATTTTACTTATAATCTAGTAGCTGATGCGATGAAGTACCAAGCTTAGTAAAGGCCCACCGCTTTGAAATTCCAAGATGTCTGTTCTACATTAAATCTGAGTGTAAGGGGAAGCAATTTGCTAGATTACAGTTGTGTGCTGTCTATGGAAAAAATGATAGAAGTCTGTAGATTGTATTGCTGAAATGCTTGGTAGGGAGGAAAAGCTGAGTAAACTTTATTGCTGTCAAAAGATTCACAGCCTGGGATATTGGACACAGTAAGCAGCAACGTATGCCTGTATGTATACCTCGGTCTGTCCTGCGATTTCTGCTCAGCAGGAAGCCTCTTCTAAGTTGAGGTGTGCCCAAGCTCTTACAGGTACTGTTGCGAGGCAGTACCCAAAGCAGCTGGCTTCCTTTGCAAAGCAATAATTGCTGGCAGGGAGCAGCTGCTGCTTCTGCTGGTGTTTGACAGCTAAAATAAGCTTGGAGTTGCCTTATGAAAGAAGCTTCAGCATCCCGGACTCACTTAAATGTGAAAAGAGGCCGCTTATTAACAATGCGATTCTCCTGTCAGGGCTCTGCTGGTTTTTTGTGTGTTTGGTAGCTTGAGACTGGGGGACGAAGCACTGACAAGGTAAGGGTAATCAAAGGGATCAAAATAAAAAAAGTGCGTTCTTTGAGGAGCTGCTCATCAATACTATTAAATTGTAACTGGGCAACTTCATAACAGATCATGGATGTCTGTTGAATTGATAGATGATGTCTGGAGTTGGAAATGATGCTGTTTCCAGCAGTCATGAGCAGCCAGTGCAGAGTTTAAATGTCAGCACTGTAATCTGTTCCATAGCTGGATACTGTCATCTTGAACGTGGCAGAACTCTGCCTCTTTGAGTTTGGGGTTTTTTGAGTCTGTAATGGGGCAGGTGAGGCACAGGCAGCAGAGATGCCTAGAATGGAATGAAGTGTGGCATTGTGGCAGGTTTTGAGGGAACCTTTCAGTCCATGCTCTGAGTCTCCAGTTGCTGAAGGAGCAGTATTGGGGGCCTAACCAGCCATGTTGTGTGGAGGAGCCCCATCTGGGCCTTTCATATGGGCCTGAGAAGCTGGCCCCTCTCCAGTTCTTGCAGGTCCTCTGGCTGAGACAGGCAGAAGAGCTGCAGTAACAGCTGGAATCTATGCAACAGCTGTAGGGTGTGCAGACTTCCCTTGTCAGTCTGCCTTCTTGGCCTTGAGAGATGGAGTGGACTAGAGCAGTGGGATAATGGAGCAGGTCAGGTGAAGAAGGGCCTTAAGGGCTCATATGATAACAAACAGATGTAGTTCCTCAGTAGTGACCTTATTCCCCTGTATCCCATCTCTGATCTGTCTCTATGCTGAGTCAGTACCACAATTTAATTCACAACTGGAATGGAGAACTTGCTTTTTAAACAAGTGCCAAACATTAGACAGACTGTGAAAATATCAGGACTGTCTCATCCCAGTAGGGAAATGAGGCATGTTGTTAGGGAAAGCCTACGCTAGGTAATTTGATAAACAGTGCAAGAATTGCTGGCATCTCCTAGAACAAAACAGATGACAGCAGTACAGACATGGTCTTTACTTTTGGGGATGTGATGAGAAAGGAGAGCCGAGCAATTGCATTTGACTCTCTTCTGAGGGGTGTGATGGCTTTCAAAAGCCATCTACTCTTCTGATGTCAGACCTGCTGCAGGGCTGTGTTTTGGGCCCTCTTGTGAACAAAGAAGGATCATGGAATTTCACAGGATATGTTCTTAAACGTGCATCCAAAATGCTTTGAACACACTTGGTATGCCAGCCAGCTCTACTGTTGTACACACAGGCACTCAACTTTGCAACCATGCATGCGGATTAGTATGTATGCTTCCTGTAGTAAGTTGAGGTGTCAGGTGCCACCTCTTCTCCCTCTTTGTATGCACAATCAGAAAAATAAAGTACTTCCAAGGAGCTGAAGAAAAATTAAATGACTAATGATCTTTGTCAGTGCCCTTCTTTGTTACAGTTAGAGTGATCCATTTGTTTCTAGAAGTGTTACTTATGGGTTGGGCCCTTGTCTGGTAGAGGCAATTCACAATACTCTGTGTGTTTTTTTGTGTGCACCCACCGTGTGGGAAATTTTCAAAAGGGTGAAAAAGGTTTTGGCGTGACTGCTGCTTTAATTTCCTCTGCTTCTTTGAGACCCTACTGAAATGTAGTGTGTATTACTAAGCTCAGTACATGGCAGCAGCTGATCCATCTAAAGAAGTGCTCCTTTGGCTTGGCAGCTGTGGTTGGTGTTTTGAATTACTGTGAGGGGAGTATGTGTGTGTCAGGGGGGAATAGTAGTTCTTCTGTGCCCTGAGGATATAAAAGCTGTTTCTAATATTTCTGTTAAATACACATTTTCACAAATGATCTCTCTAGACTTCCCAGATCACCCCTTCTTGGGCTATGTGCTTAGGGATTTAAAAGTATTACTTATTGTGCCTGAAAGGAGATGGTTTTTTATCTGCTCCAGCCAGACCCAGTGGGCACTCCGGAGTATTTAACAAAACCAGCTTGTTTACCTCTTCTGTGGCTTGAAGTGGTTTGCTGAGCTCTCTAGGAAGCCCTATTCAACCTCATTTAAATGTAGTAAACAAAAAGGGTCTCAGAATTGTGATTCAGCACTGCAACAAGATGCTGAGAGCCCTATTCTAAGCGGTGGAAGTGTATGGGTCCTAAGAGCTAGTCTAGAAATAGGATTCCCTGTTTTGAGGAGTGTTTGATCAGCGAAGTAGCTAAGACCCAGACAGCTTAGTCCTGTGTGTCAAATTGAAATGTGCATAAAGATGTGCTTTACATGTTGATGATCCTCAGTAACTGAGGAGGGGAGGAAGCATAGCACCACTATGACTCTGCACAGAGCTCTGAAGCGTCCAGCTTGCAGTGCATTGTGTTCCTTTACAAAAGCAGCTGAGTTGCATGACCTGGGGGCACTGAGGTCCTTAATGGGCTTCTGAGCTTGGCACTGGGATGCTATACTTTCCTCTAATGTGGGGCACCTTGTCCAGGTGTCCCACACTACTTAGAACATTGTGGAGCATGGAAGGAACTGGAGAACGAGACCTTGGTAGTGTTAAGTGTGAATGTGGTTCTTGTGGTTGGGTTTGTTTTTTGTAGACTGGGGACAAAAATTGAGAGAGTGACTTGTCAACATTGATGTGATGTGTGTGTGGAACGGTACAGATGCTTTTGGGAAGCTTAGTGTGTGACCTGTTTCGTGTCAGTAAAACTACGTATTTATTAGCACTTGGGAGCTGCTAGGCATATTCATCACCGATCTTTAGAGAACACCTGATTTATGCCCTGGTTTTGCTAAATTTTCATGTGGTTTTATTGCATGAAAACCAGAGATATATAGAAATGAGTCAGATGACTTTGCTGTATTAAGCTATTTCAAGAAGGATAGCAACAGAGAATACTCGGAGCCAAATCCTCCCTCTGACTGTCTGTAGTGAGTCACTAATTGCACACAGTGTATGCTGACTGATAAAATATGTTGGCATAATACTGTTGTCCCATGTTGTAATTACAGAAGACAGATTCAGCTATTTCAAAATGACAGCAAGTGCCTGCACTCATCTTTATATGTGGAGGGGAGGGAACCTCAAATTAACTGAGAGTGAAAAGTAGCAATTCTTCAAAGGTAGCAAGTTGCCT
Organism: Steatornis caripensis; assembly: GCA_013398225.1. Lineage (NCBI taxonomy): Eukaryota > Metazoa > Chordata > Aves > Caprimulgiformes > Steatornithidae > Steatornis > Steatornis caripensis. The sequence goes on along the minus strand of VZSC01016081.1, from coordinate 81,126 downwards.
GGGAATCTGAAGGCTAGGTTATTTATATCTAAATTTATTGTTTAAACCTTTTTTTTAGCAAGTGCAATGGTGTGCTCAGTGTAGTTGGACTTAGCCTGGAAGGTGCCCACATGCTCCTGCGGTACCTGGAAACACAAGAGCTAATAGCAGCGTTGATGATGTTTGGAAAGAATTGGTCGTTCCCAACGTGACTGCCTGTGGACTGTTGCTATGACCGTATTTGGCATAAACAGGCAGCAGAGATGGAGAGCAGTTTATAGAAACAGAGCTCTTGCTAGTAGAGGCCCTGTTTCCCACAGACAGTTGGATGAGTACACATAGCAGAGGTCAAAGCTTGGTTGTGTTAACTGAACATGTGTTTATGGTAATTTTTATTAACTTTGCTTTCAAGGGAAGCGATCCGAGTGCTATGCCAAGTAACCAATAGTAGTATTTGTAGTATGATAGGCAAGAGTGATTTNAGTACACATAGCAGAGGTCAAAGCTTGGTTGTGTTAACTGAACATGTGTTTATGGTAATTTTTATTAACTTTGCTTTCAAGGGAAGCGATCCGAGTGCTATGCCAAGTAACCAATAGTAGTATTTGTAGTATGATAGGCAAGAATGATTTTTGTGAGAGCTGCTGGTCCAGGTGACCTATGCTGACCCCCGTGTAGGACTGGGAAACCTAGTCCTGCTGTAGGGCTACAAAACAGGCAAGGCGCTCTCTTGAGGTTCTGTGCTGTCACCTGGAACAGCTGGCCATGGCACGCAGGGCAGGAAACTGGCGGTGTCTCAAAACAGTTTGATCAGCCAGCGTCTCTGGTAGGCACATCTGCTTTTTCATCTTTTTTTTTTTTCATTTCTGAAGATGTGTGTAAAACCAGCGCACCTTACAGGGGAGTTAATTATACCCCAAACAGTGGGTGGTTTTTGTCTGCAGTAACAGGGAATGTTCCGCATGGCCAGCTGATGCTATACTTCAAGTAGCAGAGCTGAGGGTGTCCCTTCACTTCACTTCAAAATATTAAGGTTCCCTTCCTTCCTCAAGTGTTAGCTTGCCTGACAGAGGCTTAAAAATTGTCTTCACTTACATCTGCAAAGATCTTGAGTACAGCAAATTGAGTAGAGAGCTTTCATTTTTCCATTAGCCCGGAGATCAAATGTGGAAGTTTAGACAAGAGCAAACTCAATTAGACAAAAGATAAGTTTTAAATTTCAGGTTGCTAATACTGTATTTTTCAGAGATCTCAATACTAGCAAATAGAGGTTTGATACATCACCAAAATCATTGGGACTGTCTTAGGTGTGAAAAGGTTAAAGCCTGTGTACACATTCTCCCAGTACCCTGAACTTGAGTCAGAAATAATAACCTCTGTTTTCAGTTTGGGCCCATCAGTTTGCTCATGTGCCAGGAAGGAAGACTGTTGATGAAACAAGTGAGCAGGCTGTCCTGTCTGTGCTCTAGGTCATCCCAGGTTTCACACTCTGACAGGTGTTGCTGGGCTTACGTTAGCAAAGAGTAGCAGTGATTTTTAAAGCAGATACTAGCTACATCAGCCTAATATGGTTAAGACAGATCTGCTGATGGGATCAATAGGGTCTCACATGAACATAAAGAGCTAGATGTGTTGATGAACTCTGACTACCTGTCAGCTATGTTAAGTGTGAAAGGTGTTGTAAGTGCATCTTATAGGCTGTCTCCTTGGGTGGTAAAACCTGTACAAGGCATGATGCCTGATGATGCATGACAGCAACTTGCAACTCTGGAAAAAATGTATAAAAGCATCATGGTCAGGCTTTGCTCCTGAATGCTTTGTATTTTTGTAGGTAATTTTTTGTGCTCTGTGTAGAATCTGTGTTCATTTAGGCAGATGAAATGTAAGGAAAGGAGTGTCCAGTAAAGAGCCTTCTGACTTTGTGATTGTGTAGGCCCTGCATGAAGATAGCGATCACAAATCACTCTGCTGCCAAATGCCTAGCACTTTCAATCCGTTTTCGATGTAGGTTCAGCATAGTTGTAGAACTTACTATGACACTAGGCATGTTTGGTGAAAACTTAGATGAGAGATGCAATATAAATTTTAGACTGGCAGGCAGGAAAGCAAGAAATCTCCTCTTTTTCACCCCTGTAGTAAGTCACCTTTTCTGTGCAGCTACGTTCTTCGTGCCAGTGCATTTCATTGTGTCCTGGTTTGGGCCAGGACAGAAC
>VZSC01016081.1:0-78344 GCA_013398225.1 Steatornis caripensis | reverse complement strand
TTTTTTTTTTTCCTCCCATTCAGACTAATGTTGGCTATGTTGCTTGCAGATTAACCTTTCTGCTGAGAAGTGGCACTATGAATACTCTTTGGAGCTCACCAACATGTCCAAATTATTTGTCCACAAATGCAGATGATATGTCCTTTGATGTCTCCTGGTTTGCTGTGCGCTCCTTTGCATTGGACAGAGAGCCTGTCTTGCTGGCCTCACTGGATCGGAGAGGGATTGTCATGCAGAGCAGGAGAAACGGGAGCAGTGATCTCAGCCTGGAGAGAATCAGCCCGCTGGAATTCCGGCTCCGTGTGCATGGCTGTGAGGACCACGACTTTGGGAACCACTACTGCGTAGTGACCCCATGGGTGCGATCTGCCACCGGCATATGGCAGCGGGAACCTGACATCAAAGCCAAACCCATCTTTCTATCTGTGAAAATGGATGGTAAGAGATTGCAACATATGTTATGTAATAGGGTTTTTTAACACCTTGTTATGTCTTTCTATGACAAATAGTCCCCATGGGTATTTTTAAAGGTGCCTCCGATAATCTCATTAGATTTTGTTATCCTTTTCTATTGCTTGCAGCTTCTGATTCCAGATTCTGTAGACTAGCTAGGCCTGAACAGATCATACTCATAAGACTGGAGTGTTCTCTTTCCTGATCATCTCTTGATGATGTTTTGCATAGCTGGGGCATCTTTCAATCAAGGCATATTATTCTTTCCAAGTTAACCCTTCTGCCTGCAGGAGGAAGCCTTGGTTTGTAGATGGGGCGTGGTGAAGTAGAGTTACACTGTTGTTAATATCACAGCTGAGAACAGGAAGTCAGAGCTCTGACTCCTTGCTCCCTCTGCTAACCACAAGACATGCTGCAGCACTTAATGCCTTGTCAGCTTTCCAACCTGAGTTGCAAGTGTTGCTAGACTTCATGAGAAGCAAGTTGCACGCTAGATGCTGCATTCAGCACGTAGCTAAGGAGGAAAATTAATGCAGCAGGGGTTTTGAACTAGTTGCTTTCTTCTCAATATTTCCAGGAAAGGTCATATTGGGAAGTTCCATGAACTTGAAAGGAATCAGAAGTTTTTGTTCTCCCTACTGTGTAGATAACTATTGTAACTCTACTTTGCAAATGTTACAGTTCTTGACCCTGGCTTTTAACTGAGCAGTAGGTGCTTACAAATCAAATTTCTTGTTTAGGTACCGACTTTGGAGGTTGATTAGACACGGTTGCCAAGTGGCAGTGAATATCCTGTATAAGTAGTTCTAACCAAGCAAAGAGTAAAGGAGTCCACTCCTTGCCATTTGGAAACGTATTACAAAGAGTACAGCCACAGTCTGACTCTGATGGGGAAACTTTGCAAGGCTTTTGTTTGGGTGAACAGGTAATGGAATACCTCTTGGAACTAGCTGTTCTTAGCTGTCTCACTCCAAGGTTCCTCTGGTGCTTCCAGCCTCCCTGAGGCTTTGAAATGCTGGAGGAAGAATTAGGGTAAGGAGGTAATGGAGTCCAGTAAAAGACTAATTTTCCAAACCTCGAAAGACAGAAATCAAGAAGGAAAATTAGTGTAATTTCCTTCTGAAATAATTAATCTGCTCATGACTGAATAATGTGGGATTTTCTCCTTTTTTAGGCAAGAGCAAATAAAGGGACTACCTGAATTTCTTGGTGATATCTAATGACTTTGCCTTCCTCTTTCAGTTCTGAATGCTTTCAAGTATCCCCTGTTGATTGGCATTGGTCTGGCCACTGTCATTGGACTCTTATCCTGCCTTATTGGCTACTGCAGCTCCCGTTGGTGCTGCAGGAAGGAAGTGCAGGAAACAAGACGAGAGCGTCGCCGGCTAATGTCGATGGAGATGGACTGAGCGTGGGAGCCAGACACACTTGCATTTCAGGAGAGACTCACAGGGCTCTTGGACTGTGCTGAGACACTCGCTCACAGGCCCAGACAAGACAACGCGTTTCCTCTCTGATTTCAGGCTGGACCTCAAGCTTCTCCTTGTTATGCATCGTGTCCTGAGAGCATTCAGGCCATATTTAGTGACTCAGAGTTCTCCTTTTCCAGCAGCACTTTCTGCATAGGGATCATGCCCTTCTAATGTGCAAACTGTTGAGCCGTCTTTCTGCAGGGCTCTGTGACAAAATTCACTAAGGGGGTTTTTTTGTTCTGTTTGGTGGGGATTTTTTTTCCCTGCTCTTGGTTTTGAAAAGATGTCCCTGTATGAAAGCATGATGGGCAGGGTGACGGGTGGGAAAGGGACTGGTAGAAGTGTTAGACTTTCATTGTATTAACCAATCTACTTTTCCCCTCTGCCCTCATCACAGCATCCTGTTCCCTTTCTCTGTCCACCTTGGTATCTCACAGACTTCTCTGTGTTGGATTGAAGGCTGGAGAAGGTTCCTCTGCTGGTGCCTCATGAGACTGTTCCAGCAAAGAATTGGTTTATGGTTGTCAGCATGCCTTCTCTTCCCTGGCTTACAAAGGTTTGCAGTTAACCTCAAAACGTAACTTGCCTGGAGGTCTTTGAGACACTTTTAAAAATTTTATTTTCAGTACTCAAAGCTCTTAGCTGTGGTGAATAGGGGCTAACTTGGCAACTCTGAAGAGTCAATCCTCAGACAAGCATTTGTTAGATGTCTGTTTATGGCCACCTTCTCCCCTACCCTTCTGCCTTCTTTTCTCCCCACTACAGTTGCTCACATTGTGCCTGACACCCTGTTCTGCTTGTGGCAGGGGGGCACATGGTGTCTAGGGACAAGGCCCAGCCTTCTGCTGGCCTTGGCAGAGAGGTGGGAGACCTAGCCCCACTGGTGATAGTGTGACTTATGAAAAAAAAAAAAAAAGAGATGGATCTTTGTCTGCAGCTGGCCAACTGATCATGTTTAGAGAAGACTTGTAGACTCTGTATTACCAAATGCACTGATCAGACTCCAGTGCTGCTTCTGCCAGTCTCTCAGTGGTAACCCTTGAACTTGTGAGCAGAGTCTGAGATCTGCAGTAGCTGAAGTGCAGCTCAGGGTAGGAATCAAAGCAAGCCCAAGAGGGCAGCAAGAATCCTTCAGGTTCCAATGATCCTGATCTTGTGCATGAGCCTGCAGCAGGGCTTTCGGCATGGGTTCGAGACCTATTCCTAGGTGCTATAGTATAGAAGTCCTGCTTTGGTCTTCCACATACAATGACCTGGCTCCTGAGTGGGAGCAGCTCATTTTCCAGGCAGTTCTGTCTTTCCAGCACAGCTGGTGTTTTAAGCAATAAAAGTCAGAATAATTATACTGTCTATAAGCAAACAAGGAAGTAGGACTGTGCTGTAACCTGACGTCACAGCCAGGGTTTGGCTTGCATTAAGAAGGGTGAGAAACGTAGAGCTGAGGCCAGGGCTCCATTCTTTCCTGATTTTTTTTTTTTTAAGACAGAAGAAGATGCTAAAGGAGAGTATGCATGGATGGTAGTGGCTGTGGTGTGCTGTTGCCAATCTAGACATTTGTTATGTATTTGGTCTGCTTCACTAATGGCTCATCCCACTGCGCATTCCAGGGGAGCTGCAGGTCTAGTATTTGTGCTATGAAGGCTTTGATTTGCATTAGTGTTTGCGGAACCTTGCACTCAATGCTGTTGCTATTTCAAAATCAGTCTCTTTTGGGTATGTTTTCTTTGTATGTTTTGTTGGTTTTTTCCTGTCTTGCATTGTGACCTTTGTTCTGAAGCTGACATGAGGGTTTTTTTTCTAGAAGGCCATTCTGCTTCCCGCATGCAAACACGCATACAGTCAGATATGTATGTGTGTATGCGTAGAGCTGTCCAATGAAGCTGAATGTGAGACATCTTCAAAATGGACTTCATTTGCAGAGTTGGGGCTTGCAACTTGTTATTTGACTAAGACATTTCATGTAGTGTTCCGAAACTGGGACACCCAAAACCTACAAACCTCTGGAAGACTTTGGCCTGAACATTGATAGCAACTTTTCTTTCTGGCCTGATATTTTCCTTTCTGGAAGAGCTCTGAAAAGGCCTATGTTGCAGGCAGACGTAGCTGCCTCTGCTGAGGAACAGGGCAGAAGCAGTTTCTAGCTTCCGCTGTGAAAGCCCAGAAACCTGTAGTGATGCTTTCCAAAGGAAGGGGGCTAAGGAAAGGATTCACTCAGATATTACTTTGACAGCAAGAATTTTTCTTCCTCTCTCTGTCTGCTGTAGTGAAATCTTGCCTTTTCCTTGGCTGTTATGAAGCACCATTCTGATGTTTGGGATGCTGGCTGTCCTTCCCACACTGATCTAGCAGCTTCTTTCCTTCATTAACAACCACTTTCTTCACAGAAGGCCTGTGGCATTGGGACATCTTGGGAGGGGTGGTAATGGTGGTGAAGTTCAAAGCACAGCATCAGTCACTTTCTGTCCTTGCAGACTGACTCCTTGTTTATGTGCTCTTTGTTAAGTTTTAGGGAGAGGATCATGACTGTAATGCAATAATTAGGGAATGAAGGAGCAGGGAACCGCCAACTCCTCGCAAGCACACAACATAGCACATTTTCTCCCTGCTGGAAAAAACTCAGGATTATTTTGGTCAGAGCTCCCTGCTCTAGTGAAAGATCATCATGTCCTTAGCTAATGCTGACCTTCCTTCATGGCCCATAACAAAGCATCTTTGTCATTCTAAGCAAAGCAAGTTCACTGCTAGCTCGTACTGATGCCAGCCCCTTGGAAGGCAATGCTGCATCCCCTTCCACCCTGTATACGCTGTAGTTGGAAGGCTAGAAGCTGAGGGGCTAGACTTATCCCCCAGGTTTCCTTCTACTTGTGCCAATTTTGTATTATCCTCTTTTTTTTAAATAGAGTGGGAATCTTCTCTCTAATGAAAAAAAAATCTATGTCACTTTTCATGGTTTTCGTTATTATTATTTTCTGTGTGACTGGGTTTGTGCGAGTGGAAATGTGTGTGCTTCTGGTTGTGTATTAGACGTGCAGAGTATCAGGAGAGTAAGCTGCCTGAGATGCAGTGCAAGCATCCATATCCTCCCTGCTGCAACCTGTGGTATTGTCAAAGTATCCTAAGGGCTCACGTTGATCTTCCTCTTCTCGTATTGCCACATCTCCTGGTTAAGCTGGTAAATTCCTTCAGACACTTGGAATTTTGATCCAGGCCAATTCTGAACGTGAAATAGAAGGGCAAGATATTTTCTTTTCTTTTGTTTTAATTTCAAAGTTATAAAATAAAGTGTTTGGCACAATTCTGGAATGCAGGTACCGACTAGTTCTAACAATGCTATGTAAAATGTTTCTTTTTATGTTCAAAATAAAGAGCGAGCCTTTTTGATTATGTCTGTGCTGTGGGTCTGGATGTTTGAGCTATGGGCAGTTCTTTCCTTGTACCTTGCATGTATGCAGACGCTATTGTTGAGGCAAGGGTATCAAATGTAAAACTTACAGTCCTGTTTCCGCACTGCTTACCCTGTAAAATAAGCACGAGCCCTATTTTACAGTACGTTTTAAATATTTGCCTGCATTTATGTGATGAATTGGGGGATGTGGTTGTTTTCTGAGTCTATTCTGTTTCTACCCCACTGTAAGTCAACCTTTTTGTTCAAGGAGTTTCCTTTGGATTACCTAGGGCCAGGAGTCACAGTTAGGAGTGGGTGTTCAATAGCTGCTGTAAAACCTGGCCATTAGATGTTGAGTCTTCTTTGAAGCTTTCCTGAGGCTCCTCATTTCCAAGGTGCCAGGAGGAAAATCAGTAGCGTTGGAAGTAAACTTCCTGCTTACCTTGCCAATGGTTGAATTTAGGGTTCTTTGGCCCCCAGCAACCATATAAGGACACCATGGTAGTACAGCAAGGAGGAGACTTGCTTTCCAACAAGAAGTTGCTTGAGGCAGAAGTGGTTTTGGGAGGCTAAGACAGGCTTTGGCAAGGTCACTTGGTGTTCAAACTGGTGTGTGCTCTGAGATGGCTGCAGTGCAGGCCAGTTGACAGCAAAGTGTGTACCTTTGTTTTCTTTCCGGATGGTGGTGTTGTAGCTGGCAAGGAAAAACATCCTCTGTAGAGTGTGTTTACAGCAAGCTGGGAGGTGGCACCAAGCTGTAAGTTCTTAAGGGGTTGACAGAGACCCTCAGCTGAGATAGAGGAATATCATAAATGGTCTCTGATCCCTCAGCAGAGCCTTTGGCAGCTGCAGATTCAACACATACATGCCCAAGAGTAATGAGTGGCATGCCTGTGGGACAGCAGCTGTTGGCCTCTAGTTGTGCAGGTTACAACTTACTGTATTGGATTAGCTTTATGAAATCCTCATGCCTCCCCCACCCCCTGGGATGACCTGGACCTTAATGCAGTTCTTGGAAGCGGTCTAGGATTTTATTGTAAAAATGAAAATAAAGCAAAAACTTGAAGTCTGGAGGTGAAGGGGGATCTTGCAAGTACCTGCCTGAATGTTGCAGTAGAATGATGGGAGTTACCAAGTCTGCAGCATCACCTTGTATTTGCTATGGGTTCAACTCAGCTACCTGCCTATGGAGGTACCTAGCTCCCTACTGTCATAGAGACAGTCTGAAAAGCACTTTTGTGTCAGAGCCTGAGTGTTTAGTTGCTTCTGTAGCACCGGGCTCAGGCAATGTGCTTGGCTGCGCTTGTTCCATGGCAGAACCCAGGCCAGTCCCAAAAACTCCACTGGGCTGAAGCTGACTGGAGTCGAGCAGGATGCATGAGAAGACCTGCCTCTTCTTTGTCATGTGAAGGTGAAGCTGGTCATGCAAATCTTCCAAGAAAATTTGCCTTTTCTGTGGGACTTTACATTTCTGTGATTGCAAGGGGCTGAGGTCTGCACAGCAGGTATCAGGAGAGAATGGTGTTTCAAGAAAGAGCCTTTAGCTGATCCAAGCTGTGGGTCTTGTTAACTGAAGAAAAAGCTACTGCTTGTTCTTGTATGAGGTAAATGTACCTGAAATACAACACGTAGCCTTCTAACAGCTAGACCTTTGCCAGGGATTTTCTTCCATTTACTGATGAAAATGGCATTAAGCCATAGCCAGCAGATGACTGATACTGAGAGCTCCAGGGGAATGCCTTGGTTATTGAGGAAGCCAGGTTCTGTGGATTTCCAGAGCTGCCACAAACACAAGCTGTGCTCTTATCCCCGGCATCCGAGTTGCATTCCACAAAGTACCAGAAGTGTAAGTATATATCTGCTTCCACCTCTGCCAAGGGGTGTACAAAGGCAGGACTTTCCAAAGCACACTTTGTGAAAGCAAGCTAGTATTATATCATACTTTGTTCGTGTAGGATTTTATAAACTCCTGCATGTACTGGGCCTTAGACTAGACCACAGACTTAGTCTGAGTGCACATCTGCTGGCTTTAGAAGCAAGTAATGAAGCCTCAGATAGGTGGACATGAAGTTCTGTTTCTTCTTGGCAACTTAACCTGGCTCATGCCCTACGGTTCCGTGTTTGTATGATCCTGCCTATGATTTGGCATATTCAACAAACAGCAAGGAGTCTCAGAGATACTAAGAGAACCAAAAGGTTCTTAAATGGTGAGGCTAGAGAGAAGGAAGGATTCTTCTAGAGCTCCTCCAGCAGAGCTAGCATATGTGAGCATACTGGGCATCTGAGAACACACAGAGGTGTCTGAGAGGACAGGACTGGTGTTGCCTTTGTGGCTCTTGTTGCCCCCATGCTGACTTCAGCTCTACAAAGGTCCTGGGCATGGCGTGCAGCAGCTGGGATGTTAGGGCTGTGGTAAACAGGGAAAATATCCATGCTGCTTAGCATCTGCCTGGGTATATGAAAGCTGTACACGTCCACAGCCAACTGCAGGTTCCAAGTGCAAGTATAGTAGTACTAACCTCTCCTTTGATGTTCAGGTACATCCTCTTTCTGTCTGTTCCCAACCTTGTTTGCTCATTTCCTCCATGCTTTGTTCCCTCTGCCTCCTCTGTATCATTTCCCATCCTTCAAGAGTCTCTTCTTGCCTTTGCCATCTAGACCGATGATTGTCTGCATCTCAAAAGGACCATGCTCTTTTGTATTCATCTCTCTGAGGGAGAGCGGGAGTACGTTGTTGTGGTGCATCCTTGAATCATCTGCTGAGAGCTAAAGCTGCAGAACTCCAGCCCAGTGCCCACTACAGATCATCTGCGAGGCTGGCACCAGACACACATGCACACAAATGTTTTGTAGTTTCTTTCCTCATGAGAACTCCAGACAATATGCAAGGAAACTAAGCATCTCTGATGGGAAAACAACTAGAAAGAGACATTTATATTCCCTTTGCCAAAGCAGAAGGGACAGATTTTCTTTCTAAACAGGATAGTTTTGGCCTGCTTTCTCCTGAGCGGCTGCTTGCTGTCTTAACACAAATGCTGCTCAGTGTCTACGAGTTCCAGGCAAGCGGCCACTGTGCTGAACATCGTACCTAGTATGAAGCAAACTCCTTTCTCAAGGTAACTGTGGTGGGATTTGTTTTTAACACCCAGGCTAGCCACCCTGGACTTGAGAAACAGATACCGAAAGAATGCAATTTATTTGACCTACTTGAGAAATGCAGTTTAGGATAAGGAGAACCTGAAAGTACCCATTTCTCACCATTAGGTGTAAAGGAAAGCGCAGCTCACCTAAGATACAAGAATTCGGCAAGATAAATATCTAAAAGTATTGTCCGGGCAGGTAGGGGCTGAGAGAAATGAGGTGATGGCAGCTCCTCTAGCGATGGGCTAGGGAAGGAGGCAGAAAGCCACAGCAGATCACTGTTGTCATCGTTCAACCAAGAGACAGCTGATGGGTCCTCCAGATCTCTAACAACCATTCTTATGTAACTTAATGTTTTTGTGAAAACAGTCCCAGGATGGGTTTTAATACTGATTTTGTTACTTGTATAACATCTCTGCCTTTGCATAAGTATAGTCCTTAGATCACAGTTATCAGGATGGAGCTGATCCACTCTAATTGTGGTTTATATCCTTGCACCAGGCTCCTAGTCTTCAGCATGCAGCAATTCTGCCATGGGACTGGTGGATTCAACCAAGTCCCATAATGAGGTCCCTGGTGTGTTATCCACAGTGTCCAGTCCCTCTGAAGCTGTCTCTTGTAGCAGCTGTAGCAATAGTGAGTGACCAGGCTTCCTGAAGTATTTATTTAGAGAGAAATCATTGCCGTAAGGTGAGTCTTCCAGCAATGAAAAGGATAATATGCCTTTCTACTTTACCGGGTGTTTGGCCTTCTTCCACAGGGAACAGACCTTACCAGCTGTTTTCTTTCGCTGCCAACTCTCTTGAGGGTAACAGAGCACTGGAACAGGCTGCCCAGGGAGGCTGTGGAGTCTCCTTCTCTGGAGATATTCAAAACCCGCCTGGACGCATTCCTGTGCAACCTGCTCTAGGCTAACCTGCTTTAGCAGGGGGGTTGGACTAGATGATCTCTAGGGGTCCCTTCCAATCCCTGCCATTCTATGATTCTATGATTCTGTTCCCCTCAGCACCCCATCACTGTGGGCTGAGAAGCATAGCTTCTGCCCCGAGCTCAGAAACATCAGTCTCTGATGTTTCAGGGAGAGCCGCTTCAGAAGCTGAGCTTTGAGGACCCAGCCTGGCAGAAGTATACATTTTCTTTAGAAATAAGATGTTAAGGTCCTTTTGAAGCTGATGGCTTTTCCTGCAGCCTTTCAGGTGCATGCCGAGGTGTCCGTGCCTGGTGCCATTACCCGTTTTTCTTTCTGTGTTCCTTTCTGTCTTCCGCAGTCCTCTGCATCCATCCAGAAAGGTCTTTTGTAAGTTGCCATTCATTAACTTCACCTCTTGGACCTGCCTGTATGCAGTGTTACAAGGTGCCTCTCAGGACCCTTGGGCATGGCATTGCCGTGTTTAAACCTGCTCACCCGTTGTGTCAACTGTGGCAGCAGTGTGTCATCTGAGGGTTACCTCTTCCCAGCTTGGCTGAGACCCACGTTTCAGTGGTGAGAGATGTTCTCCAAGTCTCCGAGAGTAGCAGGGGAAGTGCTGCAGGCTGTCTTATGTGGAAGGTGTCAAGCAAAAGTAAGATAACTGCTGCTGTGTCGCGGTACTGGGTGTATCCTTTATCAAGCCCTTCACTGGCAACACTGAAGGAGGAGTTGCTTTCACGCTGAGACTGACAATCCGAGCACAAAGAAGTGAGATCTAGTTTGTACGTTTGCAGCTCTTCCTGGCATCTCTGTTTAATCAAAGCTGTGTACCCTGCTGGCTTTCCCTGGAGTTCACTGCAGCTCCTGCTTTTTGTTTGAAGGAAATTTGTTTGTTTTAGCATAAATATAATTTACCCTTTCTGTGACTATAGCTGAGATATCCTCCTTTAGTGCAAATGGAGGATACCAGCAGCAACAGCATCAGTACTGCCTACACCGTGTTCTGCTGTTGTGTGCTCTTGGGGTGCTTGTGTGGCAATGAGGGCAACGTGGGGTGGTGGTGTCCAGAGTGCTTTACCCAAACTGATGGGGCGAAAAGGTGGCATATAGGAACAGAACATCTGCTGCATGGCCACGTACAGCTGTCTGGTAACTAAACACATCCAGACTACTAAACAGCATGTAAATGCTATATTTTGAGTCAAGGTCCCTCCCTGACAACCCCTCAGGCCCCGAGCTGAATTTCTTTGGACACCTGCATTATGTGTACTTAGAGAGAAGCTTCATATTCACAGATGAAGGATACTTTAGGCATTTCAAGAGGAACTGAAGTTGGCAGTTCTGGGATTTTAAAAAGGGCCACTCTGCCTCTGCTATCAGACCTTGTGAAACTGCTGCTTTTTCTATTATCTCAGAGGAGTGGGAAAGAGGGAATTGTTTCAGGCAGATGAGCCAATGCTTTGATGCTAAGTGATCTGTAAGTGTAGTTCTGCCATTGCTACCTTGGTTTATCACTTCGGGAGCATAGCTGTGTGTCACTCCCATGTTCTTCTTGGTGCCGGTGTGGCTCCATGCTGCCTGTGCACACAGGGACTTAGTGTCGTGGCTGGTAAGGATGAGATTTTCTGTCTGTGTAGCCAGCAGGATTTCCCCAGGTAGCCCTTGTGCCGCTCTGTGGGACCTAGAGCCTCTCCCATTTAGCCCCAGCCCTGCAGTCGCCTGCCTACGGCTCCCAGATGCTCTGCTCACTGCAGTGGGTTCAGGGTGGGGAAAAATCCGTGCACTTTGAGATTTGCACATTGCTATCAGAGGGAGGCACGTGCTTCCTGAAAAGGGCCTTGGAGACCCTCTGCCTTCCTCTAGTACTGGGAAACACATATTTTCTGCGTCTTCCACTTAGGCCTGTTAGGAGAGAAGCTCCCTACTGCAACCACTGGTGCAATGGGTCTCGGCAGCTGGAGTTGTCATTTTCCCCAGCTTAGATGTATTTAACAATTGGCTGCACCAATGGCTGTTTAATTCCCTTGCTAACATTTCCAGGGCAGCTATTTAATTTTTTTTTAAACCCTCTTGCTTCTGGAAATCCTGTAATCGAATCCAAGCTCTGTCAATCTAATTAGTTTTGAAGTGCAACATCTCCATAACTTAGAGGCCTAAGTAAGCAGCTTAATATTAAAACCTAGCTTCTCTCCCAAAACGTAATACTCTTCTATGTTCCCCCACAGAAGCTCCTACTGAACAACAGCCCACCGTGATTGCTCTCCCTCTTTCCATCTCAACCTCCCGCCTCCCTTCCCCGACCTCTGTCCTCGCTGTGTCCATCGGGATCCGAAATGACCAGGTGCAACCCTCTGCTGCTCTGCTTCAAAGTCTTTCGTGATGCTGCTTGCTTAAAAGATGCTGATTCTGCTTCTGATGCTGGCGCAGAGAGGTCTGGGGATGGTGTGTAGCAGCTCCTGGTGCAATGCAGGAGCTGAGCCAGGCAGAGGGTCTGTGCTTGCCAACTGCTGGGTGATGGGATTGGGCCCTGCATGTGCTGCAGTGGGGGACCACCAGGATTTACAGAGGGCAGGCTGTGCCTCCTCGGAGCCAAGTCCCACAGCCAGAGGAGCGTGGCCTGATGCAGCTCAGGAAAGGGCAGCTGCAGAGCAATGCCTCTTTGCCAAGGTGCCACATGCGCTGGGTCTTTCCTGGGGTGCTGCGAGGAGATGAATTAAGTCCCTTGGTGCAGCATCCCTTCTGGTCCCCAGCAGCACGTTGTGCCCCTCTCTGAGCTTTCTGCCACCTACAGCGAAGGTGAGATGTCCAGGAGATTTATGTCAGAAACGTGCTCTTGGCCCAAACTACAAAGACTGGTGGAGCTATGGCTGTAGAGAAGTGAGGATTTGAGGCCCTTTTGTGTGGGCAGATGATTTAAAAAAAAAAAAAGGGGGGGGTGTGCGGGAAGCAGGGCTAATGAGCACTTTTTATTAGGATAAGTTATATGAGATGTGGTTCAGGCTCCGCTTATGTCCTGCTGGCAGAGCAGACTCAGAACAAGTGTGTTTGCCTGCTGCTGCGACAGTGAAGCAGGAATAACCCAGGACTTTGGTGTCTCTGCAGTGGCCTGGCCAATTTCATTGTTGTTTGACTTTCTGCAGTAGAAATTATGGTGCAACACAAAGAAACACCACTTTACCAAAAAGGAGCTGTGGGCCTTCTCCTCCTAGGCCGGCCCTGGCTGCTCACTGCCAAGGGCAACTAGAGTCCTAGAAAGATGCAGTTGCACAAGGCAGGTGTTTCTCTGCTTCCTAGCCTGTTCTGCTCTTGGCATTTCAATTGCCTTTTTTTTTAATGATTTGTTTCAGTTCCTGTACCACTGACACTGTGATTTTTGGTGCTAAACAATCGCAACATTCTTTCTGTGCTGCTGTGGGTTTTGCTCCTGAAGGCCCTGGCCTTGCTGCGCATTGGAGCTGTGTTCCACAAGGGCCCTGGACACGCAGGATTTGAGTGACACAAGCAGTCCTTTCTGCTGCCATGAGAAAAGGTCGGTATTTTCTTCACCTTTGCTGGGCTTCCCCCATGTTTTCATGGCTGTCTGGTTTCCCTGGGACTGGTGGGTGGTTTGGCTCAGCAGCACGTCAGTGGGGAGATCTTTATCCACTGAGATCTTGCTCGGCTCCAACAGCCCAAGGTGAAAGCTCACATAGCTGTGAGGTGAGCTCCGAGCAAAGTGAGCCTGGCTCCAGCAGGAGCTGGAGGATTCAGGCATTTGTGCTCCCTCAGGAGGTTTCTGTCCACGAGAGCATGCCCAGGGGATTGTGGCTGAGCCGGCCGGCCTTGGGGAAGCCAGGCAGCCAGCTGGCTCCTGCTCTGTAATTGGGGGAAGTAGCCAGCTGCCTTTGATGTCTGAGCCAGGCTGAGAAAACCTGACAGCAGACTTCAAAGTCTATTGCACCAGCTCCCCTGATTATCTGTAGGCTTCTGGCATGTCCCCCAAGACTGCCAGATTATCCCGGCTAATGCTACACTCTTCCCTTCATCCCCCGACCCTGCCTGGCACCAGCCCCTCGCTTTCGAGACTGAAACCTCCATCCTTCCCTGTCCTTCTGCCCCTCCCTGGTCACTGTGGATATGTCGCAATGGCATTTCTGGGCCAGTGACATGTCTCCTGAAATCTGTGAAACAAAGGCAGAGGAGGCATTTTTGAAGAGCTTGTCTATAGCCTGCACCCCTAGGCTGTATTCCCCCTTCCCATTCGGTAGCAAGAGCAGCCTGAAATGTGGGGAGCTCTCTGCGGCTGCCCTTTGCAAGGCCCAGAGGTGTTTACAGCTGAGCAGGGACCATGTGCCTTTCCCCTCCAAAAAGCCTTTGGGGAGCAGAGCTTTCATCCATGCTGCTCTGGGGCAGGTCGTGCAAGCTGGGAGGAGAGGGCTGTGTTGTCTTTGCCACCTTCAGCCTCTCTGCTGGGACCTTGCTGCCTCAAATTAGTCTCTGGCTCCTTTACCACCTGCACTTTGGTGCTCAGGGAGCCCCAAGGTGCTTGTCTGTGTGAGCAGGGATGCGGAAGGCAGGTCATTGCTGAGAGCTGACTTGGATAGGGGTGAGGAGGTGGCAGAGCTGTAGAGCTGAGCAGAGGCCCCAGAGCTTGTGCTCCTCCCAGAGCAGTTTCCTTTCACCTGGGATGTTGCACAACAATGCTAAAAGCGCATGGGGGAACACTCCCTTTTAAGAGTTGTGTTTGGTTTTTTTATTCCCAGAGCAAGCAACCTTGGCAGTGGCCAAAAGCCCTTCCTGTGCAAAGCCCAGTTTGCCCAAGACATGGTTTGAGGTCCGATTTCCTTTGGAAGGTGGGGTGCGCTGCTACTTTTCAGAAGGTGGGGTAGGCTGTGCCCTCTCCTGCATTGGGTGGAACCCAGTGAAGAATGTGATGGTTGTGGGCAGAGGAAACCACAGCTGCCCTAGCACCAGGCACCCAAATGAGGTGAGGGAGCTCATGGGGGCCGTATACCCAGACAGAGGATCTGAGCTGCAGCCTCTCTCCTATGCTTGCCTAATTACTTTTGGGTGTCTGTTCCCCCTAAAAACCAACACTGACCGTGGGGTCACCTCCTTCTTCCTCTGTAGCATTTCTGCCCTGCTATGAGAGTGAACCTGCCTTATCCCCATCCCTCCCCAGGCTCCTTGCAAGTGTGCAAGGGAAGAGTCTGTTGAGCACTTGCCTGCTGGGAGGTTTCCAGGACACTGTGGGTGTTGCGGATTGTTGCTGTGCTCTTTTAGGGAGAGTCTAACTTCACCCTGTTTGCACTAGGCCTGGTAAAACTTTCCATGCTGCATTTTTGGTGGTGTTTTTCTGGAATGCTTTGTCCCAAAGTGGCGGAGCAGCATCCAAAAAGGATGCCTGCAAAGGGATCCAGGGAGGCACGAGGAAGGAGAATGCATATGAAGGTGTGCAACTAAAGATGGTCATCACCTGCATGAAAGCCAAAGCCAGTGCCGTGGGCAACCGACCTCCAGCCCTATGCTCTGGAGTGGGAGATGGTACCCTGCTGGGTGTGCTGAGAGGTGGCCCTGCTGCTCAGGTGCTGGCGGTAGCCAGGCTGTGCCAAGGGCTAGAGGTCAACGGCATTTAATCCCCATGGCCCTGGTGCAGCACTTCAAGCTCACCAGGTGAGGTGCATGGGCTCATGCACCACCTAGCTCGAAGAAGGCAAATGCTCTGCTCCTTGTAGATACAGGCAGGGACCCTCTGTGCTATCCAAGAAGCATACTTCCAGCTCATTTCCCGTCTGGTGTCATCCACAGGCAAACAGGGTAGGAGGATCTTTTTCCCCATGGGTTTGGCTTCCCTGATGTGGTTTCTAACAGCAATGCTTTGTAAAGTATTTTCTGATCTCTTCCTTTACACTGCCTTGTGTGGTTAATAGCCCTGCCGTATGCCTGGTTTCACTGATTTCCCAGGGAGGAAGAGAGTGGGTTTTAGACTGCGCAGTCCCAGGAAGAGGGAGCTGTTGGTTTTGTCCACAGAGCATCATCATTGCCAGTGATAGGGCTGGGCCAGGCAATCCTATTCTCCCTGGTTTCTCTATTGCAAATGTAAACAGCGACTCATGCGTCATTAGAGTTGCAAGCTTGGAGTTAAACTGTCCCCGTGTGTGTGTTTATCTGCACACTGACTGTCGGAAGCTCACTGAGGTTGAACTCCAAGTTTTCTTTCCATTTGCTTTGTTGCTGTAGCGGAGATGCTTTTCCCTCCTCCAAAGTGGTAAGCGAATTGGCTTACTGTCAGCAGGATCATCCCTGGGGCACTGCTGGCAGTGAGTTGCTCCTGGAAAGCAAACCTCTTCATCCCTTTCCTTCTGAGACAGAAGAGTTTCATCCTGCAGCAGGGAACGGAAGCCTACCATGCAGTTACAGCTGTGTGCGTGGCTGTGTCCCACTGCCATGAGACATGGGCCCTCCTCACCACAGGCGTGTCAGGACACTCCGCCACTTGCCAGCCTCTGCCCTATCTGCTCACCTCCTCTGTGGAGGCAGCGTGTGGGTTTCAGCCCTGCATTGCACAGTCTTCCTCCAAAGCTGGTGCTGTTCCTCTGATCTGTTTCATTTCAACATCGGTGGGTGCAGGGGACACGTAAGATCGTGCAGGGACCTCTCTGCCTACAGCAACAGCCCATCACTCTGACCTGCGTTCGGCTTTCTGGAGAGCTGTGTGGTGCTACGGGAGCTGCATGCACAGGGATGATGAGGAGCCGGCTAATGGAGGCATGAGCCTTGCAGCGAGGCGCCTCTGCCTCTTATCTCCTGGCCCCGCAGGCTGTCATATGAATCAGTTTATTAAGCGGGAGATGGAGAGACCTCGTGTTTGTTTCGGTTCATTACATGAATCTTGTTCCCTCTAGGAGTCACATGGGATCAAGCAAAAGGAGTTGTTTTACAGTTGGTTTTTGCTTGTGAATCCCTGAGCTAATTTAGTCGTTCAGTTGATGCCCCGGCAGCACAGCGGGAGCAGCATGACTCAGGGGTAAATGCTTTGTGCCACCGTCCTTTCTGGGGAAAATCAAAACATCCCCCCCCACCAAACCCCCAAACAAATCCTTTCAGAGACCATCACTGGTTTGGGCCCAGAAGCAGCAGCGCGCCCCAGGCCACATGGTGCTGATGGTGCAATGCCACACAGCAGCCTATGCCACCGTGATGCTTGCTTCTGGGCCTGTGGCCAGCAGTCACCTGGCCTAAGCCCTCCCAGTGCGGCTCGCTGTGGCTTTGCTGTTCCTGCCAGCGGGGCTGGTCTAGGGAGCCCCATATGCAGGTACCTGCCTGTGGGATGTGCTCACAGGAGGGCGTTCCCGGCTGGTTTCTGGCTGTGTGGTGATCCTTTGAGAGCTGATAAGCTGCTTGGACTGGACTGGCTGTTACGATGGAGAGTCTCCTGCCAGTGTGGCTCATGGGGTTCTGAGGGTGCTGTGGGAAAGACATCCCACTTGGGGTGTCCTACTGCACCCCAAGGCAGAGCTTGGTCAGCCATCCTTGGTGGCCACTGTGCCAACCGAGGCTGTACCTGAGGCATCATGCTGCTGTCTGCAGCTTGGGAAAACAAATAGCTGGAGGAGCTTCAGCCTTAGAAACCTGCCCCCATCCCTCTGTGGGGTCTGTCCCCTCGCCTCCTCTGTTAGCAGGGAGCAAGCTACTCCATGCAGCAAAGCAGGAGTCATGAGGCAGAGTGTTAGCCTGTGAGCTGCTGTGGGACAGCAAAGCCACAGCCAGTAGCACTGGGCACCTGGCACGCATATGGTGGCAGGAGGGACCTTGGGCATCACGCTTGCCCAGGCAGCGTGGGGCCAGGGTGCCAGCTGTCACCTCCCAGAGGCGTGTTACTTTGCTGTTGCACCCCGCTCCCCAACCTCTCCCTGCCGTTTCTAAGCAGAGGAAACCACCACCGCTGAGCAGCTTCCTCCTAGCCGCTTTCAAAAATAGCAGGGTGGCTGTTGCAGTTGTCCACAAGAGCCTTCCACCAGCCCTCTGGGAGAAGATCCAAGTAGAGCCATTTCCCATGGGACTGGTGTGGTGCGTCGTGGCTGCCTGCCTTCTCCTCCCGGGTGAGTGCCCTGCATTGTGGTGGGGGCTTTTCTGGGGCAGGTGAGGGGGAAGTAAGGCACCCTCTCAGTGTGGATGGGACCGTTGCGAGCGGGTAGCTCAGCGGGGCACCTTGCTGGGGCTGCGGGGCCAGGACGGCCCTGCCATGGCCAGTGCTGCTCTGGCTTGGTGGCTGTGGGAAGAGGTATGGTGGCATGTTCTTTCCGCACCATGGTTTTGCTCCGAAGTGATAGTCGGGACCCTGGTTAGGGTTTCAGGGATGTTTCAGTGCCATGTTGCATGGCTACTGGGAGTGTGGAGGAGGTTACCTCACCCCTCCTTCCCTTGGGAAGGATTTTCTGAGGGTTTCTTAGGCTGTGCTACCACCAGCTCTCTTCCTTGGCCCAGTGTCCATGGTCGTTTAGTGACTCAGTGCCCACAGTCCTGTGCATGTCCAGACCCGCTGCTGTTTTGGGTGTGCAGCCCTCGGGTAGGGTGTACCCCTGCAAACACCATGTGTGCCGACCGTTTGCCAGCAGGTTTGAGCACTGGCCAACGCATGGTGACTGTTCAGAAGGGTCCCCTCTACCGCGTGAGGGGGTCCCACGTCACGCTGTGGTGTAAGGTGAGCGGCTACCAGGGCCCAACGGAACAGAACTTCCAGTGGTCCATCTACCTGCCCTCGGCCCCTGAGCGGGAGGTGCAGATCGTCAGCACTGTCGACCCTTCCTTCCCCTACGCCGTCTACACCCAGCGGGTGCACAGCCGGGGCATCTATGTGGAGCGAGTGCAGGGGGATGCCGTCCTGCTGCATATCACCGAGCTGCAGGACCAGGACGCCGGGGAGTATGAGTGCCACACGCCCAACACCGATGAGAGGTTCTTTGGGAGTTACAGCGCCAAGACGAACCTCTCAGGTGAGTCCTGGAGCAGAGCCCTGCTCTCTGCCAGGCAGGGGTGCAGGCAGTCTTCCAGTGCCCCCGTCTCTGCGCTGGGTAGAACTGCTCTTCTCCTGGTCCCTGACGCAGGGCCAGGTGGGGAAAGGGGAGATTAAAGGGATGGTGGGCACAAATTTTCATTCTCCTCTCCCCACTGTGGGCTTGCCATCCTAACTCTGCGTGGCCAAGGTTGGGATGCCCAGAGGTCCCTCAGCAGGATGCTCTGGCTGTTGCCTCCCATCCAGGGCAAGGGAAGGGAGAGGAAGCCTCTGCTGTCCCATGGCCCGACTGTAACTTCAGTTTCTGATGCAGCCACAGCATTTCACAGCCAAATGCTTAAAAGCGCAGGAGTTTTCAGGCTCTGTGCGTTAGCTGTTGCTGTCATCTCAGGTCAAGGTATGGGACTTGACCCAGGTGGGGTACCCACAAAAAGAGGGAGAGAGCAGCTCCTGCAGAGCTCTGGGAGAGGGAACGCAATGGGGTGGAGAGGCAAAGGGAAAGGCCCAACTGTGAGCCCACCAAGTCCACACATTGGTATGGTGCTTCCATCTAGTATTCACCCCTGTTTCCTCCTTTATCCTGGTGATGTGCCAGCCTGTGCTTGGGATCATGAGGGGTTGCTCGTTAATCTCCTTGGAGTTGCCTAATTAATACTGCCCATAGTTTGTCTGAAGAGGGTGTTGCAGAGATTTGCTGTGCTTTCTTCCCTGCTGAGGTTTTAACCGCCTTGGTGTAGGCTGATGGAAGCCTTGTCAATCAGCTACAAAAGATATTTCTCCTACACTGTCAGATCCCTCAGGGCCTGGCTGCAGTCATACTGACCAGCAGGTTGCTCATAGAGGCCAAGAAACAATTTTTCCTGTGACCCCCTGCTCTCTGTGTTTCTCCCCCATGCTCAGTGATCGCAGACACCCTCTCGGCTTCCATGGTGCCCCAGGTCCTCACCCGTGCCGAAGGGGAGGCGGTGGAGCTCACCTGCGAGGTGTCCAAGTCCACTGCCCAGCACACACATCTCTCTGTTGGCTGGTACCGTATTCAGGGAGCAGGAGACAGCCGCACAGAGGAGGTCCTCACCCTCTCCAAGGACTTCGTCTTGAGGCCAGGGCCCTCCTACGCGCAGAGGTTTCTGGTGGGGGACGTGCGGCTGAACAAGGTTGGGAACACCACGTACAAGCTCTCCATCGGGGGAGCGGAGCCGTCCGACCAGGGGCAGCTGTACTGTGAGGCGGCTGAGTGGATTGAGGATCCTGATGAGACGTGGAAGGACATCTCCCGCAAGCAGACAGGGAGAACGTCGCTGGCGGTCACGAGCGGGGGTAAGGCCCTTGAAAACTCACGCATTGGCTGCAGCTTTTTTGTGCTGCTCTATAGCAGCAGCCGTCAGTGGCGTTCGCCTGCCTCCGCTGCAGCCCAGGGACCCACTGGTCAGTCTGGCCACCTTTGCTGGGCGCTGGGGGACAGGCTGGGCTTGGGGCTGTGGCAGCTCCTGGTTTGGGAGCTGTTGGTGCTTCTTACTTCGAAGGTTCATACAGCTGAATCTCTGATGCTGGCAGTGATCGTGCAACCTCATGGGTCTGTGCGAGGTGTTAGTAGAGAGAGGGCAGCATTTGCCCACATCAGCCTGGCTCTTTGGCAGCGTTAAGCACCAGTACATGGAAAACCACATTGTTAGACTGCCTCGAGGGTCTCATGGCCTGAAAAACTGAAGTACGCAACAGTCAGCTGCCTATCGCAATGCTTTGGCGGACACTGAGGGACACAGGGATGTGCTGCGTGTGGTGCACGGATGTGGTGTCTGCTGGAGGTGGCTTGTCTGTCCATGCTGTCACCAGTCTGCTGGTTTCCAGAGCAACTGGTGTTGCTGTTTATTAGACCATCTCTGTGTCTCCTCTGTTCATATATGGCCGCAATGGGACTGTGGGACAGACTGTCAGACTGTGCTTTGAAGTGGGTGCACCAAGCTCCTGGCTCCTATGCTTTAGGAAAATGTAATATTAGGTATTTAGAAGGGGAGACTTAGACCAGCTACCATGTATGAGATGGGTTAAAATAAGAACTTTTGAAAACCAGACCCTCGCCAGTGCTTCCCATCCTCCCCTACTCCGTGCTGCCTCTGCCAGGCACCTCCTGTTCTCTCTACCTCACAGCTTCCCATGGTTGCTGGCATCTGTAAGCTCTGCATCGCCTTGCCCAGGGTCTGTGGGAAAACCCCTCTCTCCCCATTGCTCTGGGATGGTTACAGCGCTGTGTGTTTGCTGCCACTCCTCTGAGCACCCTGCCTGCCATCCCTCCTGCCATAAGCCCTTTGCTGGCTGCAGTCCCTCACCCTGCTCTTCCTCCAGCTGTGTGTGGGTAGCTGTGCCCAGAGGAAGGGAAAAATCTCTCTTTCCCACCAGTAGGCTTTACCTCAATGAAGCTAAGGCAAGGCTGCATCTAGTTGGTGTCCTTTAACACATGCAGTAGCACTCAGTAAAACAGGAGGAAGTGTTTCACTGAAAACCTGCCTGGGGAGGTGGTGTATCCTGTTCCCATTCGTCAGAGTCAATGGAGGAGGCGGCAGAGCAGTGAGGGGAACTGGTGTCTTGCGGGAGGATGGTGAGTCGGAGCAGGAAACTAAAGAAATGGATGGGTAAGGACGAAGCACTCCATATGCAGCTTAGGGGGGCAAGGTATCAGGGGCAGGGAAGTGCGGTCTCCCACTGCCAGAGCCTGGTTCCTGAAACCTGGCTGGCTGACTGACAAAGCTTTATTCCCCTTATTACATGCTGTTTGCAGCAACGACTTTCCATGTCTGCTTCTGCCTTGCGAGCAATGGCAGTCAGTGTGCTTTCCTGCATCCACTTTAAGAGGGTTCATTGTGACCGGCAGTGTGCCGGTGCCACAGGATTGTTTAGAAATAGAGAAACCTTGTCAGAGTTTAATATTTGCCTTGTGGTAGCCGTTAAGGGTAGAAGGGATGTGATGGTGGTAAGAGAACAATACGGTTGTTGTATTAGAGCTGCTGGTATTGCCAAGGGGAAACAATGCTGGGCGTACGAGCCCTCCCTTATGTCTGCAGGTCTCCCTCCAGCACCCCTTGGGAGAGCCTGGGCTGCGGGCCCCCGTCATACCAGGAGCTGTTGACCACTCTGTCTGTGGCCAACTGTTCCATCGGTTTGTATAAACTCTCCAGCAAATATTTGGGAATGCTACACATATCTGCAGGGGCTGGTATTCCTGTTCACAAACTGTTTATGAACCAGTGTTTGAATTCACAGGGTACTCTGCTTCCAATAAATTATTCAAGCCCTTCCAGTGGCAGTCTGGGAGCTGCTCTGTTTTACCTCCAAACTACAGCACGCAGCCTTGCCCTTGTTAGACATGGGGGGCACCACAGTGATCTGTGGAGATGGAGTGGTGTGAGACGGGCTGACTGCTCAGGGAGTTGGGTTCAGCCCTACCTCCTGTTTTTTTGCCGTGCCACTGCTGTGTGGGGTCACGGCACAGGGTTTCGGGGCACCCTGTGGGTCTCTGCCTCCAGCCAGGCCGATGCCAGGAACCAGGGGACATGAGTGGCAGGGGCTTTGAATACCCCATGAGGAAAGTGAATTGTATCATAGGACCTAGAGACAGAGTCCTTACCTCAGGTGTGGTTGACTGCCCAAGAGGGTCTGCCAAGGTGAACGTGACTCTGTGCGCCTCCTGTCACTACCCGCTTTGCTCGGCACCTGCTGCTAGTTGGTATGCAGGGCAGGACAGGGACTAGGAGATGACCTCCATCTTCTCTTGTTTCCCTCCGACCTCCTCGTGCTGTGACAAGTCTTGCCATTTCTGCTTTCTGTACAAACTAACCCAAAACCTCTCTAACTTGGAGAGCATCTCTTGCCCACATCCTGCAGCAGCCGGTGAGGGCTGCAGAATGCAGGATGAGCAGCATCGGATTCAGACAAGCAAGTTGAATGCCAGCCCTCCATGCACCTTGTCCCACCGTAGACAGCAGAGTTAAAACCTCTGCTGAGTGATAAAGCCCCTTTTTGCCCCTTTCTGGTTTAAAGGATATTTGTTATATGAAGCATAACAGCTGCAGGAGGTGAGACGGAGCAGCCCCTGTAAAAGCCGATGCCTCTGGGTTAGGGCAGCCCTCGGTTCAGATGCCTGAGCTGAGCGAGGGGTGGCTGTGGCCCGAGGCCATCCTGGTGTGTGCTCTGCTCTGGGGGGCTTAGCTACTCTGAAGTGGAGAGCTCAGCCCCCTGGGTTCTCTGGTGCTTCCTCCACCTGTGGCTACTGGTTAGTGCCTGGAGCTGGCAACCATCTCCCCACAGGCAAAATTTTCCATCCTGATCACTTTTCTAATGAAAGAAAATGTTTCAATGGAGAATTCCCTCCCGTTTCCCTCTGCACAGCCATCAGTGCTGCCAGGAGAGAGGGAAGCATAGGCAGGGCCACCCAGCACCCTCTTTGCTTTTGATTGCCCACAGGCAGAGACCTCTCTGTGGACATCACTGCTGCTGAAAGCTCCCTTTCTGAAGGCGATACCTTACAGCTAAATTGCATGGTGGGAGCCCAGAAGAGCAGCAGCAGGTACTTTCAAGTGCTTTGGCTCCTTAACGGTGTGGAAGTGGCCAGAATTGACCCCTATGGGGTACTGATTTGGGAGAAAGAATATGAGGAGAGAGCCAAGCTGGGACAGCTCCGAGCGTTCAAGCACAGCAATACGGGTTACATTCTCACCATCTATGAGGTGGGGCTGAAGGACAACGGTACGTACCACTGCTCTGCTTCAGAGGTGAAGACTCCTGGAGACTTTCACACCATCCAAACCACTCTGTCATCAAGCATCCAAGTCAATGTGAAGCCGATAGGTTAGTAAATCCTAATGGCCGCTCTTCTGGGTAAAGCCTGCAATGATCCCTGACTGGGGAACCTTTCAAGTCTGGCCTCGTCTTGGCAGGGGCAACGTGTCTGTTGCTCGCAGCAAGAGCACAAATGTGCCATAGATTTTGGTAGATAATAATGGGAAAAGTATTTGCTCTGGCAAACATTAGCATGACAGATGCAGCAGCTGTCAACGAAGTGTAATCGTTTAGCTCAGTCTCTTTACAATAAGTTTTGGGGCAAATAGGTAGAGTTCTGGGGAGGTTGGATCTTCCTCTGTCTTTGGTACAGAAAACTGTAAGCAACACCTGTTGCTACTGCTGAGGATCACAGGATGACCCAGCAAGAACAGGTACTTCTGGATGGGGAGGATCATTGCCATTTCCATCAGGATGTTCTCCCTGTTTTGGAGGGATGACTTGCAAGAAACCACTCGTAAGAAAGGTCTGTAGGAGGCTCTTTGTTTCCCTGTCATAGCTAGATGACATCTATTCTGATGTAGCAGGAGCTGCCTGTTGGGACTCTTATTTCTTAAGTATTTCTTTATGTATCCATGTCCCAGGAAAGACATTAAAGAAGGGAGAAAAAAAAAAACCCCAAACCACAATGTCCTCTCCAAAGTTATAAGAAAAGGCTGGTTGAAAATTTCAGACAAATCCTTTCCTTTTCCGATTTATCTAGTCTCTCAATTTAATGCCACAGTATCTCTCTGGCTTTCTCTGAGGAGCACAACAACGTCCCCTCNAAAAAAAAAAAAAACCAAACCACAATGTCCTCTCCAAAGTTATAAGAAAAGGCTGGTTGAAAATTTCAGACAAATCCTTTCCTTTTCCAATTTATCTAGTCTCTCAATTTAATGCCACAGTATCTCTCTGGCTTTCTCTGAGGAGCACAACAACGTCCCCTCCCACGCAGTAACTGTTGTTTGCAGAGAGCCGCATGCGCCTGTCCGTGTCCACTAGCACGCCACAGGTGGTGGCAGGAGATGCCTTGGTCCTCGTTTGCGAGGTGCAAGGAGCGACCAGCCCTGTGTCCGTGCGGTGGTGGCACCTGCCACCACAGCACCCAGGTCCCCGGATACTGGTGGCCACCATGGAGCGGGATGGCACCCTGAGCCTGGGCAGCAGCTACCAGGACGGCAAGACTCGGGGAAGCCTCCGGCTGGAGAAAGCAAGCTCCGGCGCTTTCACCCTGGTGATCCCCAACACGCTGGACGAGGGCGACGGTGGGCGGTATGGGTGTGAAGCAACAGAGCGGTCCCAAGGCCAGAGCTGGACAGAGAAGGGGGAGACAGCAGTGACAGTCAGCTCCATGGGTAAGTTGGGCCACCTCTATTTCTGGGCTTTCGAGCTGTATGTGAAGGCAAGCTTGCTGAAGGCAAGCTTGCTGAAGGCAAGGCTGGAGAAGTGGGTGGACACGTGGGTAGGACAGAGGTCTGCTGTGCCCTGAGCTCCGCTGCTGTAGCAGGGTGACCTGGAGCTGATCACTTGGCCCTGGAGTGCTTCAGTTTCCCGATTTCTAGCAGGATACTCGAGTCCTCTGTGAGGTGTTTGGGGAGATATGAGTGGGACACAACAGCTAAAGTGCCTGGAGACCTGAAAGGCAGTGGCTTGATCAGCAGGTCTTTCTGACTGTCTCCTTAACTTGAAATACAAATATCTGTTCTAGCAGCATAATTACTTAGAGTAATTAATCTCAACAAAGGCACTTGCTGACTTGTATGGTGGCCTTTGTCAGAGATATGCCCCTGGTGCTGGCATCTGATCGCTTCTTCTGTCCTCCTGTATGAGCACAGACCCACTAATGTCCCCGGCATGCAATGCCCATGCCATTTCTCCTTTTGATTGCAGAGATGGATGCCTTTATGGAGAGGCAGCTTTTGGTTGTGATTTAGGGTGCTTTATCTTTCTTATTGTTGGGCCAGATGCCTTAGAGCACCGGTCAGGCCACAGGAGTTTAGGCTTTTGTGGAGGGCGGAAAGAAGCAGCAAACAGGGCAACAGCATCAATAGAGGATCCCTGGCTCTCTGCCATGGGGTGGGACTGGAAGAGAGGGTACACAGGGCTGCCTGGGGGTCTGGGGGTGGGAGAGCAGGGAGGCAAGGTAGGAGAGGGCCAGAGACCTCATGGGGCTGAAGGAGCACAGCGCAGCTTGGGGGAGAGCGGTGCTGGCAGAGGAGCAGTGGGACTGGCTGCCGTGGGGCTGTGGTGGCTGGGGCAGCGGGGGTGGTGCTGCGTGGGCAGAGTGATGGCGAGGACATACGGGGCAGGATTTCTGTCCTGGAGCCAAGGGCTCTCTCCTCCCAAGCAGGTATTGGTCTGCGTGCCACGCTGAGAAGCCGAATTGCCACTGTCAGATGCGGGCAGAGTTTTGAACTCGTCTGCCAAGTGAACGCCAGCTACAACCTCGAGGAGGTGCCAGTGTCCGTGGGGTGGCTTTTCCAGCCCAGCCTGCCCAACGGCCACTACCATGAGCTGGTTCGGGTCTTCCCCAGTGGCACCGTGGCCTGGGGGGCAGCACAGCCATACTTCCAGGGGAAAGCCCAGCTGACGAAGACTGCCACCTTCTTCAGACTGCACATCCACAATGCTGCGGCTGCCAACCAGGGGACGTACCAATGTGAGGTGGAGGTCTGGAGGAGGAACACCCTGCCACTGGGGCAGCCGGCGGCCACTGCCAAGTCCAATGCCGTGGGGATAAAGGTGGTGCTGCCAGGTAAGCGGTGCCATGGGCGCTTCTTCAGCCGAGAACTCTCCTTCTGCAATGTTAAGTCCATCAAACATGATCAGGGACAAACAGAAGCACTGATGACTGAGGTGTCCCCACCAGGGAGTGGCGATGTCTATTTGTTTGCAGATTATGCCAAGCACATAGGGATCAGCCTTGCCACTAGGATTTTAAGCCTTGTTTCTGGAAAAAAGTAGTCCCCCACAAGGAGTCCAGTTGAATGCTGACGGTGCAAGGTGCCCCCCATGATGCGGGCTTCTGGGGGGCTGGAGGGTGGTGGAGAGAGACCGATCCTCGAAGCTGGTGCTGGGATATGTCTATGTCCCCTCGAGCTTCCCCTGATATATTCGAGGTGTGCTGAGAAAGCACCAGGGCTCTCTGCCAGGCTGAGAGCCGGGACTGAGCCGCAAGGTGCTAGGGGCTCTGGGTGGAGGCATCTCCTTCTGGGCACGTCTGCGCTCTGCAGCCACGGCCCCTGCCCAGCGTTCCCTTTTACGGCCGCCTCTGCAGGCAGGGTCCGCGCTGCCACCGCGCCTGCTGGCATCGCGCAGGGAGCCTCGTCGTCTTACAGAAGAGAGATGTTGCAAATGCACCGCAGCCCCCCAGTCAGCCCGCCACATGCCTGCTCCCTGCCACCCCTGGCAGCAGCATGGTGTCAGCTTGCCCTGCTCGAGGCTGGGGCTGTTGGAGGAACTGGAGGGCTTGTCCCGGCCAAAACCTCTGAGCCTGTAGAGGCAGGCGTGAGAATACACGTTTGGTTGGGTTTGTTGCCCCACGCATCTGTTCTGCCAGCAAAGGAGAGTTCTTGCTCTCTTTTCATGCATTAAGTGTTCCTTCCTCTAATCCTTGGAATTTTGGGATCACAACCCAGTGAACTGAAATTATGTGTTTTCTGTGGTTTTTTAACTGATGGGTCTGCTGTAGCGTAAGCTGATACATTGCTTTCCCTGTTCGGGCTCGTTTCCATGGTGCTGTGTCTCCTGCCCTGTTGCTGCTATTTCCTCTCCCCTGCGGAGCTGGGTGCTGGGGTGTTCCGTGTTACACCTGATCTACAGCCAGCTGGGTGGTACTGAAGCTAGGGGCGACAACAGACAGCGTCTGTGAGCCTTTGTGAGAGGTGTAGATGGCATTAGGACGAGCAGGTGTAATTACAGAGTGTCTACACAGAGGAGACAGCAGCAGAACAGCAAGATGTTATGACATCTGGCTCTGTTACTGGATCCTGCGACAGCGTAAAGATGGTGGGAACTGGGAGGGGGCGATGCACCGTGGGAGGAGGCTGCTGGCTCTACTGCCGTCTCTCTCAGAAAGGCAGCACAAGACGGCGAAGGATATTTAGGAAGGTAGAGAAGTCTGGGAAGGAAGTCGGCTCTAGCAGCAATGGGATGAGGTGAAGCTGCAGAAAATGAAACTGCAATTAATGAAAATAACCAGCCTGTTTCTTCACATATAAAATCTTACGGTTGGAGCCTGCAGAGATTCTGGAGTTCTTGACTTTTGCTTCAGCACTTTGTTTACCACTCGGTGTCAGTTGGTTCTTTAAGAGTTTAAGTGCTACTGTGGATCTGGCCTGTAGCTTCAGATGGGAAGGACATGCGTGAAAGGTCATAACGGGAGGGGAAGGAGGACAGGTCTTTTCCATTTCTGACTTCTTAGGTAGTTCAGCATCTGACTCTTGGTGGGGTCCCATAATCAGGGCCCTGGGCAGGCAGATGCTGCCCAACCCTAGCAGGGATGCTCCCATCAGCATCTTAGCACAGCTGCCTGTGGTGCCTTCCCCTGGCTCTGGAGTGAGCCGTGGGGGACTTTCCACCAGTCGCCCCTCTGGCCAGCCGGCCCACTTGGACCGCTGCAGCAGCCGTGCCCTCTGTGTGCTCCGCTGCTCTGGGCTGGGCAAAGCGTGGCGTCAGCAGGCAGGTTCATAGCGAGACAGGCGGCAAGAGGCTCGGCTTGGTTAATTAAATTGAAAAGGAAAATAGCACCACGTCTTTCCATGCCAAAGGAAAAGGCAGGCAGCGGCTCTGCCCTTTCCAGTAATTGATCTTTAGCATTAGCGAGAGGAGACCTGGAGCCGAAACAAAGAGGCTTTGCAGCAAGTGCTCTGCTTCCTCCTAAGGTGATCTTCTCCGAGACCGTAACAACAACTTTTCTCATCAAAATCAAGTGCTCACAGCAGTGGTTCCCATGGCTCCTCTCTGAGCTGTAGCAGCTGTACTCCAGCTTCTCTGGAGTATTTTCTGCCCCAGCGAATGTCAGGCTGGGCCATACTCAAGCAAGAGGCTTGCCCCGGGCAGTTTGCTGTCTCCTGTGCTGGCAGCATCACTGGGTTTGGGGAAAGGTTCTGGATTTTACCTTCCCACCCCTGATTGCAGCAACTCTGCCGAGAGCAGCTCACTTGGAGGGAGGCTCATGTTTTGATCCAGCGTGGCCCCACTGCTGACTTTCCTGAAGCTCCTTTTTGCTGGGAGAGGTGGCAGAGCTGCTTGCAATGAGCGGCAGAGCTGTTCTGCCAGCG
Organism: Steatornis caripensis; assembly: GCA_013398225.1. Classification (NCBI taxonomy): domain Eukaryota; kingdom Metazoa; phylum Chordata; class Aves; order Caprimulgiformes; family Steatornithidae; genus Steatornis; species Steatornis caripensis. Next base: position 49,891 of record VZSC01016081.1, on the reverse strand, counting down.
TGCTCTCCCCAGCAGCTGCAGCTGGGAAGGCCCATCCATGTGTCTGATGTGGGAAGGCTGTCCCCAATGTCCACCACCTCCCCTGGTCCTGCCTTCTCCTCTCTTGTGGCCTTTGAAACGGGAGCAAAGTCTCCAGTTGAAATACTTGGGAGTATTTTTTCATTCTCTTTGGCAGAATTCACTTCTGAGTCCCTGAATAAAGCTCCTGGCCTTCAGCAGGCTGGCTGAGTGATATTCCTCTGTACTGAGCAGCTGAAGTTAAGAATCAAGTGTCTTTATTTTTTCTAGTGTGACCAGTTCATCTGTCACAGAAACACAGGGTGCCTGAGGTCAGCAGGGACCTCTGGAGGTCATCTGGTCCAATCCTCTGCTAAAGTGGGGCCACCTAGAGCAGATTGCCCATGCCCAGATGGCTTTTGAGTATCTCCAGTGACCCTCTCTGAAGATTTGTGCTTCCTTAGAGCTGGCTCTGGGCTGGGTGTGCTTTTAAATACTGAAGTTGGAAGACATCAACTTGCATCTGGTTCCTAAGTGCACTCGACTCTGCTTGATCTCTGTGTGGGGGCATCTGATGAATTTGTGCAGCTTCCTAATGAGGGTGATTGCTTTCCCATCTCTTCTGCTTCTTGCCCTTACCTGTTTCTTCAGAGTAGCAAATGTGCACTGTGAAATGCAGGACAGCACTTTGTTGTGATCCCTTGGGAGTGGCCACTGCCTAGACCTCCCCATGGATGTTGCTGCTGAAATCCTCACCGTTGAGGTGAGGCAGTAAACAGATACTGGGGCTTGTGCAAGTCCTGCTGAGGAGGAAACTGTCAACCTTTTGGTGAAAATGTGTCTGTCTGCAGTCTGGAGATAAGAAGGAGGAGCACCAATAGGGTGCAAAGAGAAAAGAGGAGCATAAGTGGACATGAGCAGGGGGATTTTGTTGGCAAATTTGAGATGGAGGCAGAGGCAATGCGCAGGGATGTCAAGAGCCATCAGTTGGGATATTTTGCATTGACTGGCGATGGCCTCTGAAGTGGATCGCTTGATTTTCAAGAAGAAATGCTTGAAGAAAGGGGAAATGCGTGGGCTTTTACCTGTGGTGTCCCTCTTCCCCATCAGGCCCTGCGGGAGAAGCTGCAGCTCCTTTCTGGTCCGTAGGCCCTCTCCCTAACCTGCTGCCATCGCATTGCTTGCAGAGGTGCCACGGAGAGTGCCCTGCTGAGCCTGCAGCCCATAGCAGGGGGCTGAGACGCTCTGCGAGGGGATCCTGATGTGTCCTCTGCAGCCCGTCCCCAAACCAGCACCCAGGGGCTGAGCTTAAGGGAGCTTGGTTGCTCCAGCCTCTGCGGCACAGGGCATCCCACTGCTTAGCTTGTACGCAAGGAAAATGCTAAGAATGAAAATGCAGTCTACAGTCCCTTAGCATCCTGATGGTGTCTCATGCTGAGTAATTTGTGTTTACCCATGCGTATGTATCTCTGTGTGCTCTTTCACCTGACTGCTGGCCCTGTCTGACAGAGGTAGTGTCTCAGCGGGGAGGGGAGGGCAGAGGGGAAATGCAGGCGGTTGGAGGCCCTTCAGAGACTGGTTTGCAGCCTTTTCGCTGCTGGAGGAGCAAGAAAGGCACCAGCAACAGGTGATGTGCGACAGGAGGGGGGGTCCCTCAAACCAGGAGCATCACAGGCGCATCAGGAGACACTGTGTACCCTGCCAGAGGGGCAGAGGTGCAGGCAGCACCGTATCTCTCCTCTCCTGAACCACTCAGCACTAAATTGAATGATTGCTGGGTATAATCACAGCGGATGCTCAGGACTGTTATGTGGCTTCCGATTAATAACCACAGCAAACACCTGAGATGACAACTGTTAGTGAAACTCACGCAGCCTCTGTAGTCTCTCTGAGATAAGACACTTGTTCACAGTCTCCAAAGCTGTGTGCTGGTTTTGTCACTTATGTGTGAGCCTGCCGATAAGAAGCAGTGGTAGACGGACACATTTGCTTCAGACAGAGGCTTTTCCTCCAAGCTCCAACACGGCGACTGCCTCCACGCCCCTGTTCCTGCCCTGTAGTCCCCCAGGTGCCCCCTCCACTACTCCCCTGCCCAGTAGCACCCAGAGATTCCCCACCACAGTTCAAATAAGGGTATGTGGATTTGCTCTTTCCTTCCTTCCCCCACCCCAACCCTGCTCTATCATCCCCAATGGGTCTTTGTCCTCTGAGCACCCTCTTCGTTCCTCCTCTTTTGGAGGGTTTCTCAGGCCAGCCTTATTCCTCTCCTTGCCAGCACCCCTGTATCGGCAGCTGCAGCTGGCATGATCATTTTGTTTCTCCATTTTAGAAAGCAAGCTTCGGGTAGCTACGAAAGAGAGCTCTCTGGAGATTGCTGATGGTGCTGACACAGCCATCGAGTGCAGAATCATGTTTGCCCGGAATAATTCTCAGTTTGCTGTTACCTGGTACCTCCTACCTCCTCCTCCTTCAGCAGATGCAACCCCCTTGCAAATCGTAAGGGCTGACTACAGCAGCATACTGAAATATGGGGCTGAGTTCAGCTCTCCTGCACAAAAGGCCCGGTTCCTGAGCCAGAGAGTGTCCGGCAATGTTTTCTGGCTGCGGATACTCTCCACGAATCCCGGGGACCAGGGCAGGTACTACTGTGTGGTAGAGGAATGGCTCTGGCTGGCGGACAGCTGGTACAAACTTGGAGAGGGGGCATCGGGAAGGACCACGCTGGAGTTCAAGCTCCCAGGTAAGCAAGCGGTTATCTCTTGTATTGGTGCTGCTGGAGAAGGTTGGATCAATTTATGACAGGGCCCCCGCCAAGGCCTCTCCTAAGCTGGCAGAGCTTATGAGAAGCAGCAGCTCCTGAGTTAGTTCTGAGACTTAGGGATGCAGGAGGTGTCAGTACCTCTCTAAGGGAAATGGGGAATTAAGAGGATTTACCACATCCTCCCAAACCAGCCAAGCTGGTATTTTTGCCACTGGCAGATGATGTCTAGTGCTTCATAACAAAGGTGAATCGTGGCATTTTCTTTTCCCTCCAACACCTGGTGAGCTTGGTTGCTTATACGGTGCTGTGAATAGAAAAGCAGCCCATTCCTAGTACTCCTGAGCATCTTGAAGCAAGACACTCAGTTTTCCTTACCCTGCAGCGTGCTGCTGCTGAGAACAAGGTTGAGGGCTCAGCTGCTCCCACCTTGGGCACTACACTGCTGGGGTATGCAATGGGTCTCCCTGACTCAGTTCTTCCCTCTCTCAGCCTCGCTTGGCTTATGGGTTGCAGCCCTAAGTAAAGCGGATCAGAGAATTCCAAACTCCTAAATCGCTTTTGGACCAAAGGATGCCTTAGCACTTATTTGGAGGGGCTGGGAAGTATTACAGCAGAGGGTTGTGAACAGGGGGCAGAGATGATAGCAGGGGGGAAAAAATATCCCAGGGAGAAGGAATCACAGGAGCAAGGCGCCTGTGGTGTCCTGCAGAGGCTCTTGCAAGAGGCCATCCCAATCCCCCATGCTTCGCTGTAGAAAATTTCTGGCAGCCTGCGGGTGCAGACAGGAGCATTTCTATGGCAGTGCAGCACCGCTACATCTCTTTCTATTCGCATCCGACCCCAGAGCATGAACTGCAGCTGGAGAAAACCAACCGCAGCATCTCAGCAAGGGAGGGCGAGGAGGTGACACTGCACTGCCTGCTGCAAGGTGGCCACCTGCCTGCTACCCACCTCTCGGCCACCTGGTTTCGGAAGGAGGAGAGAGGCCACACCAGGCCCCTGCTCACCCTCCGCCGTGACAGCGCCATCGAGTACCTCCAGGAGAGCCTGGCGGGGAGGCTGCACCTCCGCCGCCCCACCGCCAATGACTTCAGCCTGACGCTGCTCAACGTGGAGGAGGGTGATGCCGGGGTGTATCACTGCCAGGTGGAGGAGTGGCAGCAGCAGAGCGAGGGAAAGGGCTGGGTTATGCAAGCCTTGGTGCGCTCGGGATGCATCCAACTCACTACCATCCCACCAGGTAATGCCGCTGGGTGCGAGGGGCTGCTCACCTGCCAGTTCCCCCTTAGCTGTGGGGAGGGGATAATGGCAGTTCTCTGCTGGTGGTGCTGGCTGCAATGGCAAGAATGCAGCGGGGCTGGGAGGACTTGCTAAGGGATTGTAGAGGGGTTCAGTGCTGGGGAGATCGCCAGAGTTTTGTTGGGAGCCAGGGGAGGGAGGGGAGCCCTTTGAGGGACACATGCTATGGGCCTGGTGGGGGAGGCAATGAGATCCCATTCCCAGTCCTGTCAATCTGCCAGGGCTGAGATCCAGGTGCTTGGCATTGTAAACGTTGGAGGTGGTGGTCAGATGAGATACCAAGAGCTCCGTCTATGGGGTACGTGCACTTGGGTCTGCAGTGCTTTGCGGCTTGTGGGCCCTCTGTGCGACCATGGGCACAAACCCCTGCTCTCAGTCGTGCTGTTCGGGCCAGAACGCAACTGTTTTGGGGAAAAAAAGTCTTGGTGTGATTTTTCTCGTAAGTCCGTCTCCAGTGCGGTCTCTAAAAACGGCCTCTGTCCTCTTGGGGTAAGGTGGGGTGCATGCCATGTGCAAAGATAGAGCTGGATTCTGCATACAGAATTTTAAATAAATAAAAGCAAAGGTTTCAGTCAGGTGCACAGTGTTTTTAGGGAGGTAACAGGTAGGAAAAAAGTCCTCTCTTGTTGCCTCTCTGGGGAAATAGGAGGCTCTGATGACCCATGTGGAGGAAAAAATATGAACTGTGAAATCAGTCGTGTTGCACGCAGCTGAGAGGACACTGCAGTTCTTCTTGTGCCTTCAGCCCTGGAGTTGCCATGCCTGAAGCCAGCCTGGGTGCCTACATGCAGTTATAGCTTCTGCAGCAATTATCAACACTGACCGACGTGGAGGAGCTCAGGGGACCCTGTAGAGCCCTCCCTTGTCCCTGCTACTGGCAGAGGCAGGCACAGAGCCTACTTGCATAACTCTGCAACTTCAGTAGAGCTAATCTGGATTTAGTGCACAGGGAGGGACTGACAGCGCTTCATCCCCCTGCTGCTGTGTTCCTGCTGTTGTCCTTCATGACTCCCTCTAGCACTCAGATTTCTCCTTCATCAGCTCCCTCTGTCTCTTGTTACCCATTTCTGGTGGAGTAACCATTGCTAAAATTGCTCAGTAACTGCTGGAAAATTCTCCTCCAATTTTTGTATAAATGTTTTTGCCAAATAGTTGTAACGGTTCTCAGAAGATGCAAGAGATTAGCTGCGTGGTTTTTCTTTCTCTCTCTCTCTCTTTTTTTTTTTTGTGTGTGTCTCCAGAGATGCAAGTATCTTGAAATGCCCCTCTGGATGACAGATTTCAGTATTTCAGAGCTTTCCAAGGAGTGATAACAGAGCCATGTGCAAGCATACCCATAACTAGGAGTAACTTCAACTCTAATCCCTCGTACTGCCCTTTAGAATACCTCCCTAGTACTGTGTATGTATTCCCTAGTACTATGCGTTCATGTAGTGACGACTTCTCCTTGTTTTCCTATGGGAGAGTAAATGCTGCTTCCATCTATATGGATGGGGCACAGAGCTTCGGAGGTAAAAGCCAGTTTCACAGCCAGGAGTAGCCCCCAGGTAGACCCTAGGGTCACACCTAGCCTACCAGGCTGTGTGGGTCCCCTGTGGACAGCTTCAAATCAGCAGACCAATGCGCTCAGCATGGTTCGGCAGAACAAGCATAAAACATCTGCATGTGGGTCTTGGGTAAAGAGGAGAATTGAGGAACAATGCTGTGAGATGGATAAAACAGACCCAAAGGAGCTGGCATGACCCCTCATGGTAGGACAGGTGCATCTGAGGTCAGTCTGTGGTGTTGAAGCTACGTGTCAAGGGAGGACATTTTGATGGCCAGGTGCCTGTAAGGAGGCCAGGACAAAAATTGGAGAGGCTGCAAATGAGAGCTTTTCAGCTAGCATAGGACTGATCAAATATGGGGGTTTTTAAGTACCCAGAGGGTCCACCAGCAGTACAGGCAGCCTCCACCCCCACTGGGGAGCTGTTCTGCAGGAGCTGCCAGGGATGGGGACGGAGCTTAACAGCTGCCTGCAGCTCAGCGTGGCTAAAATAGGATAGCAGAGTGGCAGGAGCAAGGAGGGGCAGGTGTCTGAGGGAGACAGGGACCTCCTTGATCTGGTTTCCTTTGCTTTCCTCTTGTCCCTCCTGGTTCAGTGGTGCAGCCTCTGACAGACCTCTACCTCACCCCGCTGTCACTGGTGTCGGGCAGTGACCCATGGGGTGAAGGGTATGTGGTTTTTCCTTAGTGACCCCGGTCCGGAACGGGTTAGCTGACGACCTGTGCTGTTTCTGTTGGGATGTTTCAGCTGAACCAGCCAGGGCTCTATCTGACCTCCCAAAACAAGAAATTGAGGAAAATTGCCTGGTTTCTCTCCCCTTTCTCCTCACGTAGCCTGCATGAATTCTTAAAAATTGGTAGCTGTTGAAGATTGAGGGAAAAGGGATAAAAAGATAACCTATAGAAACAGTAGGAGAGAGAAACTCAAACTAGCTTGAGGCGTCACTTTACTTTTTTTTCCTTTCTTTTTTCCTCCAGAGTCAACTGTGTTGTCTAGGATCTGCTCATCCCCGCCACTGCTGAACTTCATCCTGTACTTACCACTGGTCCTGATCCTTCTCCTGGCCCTTGCTGTCTTCTGCTGGTGCTTCAGATTCAGAAAAAGCAAGAAGGGCAACATCCTAGGAGACCAGATGATGGAACTGCAAGGGGCTGGAGGGGTCAAGAAAACTTAGCTGGTCTGTCATGGCAGATGTAACTTGAAGGAGCAGAGCTGGACAGCTGAGGAGGGCTGCGTACTTGCAGGGGGGCTTTTTGTTGTTTTGTAGTAGCTCTTGCAATTAATTCTTGATTGCATGTTTACTTTTAGGGGAATGAAGTGGCTTTGAATTACTAAGGAAATGTGTTTGTCTTAGGTTGGGTACCCACCCACTTCACACTCTGCTCATTGTGGTAGATCTGAGATCCTTGCAGTATGCGTCTGCCACTGTGGATGTAAGTGGTGTTATTCTCCTACACGTGTAAGGGGAAAAAACAACTCTTTTTGCACTGTGACACAAAAGCATCAAATTGCTACTCATTTTAGGTGACTTGACAAAATCTAAGTGGTGTGTAGGCTAAAATCCAGTGACAGAGCTGGATAGGGAGTATTGGTGTCCCATTTAAAGTATTGCACTTGCCTTTGCCCACCTTTTGCTGGGGGAGCTCTCAGACACTGCTGTCCGTTCGTTCTGAGAGCACTTGTGCCCAAAGAGCATCTTCTCCAAAAGGAAATGGGTCTTTGTCATACAACCTGCCACAGGAACATGAGGACTGAGCAAGGCTGGCTGGGGCTGAAGAAAGTCCATAGCAGGGATACCACAGCAAACCGCAAAAAATGAATCCTGTTGACCCAATCAGGGCCTTGCATGGAATCTTGGATCCCAGAAGGAAGAAGTGGACACCAAGCCACCTTGGAGATGAGCGTACAAAGACTTTTTAGCTCCTTCCTTTACTAGGACTGCTGTAGGAGAATACAGCACCCACTCCCTCATGCCTGGGCTGTCTGTGGGTCAGGAAGCTGCACGGCTGGGACCCGGTCTTAGTCGCCTCCAGGTTGTGCCATTGTCCTGGTTTTGCTGGGACAGAATCATAGAATGATTTTTCTATTTAGGAAAGCTCCATTTTTAAGAAGACTGTTCCCACCCAACTCATTGGGAACACAGTTGATAAGACACTTTGTTGTAGTTTGTGGCGGGCCACAGTGTGTGGGTTTCCACAGTGATCAAGGCCTTTAGCAGTTTCGAGTAAGCCAGGTGCTAAAGCTGGGCGGAGCGGAAGCTGGGGCAGCCGACCCCGGCTGGCCAACAGCAGTGTTCCGTGCCATAAACGTCTCGTTCACTGTAAGCTGGAAAGTTTGCTGGGGATGGCCCTTCTCCCTCCTTCCCTCCTCCCTCAGTGGTGGCCGTCCCTGAAGGGTCTCGCCCACCCTCCTGCTCCCAAGGCTGCTCTCCCCTGTGCTGTGACCGCCGCGCTTTCGCTGGAGCTGTGGTGCTCGCACGGCTCGGCATCCGACACTCAGTGCTGGGAGCGTGCAGCTTGCCACTGCTATGTGGACTGAGTATAACTTCGTGTGCTTTATATTATTATTGGTATTACTATTAGTTTGTTATTGTTATTTTATTAAATCTGTTTCCATTTCAACCCATGTGTCTCCTTGCCTTTTGCCAATTCCCCCTTCCTGGTGTATTGGTGTCCCATTTAAGGTATTGAACTTACCTGGGGAGGCGTCACTGGGTGACAGAACAGCTGAACAAAGACAATCATGTAATAAAAAAGCCATGTGTGTGCTTGCAGGTCAGCTCCTCTATGCTCTGGGATCCAGCTCAGGCTCACTTTTTCAAGGCTGAGGAGCTCTGCTACCTGAAGGCTGTCTGGCTGATACAGTAGAGGAAAGGAGATTTCAATCCCGGCTCTATAAGTCAGGGGATACTCAACACCCAATTATGCAAAGTGGGATGTGGTCCCAGTGAGTTGTACGGTCAGGCGTCAGCGCGACACTCAAAGCACTGTGCTCCGACAAAAGTAGCTGTATGGAAATCATGGCAGGTGTTTATGAAACTGCTTTCTTTGAACAGAGGGAGGGTTGGAGACACCACAGCCCCTCTAGATGATCTCTTCAAGTCCTTCACTTTCCTTACAATTAGAAAAGCTGCCTGCTTTTGTAGCTCAAGGAACTGGGAGGTGCTTCAGTTGCTTCCTCCTTGAAAAAGCACTTTTTGCAGAAGTTTGAAGACTACTGCTCTTAGTTCCCTGTTCAGCAACCGCTGTCTGTACTGGCTGGCTCCAGCTTGCTCAGCCTTTCTCTGCGTGTTATGTATTCTGGACCTTGCACAACTTCTCCCGTTGCTGCCCTGACCCTAGCTGTCTCTCCCGTTGCGTGTACGCTCAGAGCTGCGCGTGGGCTTCTCTGCAGAGGCTTCCCCCCTGCCTGGTGGGTTAAGTCCCATTTACACATCCCAGTAGGATGTTTGGTTTCCTGTGTGCGTGTGACAGCGCGGCACTGTTTGTGCTTGGCTCGCAATTGGCAGGCTCCTCTCCTGCAGATTTGCTGTCTAGCAAGTTGTTTCTCCGCTGTGTGTTTAGGCTGTTGACTTTTCCTATCTAATGGAAGCACCACTTGCACGGGTCTGTTGAACAGCTTTCTGCACCAGTTTGCGAAGGATCCTGCTGTCTGTTTGTCTTAGTCCTGTCTCGATAATGCTTTAACTCATGGACCAGTTTCAGTCTGTTTTGACAGAGGAGCAGATGCTCCCAGGACATTAAGCTCCTACAAGTTTCACGAAAAGTGGTAGCTGGATGAAGGTGAGGAGGCGGGTGAGCTGTCCCACCAAGGGAAGGCTGCAGTGTGAGTTGCCTGACAGCTAGCCCCGAGCCAGCTGTGCGCTGGCTGCCTGGTGCTCAGCTTGTAATTAGGGGACACGGAAAGGAGATGTAGGTGTGTGTTAGGGCCTGGGAAAGGAAAAAAGGAACCGTTTTTGACCTTAAACTGTTAACAATTACTCTGTGCACAGAGTCTGTATACCAATTTTGTGCTCTCCTGTGTTTTCATTTGAATTGTTTCCTTAGCTTGCCCATAACAGTACATTGGGAGCATACTTCACAAACCTTGGTAAAGCCAAGAATAAATGATGCCCACTGCTTATGCCTTCCCACAAGGCTTGCAGCCCTTTTACAGGGGAGATTAGATAGGTCTAACGTGCTCTGTTCTTGTTTGAAACAAACCAAAATAAGTTTCTTTTATTATTTCTAGCGTTCTTCTAGGTGCTTGTAAGTACTTTGTCCCTGCATCTCCCTGAGGATTGCAGTTAAGAAGATGCGGGCGTTTAGTTTCCCCTTCTTTTTAAAAATAATTTGGCCCTTTTCTTGTCACTCGGTGTCTCACACCTCCTCGAGTGTTGCTGCAACAAACCACTAACAGACATCTTGACAGCCCATTCTTTACGTGTCTTAGGCTAAACCTCATCAAGACCAGCTTTCTGCTCAAAAATCTGACTTATTTAGGTTGCTACTCATTACCAGAGTGCTGTGGTGGTGGCATGGGACAGCCCCTGCCCTGCTGCAGCAGTCATGTGTGTGGGTGAGTCTCCGTAAGCCGTGCGAGACCTGTGAGTGACCTGGCTGGGTTTGGTGCATCCCCCATGCCCTCGCTCGGCCGCCATGGCACTCCATCGCAGATCTGTGGAGGAGTCTTGGCTGCCATCTGATCTTCGTGTAAAAAGCTGCAGACTCTACTGCAACATGAATTTTTTTGTCTGGTGGACTGGGGGAAGAAGGTGGGCAGACAGAGGGAGGTTTCTCCGTCAACAGGGCACTTGCTTCTTCTGTCCCATTTTTGCTCAGTTAACCAGAGGCCTATGTAAGTAGCAGCTTTCTATTCATGAGGGTTTAGGGATTTTAATTTAAGTTTGTAAAGTGTGCCTAGGGCCTTGATGAAAGGGTCTACAAGAAGAATGTATGTTTTTGCAGTGGCGGAGTTTTTTCCTCTTTATTTTTTTTTTTGGCTTTGCTGGATCATCTCCAAACCTTTCGGCTATATTTTTAAGACGTATTTTTTTTTTCCATGAGTGAACTTAGAAAGAGTTGGAACTTATCAAAGCAAAAGCTCCAAAACAGTCCTATTTTTAAAGGGAATGTTTCACTCGTCTGAGGTAAATGTATGAGAGGGAGAGAGATGTGTGTGCTTGGTAGGTCAAGGGATGATGTTGATTTTGCTGCCGTGGCCCTTGGCCACCTTCACCCACCCCCATCACCACCTTTTTTCCAAGTCCTGCATTTGATGTAAATTAGAACAGCTGATAAAATATATGTTTAGCTGTTATAGCCCCGTTGGGGAAAAGAGTGCGACAGTGCAGACCCTGCAGCACAGCAGTGCCCCTGTTGCACCCCATCTCCCGGATGCACCCGCGCCCGGGGCACGTCCGCTGTGCGGGCAGAGTGCGGTGGCAATGTCCAGGGCCCTTTGATAGGTTTTAAAGCAGCTTGAAGGAGCTACAGGGCAATGCAGAGCTGGGTCCAAGAGGAATTAATCCACTGGGAAGCAGTTGCACAGGGCTATAGAAAGGTAAGAGCTGTGTTGTGCTCTTGTGTTTCTATAGGAAGGTATGGAAACTGTAAGGCAAGGGGCGAGCAGCGCAGCACTGCCTCCCAGGCAGGTGAGCGCAACCCTGCACCTTGGCAGACCCTCGCTGTTCAGAAGATGGCTGACGTGAGGGCGAGATGGGTGAGAATATAACACCTGCAATGCGTTGCCTTCCTGGAACGCTTTTATGGCACCTTTTTTTTTTTTGGCCAGGAGTAAGGCCGGTGCTCAGTGACCGCTGGGGCAGCTCACCCGACATGCAGTGGGACAAAGGCTTACGCCAGTGACGCTCTCACCTGAAGACAGGTGCACTGAGGACCTTTTGCTGCAAGGCTCCTCTGTCCTGGGAGAAGGGAGGGTGTGTGATGAGTTAGTTGCTGTGCAGGAGTGGTGGGAAGTGGCTTGCGTGCGAGGAGATACTTTGCATCTTCTGGCAGCCGGTGGCTTGGGGTTTCCCGGACTGCCTCGCTCCCTGGGAGCAGAGGGCACAGCAGCAGCGTGCTATCCTGTACTGACAGGGCAAGGTTTTGAGGAAGGTTGCCAAACTTTCAAGAAATGTTTCCAAACAAATTACTTGGAGTTCCCTTGGGATGTTACCTCTCAAGCAGCATCTCTTCATTCCTTCCTTTTAACTCTGAGTTGGTTTTGAAGTTTGACATTCAATTCGACATTCCATTTGAAAACTGGAAATAAAGGATGCACTTTTGATACATGCTTTGGTCTCACTTGATGCCATTTGGCATTCCGTCTGGTTCCTGCAGCCCCTGATTGTTTCGCGTGTCCTTCGGCCTTGGTCTTTGGCACCTCAGACAAAGTACTACCGCTGCTAGGACTCTTAACTTTCCTTAACCCTAAGAAACTGCTGCATTGGATCTGCCTACTGCTGGTTGTTTAGTACTTCTCCTCCAGTCCTGTGTCTCCTCCCTCTTTTCTTCCAACAGGTAATACAGGATTACAGTCCTGTTGCACAGGACAGGAAAAGGCAGCCCTTGCCCTAGAGCAATGCTTTCTGAGGCAGAAGCGGTACAAACCATGGGGCTCAAGGTGGGAAGGATGTGCAAGAGGTAATGTGGTATCTGGCTGGCTTTGCTACTGCAGCAAGCAGGAGGGACCAGCTCAGTGTCCTTTCAGACAGCTGCGCTCACTAGCAAAGGGGTTGGTTGTGGCGGTGTGGGAGTGACAAGATTAATGGTCCCCTACCTGCTGGGGCATTTGGGGCGGGGGGGCGGAAATCATTTAATGGACATCGTTTAAACCAAACACAAGCGTGTTTCTCTAGCAGCTCCTATTCAGAAATGCAAACTGGAAAGTGAGGTTCAGACACTACTTGCTTCCACAATCCGGACAGGAAACAGATTACCACAAGCTACAAATTCGAGCATGTGCTCATCTGGGCTTTCTTGCTTTCATTTGTTCATGAAATTTTTTTCCCTGCATGTTTCTAAGGAGTGTTATATGTTTATAAGTGATGCTGGCAGGGAGCTGAGCCCTCCTCTGCAGCCGGTGCCAGTGATATCTCCAGGGCCATGTGAGTGCAAGCTCACTACTTCTATTGCAAATCTCTCACTTCCATCAGCAGCTTAATTTGAAAAAAATAATCTGATCGGGGGTATTTTTATCTTTTAATTGATGCTGTGCTCATTCCCCCTGCAAGCACCAGGTGCAGGTTGTGTGCCTGGGCTGTTGGGCAAAGCAAGGGGAGCGGGAGGGAGCTGCTCCTCTGGCATCCCCGGGGTCTGCGCTCAGACCCCTCCTTGCGGACCATCACGAAAGCAAAGCGTGGTGGGGGTGGCTGCAAAGCAGGGTCCCTGGTCCCTGGCCTTGTGTGTGCTGTACCTGCTCCTTGTAAGTGCTGCGGGAGCATTTGTTTCTGGGACTGTTCACTAAGTGTGAAAATTCATCAGCAGGGAGGTCAGGGATACTGATTTTATTGTTATTTTAAGCGTGAGGGAATGAATGGGTGAATGCTGGGAGCAGTGTGGCAAACTAGGAGGGACTGTGACTCCTCGCAGCCCCCTCATGGGATGCTAATAGGGAGGAGAGGCCCACTGTCCCGTTTGAAAGAGCAGGGCCATGACCAATCGCTGTTAAATGTGGCTGTAATGCCTCATGTGGTGGCCGCGGGATAAAAAGCAGAGGCAGCCTGAACTGTAAAGACGTTTCATTTCCCTGGTAATGAGGGAGACACACTGTGGCAATGAAACCGGAGAGAGAGAGACCGTGAGATGCTAATTTCTGTTCCTGCTGCCGCTTTGATCTGAAGCAAATGCCCGTTTTAAATTGCAAACGGATGCAAGTCAGATATCATCCAGCCAGTGGCTTACAGGCTTAATGAAGTGGGACGTACGCTTCTGCCTGATAGTGTTAGGAGAGGCAGGCAATTCAGAAAGGAATTACTGAAGGTCTAAAGAAATGGGGGGGAAGGATGGGGATGTCGCGGGGTAACTCTCACCACCATCAGTGTGGCACGAAGGCCCCTGCTTTCCGTCCTCAGGAACCTATGCCCGTGGCTAAGCCCCCAGCACCTCTGTGCCTAGGGACAAAGCTAGGAACATACTGTCCTGCTATTGCCTACGTTTTAAGGCACGCACCTTGTAAATGCAAGGTCATCCTGCTCTTTGGTCTCAGAGTGTGAACACCAATTTGATGTGTTCGCTGGGTGAGGCAAAGGTGTGGGAGGCTAAGTAGCTTGTTTTGTGCTATCACTTCGATGTTTAGTTGGAGTTGAGTAAAACAACATTTGTTGTGACTCGACTGACAAGGCCATTCTAGGGCAGACCGAGAGGCTCCTGGGAATGGGGTCATCCTCCAGAAGCAGTGATCTGGGAGCCTGGTAGCTCACACTGGGTGACCGCATCTTCTTGAGTCTCTGTCACGTGGCAAAGATCTGATCTGTTTTGAAGAATGAATGTCTAAAGGGGTATTTATTATACTCTTCACTAACACAAGGCACTCGGGCCCTAGGATCAGGCCAGAGAGTGTTGTATAGCTTGTGTGAGTACTCAGAGGCTTGGATGGCTCTGCAAGCTGCTATGCTAGACCAGCCAGACAGAGCAAGGCTAGAGGACCTGAAGGCAGCCGGAAAGCTTGAGCGCTGCACCAGGCAAGGGAGAAATTATCTGGCTATTGAAAAAGGCAGGTGTGGCTTACAAATCTAGGAGGTTCCTTGAAGGAGTCTGTGAGCATCTGGGTAAGAAAAATCTGTGTGGAGCTAAAAGAGTCTCCATGATCTCCACAATGTCCATCACCAAAGGATCTTACAGAAAATAAGTAACAATGGGATAAGACTGGCAGGTCTTTGCATCGCTAAACTATTTGTTAAAAATACAAGGTAGAAAAGAAAGTGAATTGTTCTGCCAGAAAAGGGAGGTCACCAGTGACGAGACCCGTGCTGCTCAATGAACACATAAATGGTCTGGAAAAGAGGATGACTACTAAGCGAAGAAAGATAGTATTAAGTTAGTTGAGGCATTAGGAGCAAGGGCTGGATCTGATGAAATGTGTAGGGGGGTTATGAGACTGAATGACTGGGCAATGAAACAGCAGATGACCTTCTGTGCAGGTGACTAAAGTGAGACATGGTGACGAAAATATCAGTCTCAGCTTTGCACTTGAAACAATGGGCTCTGAGCTGACCATTATCATTCAGAAGCAAGATCTTGATGTGAGCATAGCCAGGTGAGCATAACATCCACCTGAAGACAGTAAACAAGTAGTTGTGAGTTATCAGGAAAGAAATACAGACCAAAATAGAGAGCATCACGTTGCCACTGAGCACAGCTGCGGTGCTCCCCCACCTTCTGTGCAGGGCTGCTCCTCCACCCGCAGCGAGGACAGCAGAGCCGGCAAGGGCGCAGGGAGGGCTGGCAGTGACAGATGAAAGCCACGACATGGCTTCCAGGTGGGGAATGGCTGAACTGCCCACACCTGTCAACCTGAGGGAGATGACCCCAGGTTGTGAGGGAAGTCTCAGATGGCAAGGAAGGGATTGACAGAGATTGGGCTTTCCTTCTCTCCCTGCGTGAGAGCAGTGGGACATTGAGGAAGCTAGCTGGCAGCAGCCTCAAAATGGAAGGAATGAAAAGGAGCAAGGTTTCCACACAACATGAAGTTGGAAAGCTACCTTTTATAGAATGTTGTGCCATAAGCTTGTGTTTTCCAGGAGAAAACAAACAGGAAGGGGGGACTTGCTGAACATTGCTAACTGTGAAGTAGCCATCCTAGCAAGTGCTGAGCTGTGGATTGGCAGGGGTCTGGGGAAGGATAACATATGACTGCTCTGCTTTTGACGACTTCTTTAGACTTCTGCTTTAGACCATTGCTTTCATTTTGGCCATGGCTCGGACAAGGTGAGGAGTTAGATAGTCTGACTATCTAGACTTTTTAAATGTTCTATGTTATTTTGCAGCTGTACATGTAACTGTATGAGATAAAAAAAAAAAAAAAAAGGCACATATCCACTCACATTTTCTCTTCCTTTTATACTGCCTATCAGGGCTTTTTTTTTCTTTTTCTAAAAATGCTTCTAAAAGCATTAGAATCCTCTTTCAGTAGAGTAAATCATGTTAATCTGTAGGCCACTAGGCAAGATGAAGTTTTCAGATTATCCTTTCTTTTTCTACAGCATCTTCCATTCAAGGTCTTCACACTCTCAGAATAGGATAGTTGAGAATTTTCTCTGCTTCACAAATGAGGGAACTTAGACACAGTAGTTTGCTGTGAAACAGGCAAAGAAATCAGAAATCTGCTTTTTCAGAACATCTCTAGAGGAGGAGACAAGAGGAAAGACTGACTCAAAAAGTGAGAATCAAAGGGGAAAATCTCTCTGCTGGACCCAAAATAAGTTTCCATAGAAACAGATTTTTCTGAAAATGAATTACTGCAGTACGAAATGAAGATTGTGGATCTAATTCCACAAAATATTTAAGCATGTTCTTTGCTTATCCCTATTCAGCCCAGGATGCAAGCATGTGATTTCCATGGAGGCTTATGTGCTTTATTTGATGGAGGTAGAAATAAGGATGAGCTGTGTTGAATTGGGATCCAGGCTTTCTTGTGCTTCCTTGCTGCTGAGAAACTTGCAACTTATTTTTTATGACAGCACGTGTTGCTTTGCTGCTAAAAGTACAGACCCCAGTGCACAGACTGGGAATTCAGCACAAAGTTCCAGCAGACTCTTCCCACTAATGGGGAGTGGAGTCTGCAGAGTGCTTACATCGCTGGGTACTTTATTGTTTCGTTAATTAACTCTTTTTCTATTTACACGCAGATTTAAATTTACATGGAATATTTATTCTGTAAATGAACGCCATGGTGATTATCAGATAATTAACTTTAGAATTGATGGCATAAGAGGTTGAGATTTGTTCCTAATCTATCTTTTGTGCACCTCTATTTATGGCCCATAGACATTTTAAAGACGGGATAGGTTCTTAATATCTTGCATGCTAATTGCTTTTATTGTGACTGTGTGCTGGTAAATGATTGGTTTTAGCTTAAGCTGTTTAAGGCTGTTTTCTATATCTTTTTTCCCCCTCTGTTGTGACTTTATGCTCAGCCGAATTAATAGGACAAATAAGGTCTGACTCGCAGTTTTATTCCCATTTGCTATACTTGGGATAGACGAAGCTTTTGTGTAGCCAAGCTGCAGCTACTCTTCTTCACACAAACTTGCCATCTTCTTATTCCCTCTTATTTCACACTGGCTTTCAACTTTTTATTTGGGGAAGTGTCTGTTTGTAGACCCCCATCTGAGCGCTTCCCAGCAGCACTATAGAGCCCCACATAACGAATTTAAGCCTACTGATGATAGTGTTTTGGGACTCTCTTCAGAGGCTGAAGAACAAATAATCCTCATGGAAACTGTATCTAGTTTTCTTGTTTGCTCCCCTGAGCCCCTGTGCCTGTCCCCACCAAAAAAACCTCTAAAGACTTTTAAGCAATCTGTCTTAATGTAATGTTCGACATGGAAGCTGTTGACTTGCTGTTCAGTCCATATGAACCATCTTCCCCGCTTATCACCCACCAGGCCAGCAGTGCTGTCGCTGCCGCGGGCTGTTGCATGCACTGGGATGGGGATGGTCACTGACAGTGCAGATGGTGCTGGAGCCCAGGCCATCAGCAAAGGGGCAGCAGCAGCTGAAACTGCCCCTTAGCACTGCTGGGCCTCGGTTTTCCCTTACAGCTGGAAACTATTCTTTCCCAAAATTTNCATCTTCCCCGCTTATCACCCACCAGGCCAGCAGTGCTGTCGCTGCCGCGGGCTGTTGCATGCACTGGGATGGGGATGGTCACTGACAGTGCAGATGGTGCTGGAGCCCAGGCCATCAGCAAAGGGGCAGCAGCAGCTGAAACTGCCCCTTAGCACTGCTGGGCCTCGGTTTTCCCTTACAGCTGGAAACTATTCTTTCTCAAAATTTTCTCTGACAGGGAGATGGAAGGCACGCTTCCTCTCCTGGAGATTCAGCTGTCTCTTAGTGCTTGCTGAGAGCCACACTCCCTTTGCAGGCATCCTCTCCTCCTCCTCCCAGCTGTGGGACAGATTTTTTGTTTGATCAGTGCCTGCCATGCCATTACCATCAAAAGCGCACGCTAGTGATGGCAGCAGTTATGTCTCTCATTTGGTGGTGGTTTACAGTGCCAAGCATTTCAAGGTCTATGGAAAGGATACCGTTAAAGGAAATTACATCCCTCCAGCAAGACCAATGAGGGGATCTGCAGGTGCCCGACAGACAGTCTTTCTCCTTGGATGCTTTCAAACCCAGGAGGAGGCCTGTGCCCGATGTCAGCATACAAAATGTTGAACACATTTGCACAGGAAGAGCATGTTGTGTTGCCCTTTTGGTCCAACCGGGGCCTCTGATTCCACACGCCTGGAAGCAGCCACCGGCCAGCACGGAAGGTAACCCTGCACACGTCCCAGCCGGTCCTGTCTCTAGGTCTCCCCTCAGAGGTGTCCCAGGGCCACAAAACAAGTTGTGGCACCGTGTGCACCTTCCTCCACGCCGCAGGTGTGAGCCCAGGGTGCGATACATCCCCACATGGGCCGTCTTTGCTGGCCTCCGAGTCAGGCACATTTCCTTTCTGAAACAGCAAAGCCTGCTGTTTGCATGCCAAACTGAAGTAATGAGAATGAATTAAAAAAAAAAAAATCTATTTTTAATCCAGTGTGAGATCTCTTACTCTTGGCTATTTTTTTCATAATTGGTTGTGTTTTCTGCTAATGATTTGAAATTTAGCATCTATTCCTGCCTCGGAGTGTTACTTTGATAACCGGTGTTAAGGAAGAAGATTAAGACTGTTGTTAGCAGTGGAGGCTGCAGGACATATGGGTGCTGCAGATTTCTTAGTGATAGACAGAAAGTTGTTTTGAAGCAGTGGGACAGATTGTCTGGGAATCCTGGCTTAGTAGCAATGAAAGGCTGATGAGGTAAGTAGTGCTGGGAAAATCCTGTTAGGGAAGGAAAAGAGCAGACCGGAACCGAATGATCACAGAATGCCTGGTATTGACTATGCAGTTTCTCTACGAAATAGAATTCATTTTTGGCACAGAAGTGGGATTCTTATTTCTCTCCCTATTGCACATTCTTCATTAGCAGGCTTGTGAGGCACTCTGAACTTTCCAGCATTTAGTAATGGATTAGGACCAAAAACTCGTTCTGAACCTTCGCACTTAGTTCAGGTTTGGATCAGACGTTTCTACCTCCGTATCATTTGCAGATGCTGTGGAGCAGGATGAAGGACCCAGAACAGTGATCCAGGACAACATCCCCAGATCTGCCCCCTGTTGATGCGACGGAGGTTAGAAAATCCAGTGCAGAAACGTTCCTCGCTGAGCTGGAGGGGAGCTATTTCTGAATTCAAGCAGGGACAGTATGAGCAATAGAGATGTGTACACACAGGTATGGTGAAACCTGTGGGTAACTACCAGCACCACCTCTCCAGCGCAGAGTCCTGCCTGGAGTCTGTTTTCATGTTGGGCATGTCTTGCAGCACTCTTTCTAAAGTGCTTCACTTCCCTGGCTCTGGTTAGCGGGTGATTTATTTCCTGTTCCTCTACAGTAGGTAGCTTGGCCATGATTTATTTGGGATGGGGTTGTGACTGGTGATCTGCGTGCTCTTGTGAGTGTAGGAGTTGTGTGATCTCATGGTGAAGGGTGGTTGCTGTGCAGCGCAAGGGGATAAATGGTTCAGGATAAATGACACAGAGGAGTCTGGATCTACCGGCTGAATGGGTATGTGGACAGGATATCCAAAATTCTTCAGGTAGGTTCCTAAATACAGCCTTTCCCACTCCCTGCACCCTTCTGATTAGGGGCAACAAAGTGGCTGGCTTGTCTCCCTTTTTACTCTCTGATTTTTCAGGAGGAGATGTGGAGATGAACAAGGGAACAAATCCTCCTGCAGAAGAAACGAAGCAGTGAGGGGTCTGCAAGCAGAGACAATGCTTCTCCTGTCAAGGGCACATGCTGTTAGGGGACACCGCAGTCATCGTTCCCCCTTGTAAGAGGCAGGAGAGGGGACCTTGCTGGGGGGTGGCTGGAGGCAATGTCCCCGGGTAGCAGAGGGGCTGCACAAGGGCCAGGAGGTGCAAAGACCTGGAGGGAGGCTGGGCTCTGGAGATGGGATGAGTCTCATAGAAGCATAGAACAGCCCAGGTTGGAAGGCATATTGAAAGACCATCTGGTCCAACCTTTTGTGGGAAAGGGAGTCTAGATGAGATTATCTGGCACCCTATCCAGTTTTGTCTTGAAAACCTTCCAGTGATGGGGAGTCCACCACATCCCTGGGGAGATTGTTCCAGTGATTGACTGTTCTCACTGTAAAATAATTGTTTCTTGTATCAAGATCAAATCTCTCCTGGTGCAACTTGTACCCATTGCCCCTTGTCCTCTATGTGTGGCTCCTTGTGAAGAGAGTGCCTCAGCTAATTTCTAGTCACCCTTCAGGCACTGGAAAACTGTGAGGAGGTCCCCGCTGCGTCTTCTCTTCTCCAGGGTGAAAAGACCTGACTCCTTCAGTCTTTCCTCATAGGGCAGGTTCTCTAGCCCTTTTGTCATCTTTATGGCCTTCCTTTGGACCATCTACAGTCTGTCTGCATCTTTTTTGAATTGTGGGGACCGGAACTGGACACAGTATGCTAGATGTTGCCAGACAAGCACTGAGTAGTGTGATCACATCTCTATCTTTGCTAGTAATATCCCTGTGGATGCAGCCCAGCATCTGATTTGCCTTTGCTGCAGCGGTGTTCCGGCTCATGTTCAGCTTGTTGTCCATCAGGACCCCCTGGTCCTTCAGTCCCTCCATACAAGTGAAGTCAGGAGAGCCCTAGGGAGTGGATGGCTTGCTTGCAGAGTGTGTGTTTCTGCCAGGGGTGCCACTCAACTTGTCTGGCTACCATGCTGCAGTACAGAAAGGGGAGCCGGCCACCAGGTATGGGTGGCAGGGGTTGTTTGTATGCTGAGGGTGGACAAAGTAGTTGCAACATTGGTCAGGAAGTCTTTGATGCAACAGGAACCCCAAGGTGCGGAGACACATGGCTCCCCCCCGGCTCCGCTGAGCAACAGCATCTCCTTTCGTGTGGGAAGTGCCAAAGCCTGGGGCTGGAGGAGGCCAGCAGCACCCGTGCTGTGGCTCCTGCCTTGCAGATGATCTGCCTGCCACCGTGGGCTCTGTGTGTACACATCTTCCAGGAAAGGCTCTGTCCAGCTGGCATGGGCATTTGGAAAGTGTTTTCCTGATGCTTATCTGGAAACTGCTTACGTTTATTTCTGTAAAATGCCTTTTTTTTTTTTTTTTTTTCAAAATCCCCATCTTCCACATTTCTGAGTTGCAGAGTTGACCCTCAGCATCCCAAGTCTCCAAACGGAGCAATCGCTCCCCTGACTGCCTGGCTACTTCTTTGCTTTTCATGCATCACGGGACTGAGCTGAACAAGAGCCTTCCTGTTTCCTTTCTGCAACTCAGCACTCTGTCAGCCACAGCAAAACCACAAGCGTCTTGTCAACTTTTTGCTACTCTTGGTAAAAACTTTGAATGTCTGTGAAAATTTAGCAGCTGTATGAGCTACAGACTCAGCAAGGTGAGCAACATCTGGCAGTAGACGAATCTGGTTGGAAAGACCGCCTGGAAAATGAGAAGGGACGTACAGAGCTGTAGAAACATGGGTGCATCCCACAGCATCTGGCAGAATGGAGTTGGATGGGAAGATATCCTTCTCTTCTGCAGACAGGGGGTGGGCAGAGCCCATCAGACATCTATCATCTGGTGGAAGCAACCTATGGACTCTTTAGCTAGATTCTGGGGAGTTCAACCTGCCCTGCCCTCCCCACAAAGAGGTATGACGGTGGGCAGGCAGGAGAGTCAGGCTTCCACCTGAAGCCTGTTAGCTGTTATCAGCTCCATTGGCTGTTGAATCCCATATTTTCCTTTGAAATCCAAATCTGGGTTAGGGCAAGTCTCTGTTTTTGAATCGTGTTCAGAAGGAACTGAAGAAGGGTGGCTTGCACAGCTGCGACACTGGCCCCAGAGCAGTAAGGAGTGACCCAAGGAAGCAAGGGCCCTTGTGGGGTTTCTGGTTAAGAGACGGACAGCAAGGCTGCAGGGTGATCTGCAAGAAAGTAAAATTAAAACCATGATTTGTTCCTTCAAAATGTTGAGAATCACCAAACCACGGCAAATCTGGAAGAAGTCACCATGGGCTTTTGTTCTGGTGATCAGAATCAACAACATTACCGGCAGGATCCTGCCACATCTTTGTGGGCTGAAGGGGTTCATATTTGAAAATCAGTATTACCTTCAGCCTTATAAGCAATACCTAGAGAGAGAAGTATTTTGCTGGCCCTGAGAGGGACTCTGCCTGGGCCTGGAAGAGCATCTGCTCAGCCTTGAGCTCGGCGTAGTTGACGCTGGGTCAGGAGGGCCATGCTGTGAGACACAGGCTCTCTCCCACAGCGCAGCCCCTGGCTCTCACTGCGGCTCAGTTCACAAAACATGCATGGTTATTTCCCTGCCAGACACAGGCCCTGCTCTGCCTTGGCTAGCGTTTGAGACCTCTTGCCTACGGATGTGTCTGGGCACGGGCAGCACTGCTTGGGCCACCTCCCCAGGGGGGCTCGCTGCCCCACTGCTCGGCGGACGAGCCTTGGCCGCTGCGTGTGGTGGAAGGCAAAGCACAGCTAACCACTTCCCCGTGGTGCCGCTGGCTGCCGCCGCCACTGTGTCAGCATCGCTGGTGGTGTGACTTGTAACTGCCGCCTGACAGGCAGCTCAGCGCTGTGGTTGCTTTCTCACTCCGTTACCGTCATGCCTGAGTCACCTCTTAAAAACTTTCACAGAGGGCCAGCAGCTTGTGGTTCTCCGTTAGCCTTGCCTGCACATCATCTGGCCATGAGGGACCCTGCAGACTCCTTTTCTGCCCTTCTTCAACTCCTTTCAGGGTGGTGTAGGAGAGCAAGAGGCCCCGGTTAGGTGCTGTGTGGCCATTAATCGCATTGCATGGGTGCTCCCAGCAGCTGGTCTGGCTGGTGCCTCAGAGGGAGCGGGGGCTGAGCGCAGCGATGTGTGTGTGGGCCTCTGTGTGGGACTCGGAGTCACGAAGGCCGCCAGAGCATTTTGGCTGGCCTCAGCTGGGACAGACCTTTTCCCCTGGATATCTCATGTTATGTCTGAATAACGTTGCTGCGATGAAGATGTTAAGATGGAGAGACTCCAGTCCTCTGCTTGGAGTGAACCACATTGGGTAATTACCTTCCCAGCTAACAGCACATGGCCTTTTTTTCCTGATAACGTTTGTCTGGCTATAAATTTCAGCCCCTGACTCTTCTTTTACTTTTCTCTACTGAATTATTAAAGACTCTTCTGAAGGTGCTTGCTTAAAGCATCTCACAAGTGTTTTTGGATAACACAGACTAAGCCTTTCACACCCTTCACTGGACAGCATTTTTCCCAGTCTTAGAAGATCAAAATGGGTTTAAGCAGACAGAAGCCTAGAGGTGTAAAAGCACTGATTTCCCAAGTAACCCACACCAGGAGCTCTGCTTAAATATTTAAGGATTGTTTGATTCACCTGTACTTAAAAGAGAGCCATTAAGGAAACTAAAGGTGTTCTTGAAGGGCTGAATAATTCCTTCACATCAGTTTCTACACATAGATGGCTCTGGAGGTGCTTACTGAGACCTTGCTCTTTTCTGGACAAAGATGAGGTAGCATCAGAGACTGAGAGAGGAGGAGCTGGAACAACCAGACTGTATATGTATCAGTAAGCTGCCAGGTCATGATGGCATACAGCCAAGAGGTCTTGGGGAACATGAGGATGAAAGGGCTGCATCTGGAAAAGGAATATTTCTTCTCTTCTTGAAGGAAAAAGAAATCCCACAAAAAAAACCCCAACCCTGAAGAAAGGCAGTGTTTGATAAGGATGGCGAATGTTGTATTCATATTTTTAACGGCTCTTGGGATGATCTGGAGAATTACAGGCCTGTTCGACATGCATGCAAATGAATGCAATACCTAGCAAATTAGGAGAACTAGCCGTGTAGCTTACATGGGTAAGACTGCTCAGAGGCGCAACCTGCAGAGATTCTGCAAAAGGGAACTGCGTTTCCTGAACTCTTTCAAGTCTTTGAACAAACCAGTGAATTTTCTGAGAAAGAAGAACTGTCTGACAGGATTTATTTAGCTTTTTCACCAGGCTTTTTGTAAGGGCATGTTCAAGCCGTGGCTGCAGACAGCCAGCTAACAGTGCAGGAAGCGGTTTATCGCTATGGCTCTAGCACTGGCTAGGAGGTGAGCGAGCGGGTGGTCAGTGGTGGCGTGGGGGATGAGGTGCCGGTGCAGAGGCTTCATCAGCTGCAGCATGGCAACCTATGGGGACAGGGAGGAACGTGCCAAAGCTGCAGTGAAGCTTGGGTCACCCAAGAAGGAGGAGAGGGAGAGAGAGAGACCTGAAGGGGGAAGCAATGGATTCACTTGGAGGGTAGAAGCAAAAGGGGTTGACTGGAAGGAGTTACCTATGTCAAGAATGGTGTCAGGAAGAGTTGCTGAGAGGTGAAAGTTGTCTGCTTAGAGTTGCATGTTTGGTACTAAAGATCTGGGTGTGTAGGACACCAGCAGGAACAAAGCTGCTTTGCTGGGCAATTTTGGGGGTCGGTGTTAGACCAGTCCCAGGGGAAATATTGAAAGAAATCCAGAATAGGTGACGATTTGAAAAGGGGGTATGTAAGGAGAAGAGAGGACCCCCTTCTTGGTAATACCTGAGTCGATAACCGCCAGGCACGGAGGACTGAGCTCTTGCTGAGCCACTGAAGCACATCTGATCAATAACTCAAAGTCCCGACTTGCACATTAGCAGAGTCAATTATCAGCTCTGCTCTCTGCTTCCCTGATTATTATTTCAGCATGTAGCAGCTGCTTCACAAGCGTTATGGCCCATCACACTCTGAAGGGACTGAGTTAAATGCAGATTATTGACCGATGAGGCCATAAGAATGTACTGTAAAATATACAGTCATGTTCGCCCATAAATCCGCAGCGAGAGTGCTTTTTAAAGAAATTCTTCTTGTGGTAGAAGTGCTCTGGGTCACTCTCAAGGCCCTGAAAAATGGTTTTTCTACCTGATACCCACCACCTCCTCTGTGGTGTTGCTGTCTCTCTTGGCGTTGCATCTTCACGTGAATGAGTGGTTCTGCCTCCCTTGAACTGCTCATCGGGACCCCTGGGCTTCAGCAGAGATGCTTGGGTTACAGTTTATTCTGCACACGGACAAGGTTAACTGTATTTAATGTTTCTGCTCTGGCCCCCGAGTTTTCTGCTGCTCCCGAGCTTCTCAAGTTGCTTCAAGTTCCTTAGTTTTGGCTGAGATTGGGCGCTTATTTCTTGAAGCAGCCTAAATTCTGGCGAGCACAAGCAGCCTAAATTGTGAGCTGTTTGAACACCAGGTAATGACAGCTTTCCCTCCTCTGCTGGTCTGATATACTGCTGGCCATCAGCCGTGTGGTTCATGGAGGCACACGTAAGTGCCCGGATCGGTTTTGCTTTGCAAACCTCTTTGGCTTCAGGATTCAAACCCATTTCAAGGGAAGGAGTGCATGTATTTATGATTATGAATTGGGAATGTTGCGCATCTATGCTGAAAACCTCTCTCTATTGAAGATGCTGGTAGCTAGGCCAACAGATGCTCAGCAGCTCAGTAGCTCAGTGCTGCCCTTTCTCCAAAACCTTAGAGGAGCCTGGGCTCATTCTGGGCAGGTTATTTGTCATTGCAAGCGTAACACGCGCTGACAGCTTGTGTATAAATACACATGTCCTTCTTCTGTTCTAGCGGCTAGGCATCAGAGGAGAGCACTGGTTTTGATCACTGCCCCCAAGCTGAGAGACCTGGTGTTTTAGGCCAGGCAGTGAAGTTTCGTGCCCTTGAAGCTGGTTCCCTGCTGCTGGTAACCTGCTGAGGGTTCCTTAGTGCTGCTAAGGGTTTCTTGATCTGCTTCTCCC
The DNA here is from genome assembly GCA_013398225.1 of Steatornis caripensis. Taxonomy (NCBI): domain Eukaryota; kingdom Metazoa; phylum Chordata; class Aves; order Caprimulgiformes; family Steatornithidae; genus Steatornis; species Steatornis caripensis. The sequence continues at coordinate 24,239 of VZSC01016081.1, read as the reverse complement.
TGGGGTGCTCCCATTCTGAGGGTGGGAGAGGATTTCACATGCTTGAGCTGGAGCCCTAAGGGATGGTTAATTTAGAGCTTGACACATTACAGAAGTTCGGGGGTTTTTAACGTAGTTTTGACGTGACTCTAGGATGGGTTTTTTCCTAAGCTTTCACAAGTGCAGCATCCTAGCCACAGTTCTCGTTGCAAGTGTTTTTAAAATCTTTCACTGTTGGAGCAACTGAGAACCTCGAGGCTGGGCCCTCAGGAGTTCCTAGAGACGCCTGAATCCATTGGGCTGGTGCCAGCAGGTGTAGGGGGTTCCTGCTGGTCACAACTCCTGGGACCTGGTGCTGAATCCCAGCTACTGCAGCGTCTTCGCATCATGCAGATAAAAGCACTTCAATAAGCAAGGGCATAGAGAGCGCTCCCCACTGTGGCAGGGACACCACAGAAACTTCGTGGACATTTATTTGGGGTAAAGAATAAGTTTTCTGTTGTCTTCTACCCTGGTGTTTACTGCTGTGAGAGCTGCCTGTCCTTCAGAAAGGACCACAATGGCTCGCTGATGTGTGCTGGGGAGCAGAGCTGGCCAGAGGAGTAACCAGAGTTGCTTCCTGTCATGGGGGGTGCAAGAGGAAGGGAAGTGCTGTGCCGTGGGGTTAACAAAGCCGTGAGAGTCCAGCAGGATGGCCAGGGACCAGGGAAGTGGGAACCCTGTTCCCAGCCTTGCTCCCCACCTTGGGGAGGCTGTTCTGTTCTCAGCAGTGCCTGTGTCCAGATCTGGTCTTTTTACTTTCATGGGGGAAGGAGGAGAACGTTGTGTGGGCAGCTGACAAGGGTGCCAAGGTGGCCGAGTGCAAGACCACCCTGGGAACGGCAGCACAAGGGGAGGAGGCACAGCTGTAGAGCTTGTGACTTTTCCAAGGGTATCTTGCGTTAGGGGTAATGCCAGGTGGTCTTTCTTTTCTTTGGGCAAGTAGACCCAGCACAGGCGCATAGATACCCCAGGGTGCATTTGTGCTGTTGCGCAAAGGCAAGTTGTCAGCTTGCCTTTCCCTTCATAGGGAAAATTCCTACCTGTACCTCAAATATACATCGAGCCTAAACTGATGCAGTGGTGTTATCTCCAAACTACTGATGCCTTCTCTCTGTGCCTCAGGCTGGGGAGTGAAGAAATAGGGGGTCAGGACCAGGGCAGGGGAGGCAGGAAAAATCTGAGTCAGGAATCTTGAATTTATCAAAGGACCTCTTGCAGGCCACAACAGTAAACCCACTGGACGGCTTACTGGCCCATCCATAATTTGGATGGGGGCTGACAGCTGCTACCACACTTTGTTTCTCTCCCTTCTGTCTGGCCTACAGAGCGATGTCTCATACTGCTCAGTGGCTCTTGTTGAGGTTACCTACCCCTGGACACAAGATTTTTTTGCCTTGAAGGCTAAAGGCAGTTGTTGGGTGTGGGTGGTGGGAGGGCTCATTGCATGTCGCCAGGAGGCTGATAAAGTCATGCTGTGTGTTCATGTCTCACCCCAGCCACCTGTAAAGAAGTTAACACAGCTGTACTGCTTGGTCCGTGCCCTGTCCCTTGTCCTATCCACAGCCCACAGCCTTTTGTCCCCCACTGTGAAGTCTGTCCCAGGAGCGCACAGCAGCACATGGCATGGCCACAGATGTGCAGCCGTCGGAGCGGCTGCAATAGGAGCACGCCACGTCTTTGAGTGGTGTGAATTCCTTGGTGTTTGCTTTGTTTAGCTCCCTTACTCCTGGGGGTATCTGTCTGTTAACACACATGCTCGCTTTCAGCTGTGTCACGCACGTTTAATTTCACTGCCAGGGTAAGTCTTTCATATCTTCTCTGCCAGGGTAAAGCTCTCATATCAGCCCTGCATAACTCCTCTCCTTTCCCCCTCTCTTCCACACCCTGCATATGCGCTCGAAACACCTTTATTTAAATATCAGCCTGGAAAGAGAGGTTTGCTGGTGGAGTTGGCCTCCTTATCAAGGACATCATCGCAGCCAAGCTGAACTCATCAAGGAGATACAAAAACTTTAGAAGGGTGTCCAGGAAAGGATCACTGTGAAGTGACCTCTGTCCCTTCGCAGGCCTGAGGTAGCTCACTGGCTTTTCCACGTACCTCAGGCCTTTGAAGGGACTGTTGTGGAAGTCTAGCCAGCTTGGAGTCTCATAACTGCCTCATGCAACCTGTCTGGAGATCCAGATAATATCTTTAGCACTTGTCACGTATGCACTGACGTTCATTGCTGCCTTTGCCTGCTCTAGAAATGTCAGGCTATGCACGATGAGAGTTCCGTGGTGTGATACGAAACCTCTACACAAACTGCGAGCAACTGAAACCACACCGCACCAGCACAGGCTATGCATGCGACAGTTCCAGTCCTGCAGCAGTTTTCAGAATGGCTTGCTTTCACTTCTCATAAAACTGTCCACGTCCCCACAGCCAAACACTCATGGGCTACACCTATAGCTGTCACCTGTTTGAAGCTGATGGGTGCACACCAAACCTACACCAGTTTATTCACTGATCTTCAGGTTGAGTCGCTCCACCTCTCCCCAGATGTGTCTCACTGGTCCCCCTGGACATGTCCTTGGCTTCAGCCCGGGGCAATTACCTGAACACCAAGGCAGGTATGAAATTAGATGTGGTTATATTCGCTCTTTCAGGGATGCAGGTTATGCTCCCATAGGCCTAACTGTGTCCTTTGATGTGTGAAGGATGTGAAAAGACTTCAGTTTTTGGAGAGGAGGCGGCTGGTAGGGAATACAAACGAGGTTTGCTAAACCGCATAGGCAGCAAACAGGGAGCTGCTGTTCACCCAGCCCTGCAGCACAGCCACCATGTGACGCTCACTGAAACTCCTACGCCTCTTTGGGAAAAGCTACAAGAGGAAGCACATCTTCATGCAGCAGGTCCTGGACACCTCACCTGCCCACCACGGAGGCAGCAAGGGCATGACCGGCAGGCTTGGGCAGGGTGAGAGGCATTCAAGACAGCAGGCTCAGGAGTGGGGTACTCAAATGGATGGGAAGTGCCCCCTCACACCTCTGGCTCTGCAATGATGGGTGCTGTGGGGGGGTGGTGGGGACGGATCCCAGAAGTTGTCGACCCCATGTGCTCTCTCTCCCATGGCCGTGGCAGGAGATTGGGCTAAACAGCCCATTGGTGTCTCCTGGACAGGCATTTTCTAGGTGTCTAATCCCAAGAATTAAAGACCTGAGAGAAATCTCTCTCTCTCTGAGCAAAACTGAGGCTTTGGAAGCTGGCAGGTAATACTGACAGGCGGAATTAGTAGGAGGTCAGATACATGAAATCACACCAATGTCCTTGATTTTTCTGCACCTGATTTCTCCACTGTGGCAATGTTCACACTCAAGCACGTCCTGCTGGGTGATATCTCATCTCTTCTTGCTGCACATGGAGGTCGTGATTTGTGGCTGAAGGCCCCACTGCTGGCAGTGACCCAGCAAGACCTGAACAAGCTGAAGCCTCTCATTAAAAAAGCCCCCACGGGGAGGACGTACCTAACCGCGCCCCAAAGAGCCGTAACTGCCTGGTGGCAGCCAAGCAAAGGCCAGGTGCTGACAGGGTCTCAGTCCTATGTCTGCTCACCTACATTTGTGGAAATACAGGACATAAATCAAGGAGAACTTAATATAGCTGAGACTGCTGCCCTCTCAATCAAATTTCATCGCAATTTGAAGAGAGGGCAGTGAGTACACACCCATGGGGATGGGCAAAACATTCTCTTAGGCCTCTTTACTGCAGGAATGGGCCTGGAAATAAACCTTGGGTGGAGTGAGGCTTCACCCAGGGGTGCTTTTGACGTTGGCAGCTGCAGGGTGGCTGCTAATAGCTCGCAGTGCTGCTGGGGTGTCGCTGCCTGTCTGATGCCAGACAGGCCAGTTATTGCACAGACACACATATAAGTACATGCAGGCTGCAAGGAGTGATGCACAGAGGATGCTTCAGCTGCTGAGTACTTGACTAGATGTGTCAGCTGGGAGGTGCTGGAGGGGAAGGAGAAACCCCCGCCTTGGGCAGAGAGTCTCGGCAGCTGGAGGCATCATTGGCCCAGCATCAGCAGAGAGGCACAGATGTTTTTAAAGCAAGGCTGAAGCATCTGCAATCCCCAAATAAGCAGGAAAGAGTTATGCATGCTCGTGCTTGTAGGTTGCAAGGCAGTGGCAGGGGAGAGGCAAGGTGGCCGCATCCTGAGGACGCGGCTGGGGAAGCTGGGGACACGAAGCTGGGCTGCCTGATAGAGGAGGAGGTTGGGATGGTGCTACTTGGGGAGCATGTACAGGGAGGAGAGAGGGGCACGGCTCGTATGTGTATGAGAGGGCCCGGGCTATGTGCTCCCTGGGCATTCAGGCAGCAGCAGTATCTTGGGGGTCGGACTGGAGAAGATCTCCAGCATGCAAAGCCACCTGGTCTGGCTGGCAGGCTTTGGAAAAGCCCTCGGAGCAGTGAGCAGGGTTTGGTGATGCAATGCCCTGTATGAGCACCTGGACTAGAAGGAAGGTGAGGGCACTTGCTGGCAGAAAGCAAAGCTCTCTGCCAGACAGTTCCCACATTTGGTCTCAAGCAATAAGTCCCCTCCTGTGGCACTGCGCTATTGGTCCCAGCCCTGCTTTCCAGAGGGGCTGTGCTTGCTCAGCTGTCCCCGGCTCCTCGTTGCAGTTGCGTGCCTAGAACCACAGCATCATGGTTTTAAATAACATGTGGGTGAGCTCAGCTGTTGGGCGTAGATGAGATACGGGTGGGCTCTGCTCTGTAATTTAAAAGCTGACTTTTGTTTAGCTGTGACTGCATCACCACCAGCTGGGAGCACCAAAGCCTGCATGGCTGTTTCTAGGCCAGCATTTTTCTGTCCTTGCTGTGTGGCTCCCTGGGGATGCCTGTCCTGCTCTTTGGGGTCTGAGATATGCGAGTCTGCTGGCAGTCCTGCCGACACAAGGCCACATGTCCTCCAGGGGAAAGCACTCTGGGCTCCACAAGCAGTTGAAAACCTTTGGCTTAGTGGGGAAACACCTAGTGCTTGCCGCCTGGCACGGATCCACCCTCAGTGCAGGACAGACCCCACGTCAGCCTGGGTCACGCATCGATGTATTTTTACTTAGAAGGCCTGCCTAGATCAAGCAGACTCTTCTCTTTTGCTCCGTGCACAGCTTTCCTCCAGGGCACTGCTGCCCTTTGAGCCCCTCCCCAGCGCACAAGCCCTGCGAGGAGGAGGAGGACAAGGTGGAGGGCTGAGGTGCCTGCTCCTCCGTCTGCCTGCCCACCTCTGTACCTTGCGATGCTGCTTTTCCAAGCCAGCCCAGCAATGCTTGCTATTGACCAAAACACCTTGGTGTCGCTTCCCAGGCTGGTGGTCCTTGAGATGACACAGCCTCTTGCATCTTCACCAGCCTCTGGCACAGTCCTGCTCGGAGAGAGGTTTGGGAGGTCTTTGCTGCTGTGGGGGCCCTGGGCATCCATGGAGAACCCGGGGAGCCCTGTGGTCAGCAGGAAGAGGCTGTTGTCCCTGTGCCTGAGTGCAGGGGAAAGTCTCGTAACAGGCTGAACTGTTGTCAGCACTGAAACTCTCCCCCCTGCTCCAGTGCTCCTCTGCTGGCATTCGACATGGAAATGATCCTGACTTATTCTGGAATAATAGGATGAAATGGTGCAAAGGAAAATTTTACACTGAGGATCGAGATAAATTGCCCGGAGCAAAGTCAGCTAAGAGACGCGGTGGGGGTGGGGGAGGGTGTGTGTGTGTGTGGTTGCTCAGGACCAAAGAGCGCACTGGAGAACAAAATGTTGGGAACAATGCGATGCCGGCCAAGGAGCGCTGGCTGAATTAAAAGGGCTGGATGCTGACCTTCTCGAAGCCTCTGGGGTTTTACCGGCGGCAAGAAACGCAGGGCCTCCCAAAACGTCGCACCCCTGCGTGCCCGCCTTGCCCCCCGCTGCGAGCCGGGCGGGGCAGGCAGGCCGCAGGGCCCGGGGCCGCCCGAGGTGCCTGAGCCGGGCCGGGCTCCCGGAGGGTTTCTGGCAGTCTGGCACCATCTGCTGGGGTTTCCCGGGAAATGGAGCCGCTCTGGGGGAGGCGGCTGCGCCCCGAGACAGCAGTCTGAGGGCTTGGGACAGCGAGGCGGCAGTGGTTCCCGGGGCCAGTACCACGCTGGCTCTGCCGAGGAGCCACAGCTGTCCACAGCTCCTGGATGACGCTGTGCCCGGTGCCGGCCCCTGCCTCACGCAAGCAATAAGCAAGGGATGTCCCGGATTCACATGCGCTTGTCCTTGTTAGGGGCTCCATCGGAGGAGGGCGGGAGGGAGGGAGATGGAGAAAGGCAGAAGTCTGCCTCCAGCGAGACAGTCTGCACGAATGGACTGGCTTATAAATGAATTTATAAGTTGAAATTGGCCTATAATGAGCGAGTTACTGAGAAAAAAGGACTTGCACTGCAAACCACTCAGGAATCTGAGATGTCGGTGCATTACACAAAGCCAGAGGGGAAATGCTGGGTCCTGTGAGCAAAGGCATCACAGACTGCTCCCAGCAGTAACGGGCAAGCTAAAGCCAGTTATCTCGCCTACCCCACAGCCCTGGGTGCCTGCTCCAAAAAGCATTCCCCTCCTCTGATAAAATTGCAAGAGCATTGGGCTCTTGAAACTGCCGCTAAACACCATCGTTAAAAATGGTTTCATTTCAAGGCAGCTTTTACTAGTAATGGTTCTAGAGTTAGTTCTCCAGAGAAATATGGTAATTTTGAGGTTTTTCTTTCTAAAAATAAAGCAGTCTCCCAAGCCCACTGCTGTGGCTGGGCTTTGTGCTTACAGGCTTCTGTTGACAGCTTGCTTAATGAATGAAGATGTGAGGGAAGAAAAGCTTTTCAATGAGGAGGCTGTGTTCTTCCCAGGGCTGGAACAGTAAACAAGATGTAAGCAGTGATTGAAAATATGACATCCTCCTCTTGGTACTCCCTAAGACACGCAGAATTGATTTCACCTTTTGAATTCCTTGAAACTGGAGAAGAAGTTGGTGTGCCTCCATGCATGTAACCTGGGGGTTATCTGTTTAGGAAGCACGCAAAGATTCAGGCTTGTCTGAGTTATGTACAGCTGGCAGGTGTCGGGAAAGTTCAGCCGATGATGTTCCTTCTCCCAACAGTAACCTGACCCCCAAAGCTGTCCATAAGCCCGTTGCCTCTGATTTCATCCTCCCCCAGCAGCTAACCTCCACCCTAGTGCTGCCTTTCTGAGGTGCAGGGAATAAGCATTTCTCTCCTTTGAGTCTGAAATGACGTCAGGTACCATCCCCAGCTCTGAACTCAAGGTGTTCACGCTGTCCCATTGCCGGTTGTGCCTCACTCCGGTGCCAATAACTGGGGGCACAAGGGATGGAGGCCTAGCAAGCTCACCAGGAGGGCCTGTGGTTCCCCTGTGTCCCCTCACTGCTTCATTCCACAGTAAATCCACAATTTGCACGAGGGAAAGCCATGCTTCTTTTGAAAAGTTCAGGAAGCCTGGCCCCTTCCTAGCCTGACGTGCCATGGGCAGGGCTGGTGGCCCCCTCTGCTTGCCTGTGCAGAGCTGCTGCTCCTTGCGGGGCTGCTGCCTCTGGGAAGCTGGCTTTCCCACATTCTGACCTGACATTTCTCTTCATGTGTTGGGAGCATATTAGCATATTTCCTCTCCTTACTGTCACATGCAGCTATAAAATGTGCTCTCAAATAGTCGGCCTGGGAGCTTCCAGAGACCGTTAATAGAGAAAAACAGCATCTATATAAAGAAAATCAGCCTCAATATTCAGCTGGCATTGTTTAAAGCTGAAAGGCTTGCAAACCTCCTCTGCAACAGGGAAGAAAAGTCTTAGGCAATGGGAAGAAATACTGAGTGAGGAGTAAGATCCAGGAGGTACTGCTATAGTGTCAGTGCAAGCAGCAGCCCGGGAAGATCCAGCTCAGCTCCTACGTGCAAGAGGCACTGAGCGCTCCCACTGCCCCAGTTCCCCAGTGCTTGCCAGCACCCCTCCTGTCCCTCCGCAGCGCCAGGCTCAGGAGGCAGCAGCGAACCTCCTGGGACATCTGCTGGGGCCTGTTTCCATGGGGAGTACAGAGTACAGACAGAGATCAGCTCTCTGGAGCCATTTGTAAATGAGTTCTCCCATCAGAAATGGTTCTCCGGCTCATGCAGGTTAAAAGGGGACCTGGAGGACATTGGTGTGCATTGACCCAAAAATGCACATCAAAGGAGATGCATTTGGTATCAGACAGAAACCCAACAGAAATGTCTTTGCAGACAGAAACCTCCTGTGGATAGACATGAACAGCCAAATGTCTCTGGCTATTACCTCTCCTGGGAATATATGAGATAACACTGAGGCATGATTTTTAATTTTTCCTAGAAGTGTTGCACATCTGTGTTTTCTGCTGAGTTCCATTAGAGCTATGGGAGATCAGATAGTGATGAAAAATAGTGCCTTGCTATTGTCTTGCCTCCCAAAGTAGCGATTCTTTGATTTTTGAGTTACAGTAAAGCACTTACTTCAGCCCTTGTCTGCTCCTGCCTCTTCCCCAAGGTGAGGAGGCAACCAGCTGGCTAGATGCCCTCCTGAAGGAAGAAAAAAGGATGGCAGCTGGTTTGGTTGGCTACCTTTTCTTCACCCCATTCATTACACAGCAGCATGTCCTAGACATCCTGCCAGTTGCCGGGGCTTGCTTGCCCCATGGGTGCTTGCCCCATGGGTGCTTGCCCCATGGGTGTTTGCCCCTTGCCTCCTGGTTTCTTAGCACCTGCAGATGCAATTGGAGGCTCATGGCCTTGCAGGACACGTTGGTGCAGGAGGTGCTGGTTTTGCACTGATATTTCCACTGGTTTTTGTTTTTTACAGGAGCTAATGCCCAGGCTTGTTGCAGCAGCTGACTTTCTCATGAAATGGCCAGACCCCCAGAAGCGCTGCCCACATGTCTCCTGGCTGTGCTCACAAGGGCTGTCAGTGGTGTGTCTGGGGAGGAGGCAGGGAGGGGGGCAGTTGCCTCACTGCTGATGTGACTCTGCTCTCAAGCATAAAGCTGGGCATGGCTCCGATCTGTGTCCTGTTCCGGGGTGCAGCAGCACCTGGAAGAGCATGGTCCTCCTCCCCCTAAACACCAAGGGCCAAGCAACGCTCGGCGCTCAGCTTACTCCCCATCATCCTGCTCCCCATGCCAAGGCGGCTGTGTTTTTCTCACTTGGGGAGAGCCAGTCAGCTGTTTGCCATACGACAGCACCTGGCTGATATCCCAAATTGTTTTGCTGCTTTCTCTCCCCTCCTGACAGACAGATGAGTGGGATTATTTGGCTGAAGGTTTTTCCCAGCTCCACCCTCTCTGGTGGCAGCCTTAGAAAAGGGGTCATCCGTTTTTCAGTGAAAGAAAGGCACCACCTTCCCTAGCGCTGATACATCCAACAGGGCAGTCCTTTGGCTGGCATCAATCTCCCAAATTCCACCAAAATCGGAGAGGCCCCTGGAGGGATGCCAAGTTGTGAGCTGTCACCTTTCTGCTCAAGCACGTGTGTGGTGCGTGCTGAGGGCCTGTCATGGTGGTGCAGAGGGCTCGGTACTCTGCCTCTTCTCGGAGGTCTCCTGCAGGCAGCAGGGAGCCCCTGGCAGCCAGGGGCAGGTGGGACACAGAACTTCTGGGGCACCCAGGAAAGGCAGGTCCCCTGCTGCCCTGCTCTGGCACTGCCTGGCGTGAGAAAGCAAGTTGCTAGGTAGTCACTCAAACCTCGGTGGGAAAGGGGTCCCTGACATGTCAGAATCAACGGTGAGAGAACTAAACACTCGCAAATCGTTCCTGAGTAGTCCCTCTGCTTGGTGCTGTAAAAGGAAAACGTTTGGAGGACGTGTAAGAGGTCTGGCTTTGTCTAGAGCCATGTATGGAAAGCTGGAGCTGCGGCTGCTACAGTTAAACCCAAGAGACAGGAGAGAATGTCTTATGTGGTCTGGGGACATTTTAGGCAGGTTTTGTCCTGTTGTCTCCACAAGTTTAGTGACTATGATATCTGCAGGCACAGAAGAAGAGCAAAGCCCTTTTCCTGCACGTACAGCGCTGGCAGGGGCCTCTGTGCTGGCCCTGTGAAATGTGCCCATACCCCTCTCCTGGGAGAAAGAGGCCCCTGCAAGTCAAGAAAGAGCTGACTGCATCTGCGAGCCCTTGGTGGTGCACGGCAAGGGTCTCGGCCGGACCCCTGCTGCCACGCAGGATGCCAGTAGGAAACTTCACTAATGGCTCTGCTCATGAGCTGGCATGTGTCACCCCAGCATCACAGCACGGGGGGCTGCCAGGGGGGCTGCCAGGGCTCCAGGGCTCGGTGCCTCCCTCCTGCTTTTGTTTGCAGTGGCTGGAGGACGATACCGGCATGTGACAAGCCGATCCAAACGGCCACAGACTGGGCAGGTTTTAACGCATACTTTTAATGCCTCACAAATCCTCTCCTTCACCACACTCTAGCCACAGCTGCCTGACAGGCTTCCCTTCTACAGATCCACGGAGACTTGCCCGTCCCATGTTTGCCCGAGGAGCCCAAAGCATGTGACTAGAAGAAACAGCAGACCAGTTTTTGTGCTCTCAAATGCAAATAAGAAGCAGCAACACTCTCAGTGGCCTCTCTGCAGCTTAGCTCCCCCTTGCAACCCTCCAGATGATGCATGAGACGAGCACTTGGTGAGGGATGCTAGCGGCTGGACACCTGCTTGGTCCTGCTGCAGCCTGGTCCTCTGCAGCTTCCACTTGCACCGCCAGCGGCTCCACAGCTCGCACACAGAAACGGCCATAAAAATGGATAAAGATGTATTGTTTCCGTGCTTGGGGCAAGAGGCAGGGCCGTTTCTAGGGAGCATGTGGCACGGTGTGTCACACGTTGCTGTCTGCCCGTGCTGTGCTAGCCACGTGTCAGCCCGACTTTCCCCTGAACGACAGTGTTCAGACAGCAGAAATCCAGAAGAGAACTTCACCTACTGGCAGGGTCTTTCCAGGGCTTTTTGCACAGGGTTTAGGGGCCGTGCCTGCTCCTGACTGGCTAGGGAGCCCGTTAATCTTGGGAGATGTGTCCCCTTCTGCTGTGTCCTGGTGGCACAGTGACAGCATGGCGGGGCGGTGCTGTGGTGCTGCGCAGCGCTGTGACGTGGGTAAGGGCAGCGCTTTGTGTTTGCTTCTGGGGTAAAAGCAGGAGAGGGGGAAAACCTCAGCTCCTTTGAAATACTGATGGCTCCAGGTTAGGCTCCAGGTACGGCGAATGAACCCCTGCCTCACCTGTGGGTGCTGGGGCAACAACCCAGGCCCTCTTTTCAAAAACCCTGACTTCTCTAGTAGCCTCTAATCAATCTAGAGGGTATTTGGGCTTGTAGCTTGATTGGAGGCAAAGCATGTGCTTCTAATGGTTCAAAGCTGTGCCAGGGGAGGTTTAAATTGGACATTAGGAAACATTTATTTACCGAGAGGGTGTCCAACACTGGAGCAGGCTTCCTAGAGAGGTGGTTGATACCCCAAGACTGTCAGTGCTTAAGAGGCATTTGGACAATGCCCTTAATAATGTGCTTTGGCTTTTGATCAGCCCTGAAGTGGTCAGAGTTGACCTAGATGATTGTTGTAGGTCTCTTAACAACAGAAACAGTCTATTCTATTCTGCTCGTGCACAGAGAGAGCAGTGGCTCCCTCCTGGCAGAAGGCACACCGCTCCTGCAGTGGCCTGCAAGGGTTACCTGTGTGCCCGATAATTAAAATAGCACCCCCGAGCTGCTGCAAGAGCTTGCTTGCTGGCCATCTCACATGGCATCCACCCCTCTCTGTGGGACAGTGCCTGAGCTGGAGCTGGTGCAGAAGCAGGGCTGTGACAAGGTAAATCAAGTGGGCGATGCTCTCTTTATAGGCTGTTTGTGTGCAGATGCTGGAGAAAGTAGAGCTGGGGAGGAGACTTGGAAACAGGAATAGGCAACGCTGCCCCGAACTTGGGTCACGCCAGCCCCGGGACAGCTCCCAGTTCAGGCACTGCCTTGTCTGCCAAACCACAGCATGGACCATCCCCCTGGGAAACGGAGCCACGTGGCGGGAAAGGGCTATTTGCCAACTGGGTTACACTGTGGTAGAGACAGAGAACGAAAGGTTATGGGAAGGGATGGAGTTAAAGGCTAGCAGGGCTGCTGGCACTGCTTTTGGCTCACTGGTGCTGGGGCTCATGCTCTCTCAGTTTTGTCGATAGGCACTGTGGTTCCCAAACGCTTGCTGTGGGTGCCTGGGAAGGTGCCTTGCCCACTGCAGCAGGTCTGCAGTAGGGAGGAAGATGCTCAAGGGAGAGAAAGAAAGCTTTAGCTGGTCAAGTGGGTCTGCCCCAAGAAAACCCAGGTACTCTTTGAATCCCACACAATGGGTATCAACAGGGTGAGGATGGGCAAAGGAGTTTTCTTACATTTGTCACTCACTGTATTTATAAAACATTTCTCACCGCCCTGCTGCTCAGGCGAAATAGTGGGATGCTCTGAGCAGGGCAGTCAGAGTACAGGGGAATTTCCTCCTTGTGCTAGGTGGGTTGCTTGTCAGACCCAGCTACTTCTCATCCTTGTCCTGCTGTTTCTTCCCCACCTGTTTTCTTTTGAAGGAAACCAGAATTAAGGGTATGACTTATCACAGCCTGCCTTTGAGAACGGTAGATTTGTAGGGAGAAGATTCCAGATGGTATAAAAGATAATCACATCTAAATAGCAAAAAAAGAAGCTTTAGTTCTTTCCGGCTATCGCCAGGGTGAGGTCTAGGAGAGCAGACAGCCTGGGGTGAGAAACAAGTGGAGAGGAAGAGATGGCTTCTGGAGGGAGAACTGGCCTCCTGTCTTAATTTTGCATGGCTTTTATGCCAGCGTGGAAGAGCAGCCCTCAGGCCTTGGAGTCCCAAATCTTGAGCTTGTTATTAAACCCCAATGTACAGAGCCCTTCACAAAATAAGAGGATGCCCAAGCTGTGTTGTCAGGGATGAGGTCTGGAGGCTCCCGTAGCGCTGTCCTCAGGGGAGGAGGGTCTCTGTGCTTCTCTTCGCCCTTGTCCTCTGCTGAGCCCCAGCAAAAAAACCCTTCAGCAGTGGGGGAAGGCTTTCTTGCAACAATCCTTATCCATGGGGACCAGGATTAAGCTACAGCGCTCAGCGACTCATTTACCACGCTCCACCAAACAGCCTTTGGTGGGTAGTAATTTTCACTCACTGCAGTTTTGTGTTTGGAGAATTAATTGCTTTAATAAAGAGCTTAATTAGAAGTGCAAAAGTAGGATAAACAGCAGAAATGTTGGGTAAGTACTGCAGGCAGTTTCCATAAAGAGAGGTGCTGCCCCGCCGCCCTCCCCATAGGAAGGGGTACTAGGGCAGAAGGATCGCATGGCCATACCCTGCAGCTGGGTTTCACACCTCACTGCTGCTTCTCCTAATGGAAGCCGCCCAGCCGAGTGCAATGGCGCGGTATGGGGGCCTGTGCCGAAGGGAGCTCTGATGAGATGCTCTGGTCAGAAACAATACGCTTTTGCATCCCTTGTGGCAAAACAGCATCTCCCGGGAGCTCCAGCTCCCAGAGGCTTTCCCGACAGGTCTCCATGTGCAGTCCCAAATTTTGTAATGTCCTGGGACGTTAGGACACCAGAGCAGAAGCAGGGACAGCAGCCCTGCCCATGCCAGAGCACAGTGCAAGGAGCCACACCAGGACAATGCACCTCTGTCAGCCCTCGCCTCCAGCTGATTTCACAGCCTGGTCATTCCCGCAGTGAAGATGAAAGTTTCTGACTCTAGCTGAGTTAAAGAGCTTCAAGAACAAATGAACTCCAAGGCAGAAATAGGCTATTCTCCCTCTGCCCCTCAAAGCAGCTATCAGCAAGGAAAAAAGGCCTCAATTTTCTGGGCAACTGAATGCATTTGCAAATGCACGTCAAGTTCGACAAATAGTTTGGGCTTAAATAATGGAGGGTCGCTTTTTTTCAATCTAAATGTTTTATTCCCACAGCTTCTAAACAAAAGATTTCACTTTTTCATTTTGAAATAATGTTCTGTTATGAAATATGATATTTTAAAGAAGCATAAAGCAAAATACAGTCCCCCAAAATGAAGTAAATGGCACTGAATTTTTGTGTCAACAGCAAGGATTTAACCAACCCACGGTGTTTATTTTTTCCATGGTAGGTGTCAGCAAGCAAACTGGAAAATCTGCATTTCTGGACAACCTGAAATTATTCTTTTTTCCCATCCCTAACAGCGAGTGCAGAAATCAATTTTCACAGGTCCATTTTCTGAGCAATCTCTTTGCTGCTGTCAAAATGATCTTTCTACACATTTGTACCCAAAACAGACAGATAAAGAAGATTCCTGAAGTAGAGACGTAGAGGTGCAATTCCTCTTCCTGCATCAGTCAAGCCCATTGGCATTGCTCTGATCTAAAGAAGACGGATCTCCTTCTCCCCCTGCCCCCCGGGGCAGCTCGCGTTGCAAGTAGTCGTGGTCGCAGGTTTGGTGCCATCACATCGCTCTTCCGTAGCACGTGAACTTCCCAGTGCCCTTGTTACTTAGTTAAGCCTTGCGACAATGCCATGAGGTACATGTAGCACACACAGCGATTGCTTTTCCCGCTGCCAAAATCCTCATCCGTCAATGCGCAGGCTTTTCTCCATTCTTTTTCTCTCTCAGCCTCACTCGGCACTTGGGCTTTTCCAGCCGCTTCTGCCTGGCTCCTTTCTGCCTCGGTGGGCAAACTGGCTGATGGCGTATCTATCCCATGCAGTCAGACAAATCACAAGGGTGCAAATCATTTGGTCCCCTAAGCATTTCTGGATTAATTTGGCTGGCTGGCACTAGGGGCTTGTGTACCTGGCATCTCACGAGCACACAGAGGGAGCCGATGACCCAAGTTACTTTGATTTGTCGTATGCCTTGCAAGCCCGGGGTAGCTCCTGAAGAGAACTGCCCAAGAGAAATCTCTGGTGAAACCCAGCCACCAGCGAGCTGCCGTGCAGCTCTTTATCCAGTGGCCAGCACATGTCAGCCTGAGCGGTAGCAGGGCTTTGCTTGGACAGCCTGGGGTTTTAATTGTAGCATGCAGACTGTTCCGGCGGGGTAAGTGTCCGCCGGTACCACGGTGCTCTAGCTCTGCTTTACAGGGGAAGCAGCTCGTAAACCCCTTCCTGATTTCAGAATGAAGTTCACCCCCTTTCTCGGTGTTTCCCTCAGAGGCTCCCTAGCCAGCTGCGAGGGTCTGATCCTTCACTACCGAGCACTCACCTCACAGCTCCTCTGCCTGGGGCTGGTGGGCGTCTAACGCCCCGCGCGCTGCACGGGCGTGAACGTCCCGTCCCGCACGCGGAGCCGGGGAAAACGCAGGTGCGTGCCCTCTTCTCTTTGTTACTAACACCTCGCCACCAGCTGTCAGGACAGGCCCCCGCATCCTCCCACCCTCCGGCTGGCCGGGTTCGCGTTTGTTTCTCCGCTGCTCCGTGCTCCTCGCTGCTGGTCCCGGCGAGCGTCCCTGCCCGCCTCGCGCAGCGAGGGCCGGCGGCTGCTGCAGGCAGAGCAGCCGAGAAGTATGGAAACGCAAACGCTGCTGCCAAGAGAGGGCGACGAGGCGCTGCCAGCGGCGGGGGCTGCCGGGGACCGGGCCGGAGGAGCTCCGCGGGCAGCCCCAGGCCTCCGGCCCCGGGGATGCCGGCCGCTGCGCTTCGAGCCGCTCCGGCGCATCCGGCTGTTGGTTTTGCCCGGAATTTCTGCTCTGTAGACGCAGAGTCGGTGCTTTGGTGAAGGGCTCAGCTCCGGGAGGACCCGCCTGGGCACCTGCCTGCCTGCGCCTGGAACGGTGGGGGAACGTGTGCTCTGTTTCTCCACGCACCCCAAACGTACGTGGGCGCTCCCCGCACGCGTGTGTGGAGCGGGCTGCTGGTGGAGGGGCAGGAATTCCGGGTGGTTGTCCTCCCATACTCCCTGCTCCCCGCCGGTTTTCTAACCTTCGCGGAGAGAGTGCAGGAGCAGGGTCCGGGGACAGCAGACCCACTGTGTAGGTCGATGATGACAGGGCAGGGTCCTCCCTGCCTGTCTCTCCTCCAGCCTCAGAGACAGGGGATGTCCGTGTCCTAAACTGCCCTTTGGCCGTGAGCCACAGGGAGTGAATGCCCCGGCCAGCTCCCTCTCTGCGGAGGTGAGCCTCGCACCAGCTCCACCTGTGCCTTCAATGGAGAGGGCAGGGGCTGTCACCAGCCAAAGCGCCCGTCCACCTCCTAGGCTCGCCTCAGCCCTGCTGGTGCTGCTCCCTAATGGAGCAAAACCAGCCAACTGCTCTTTGAGCAGCAATCTGCACCGCTGAGAACAGCAACATTTATGGAAACGCACGTATTGTTTACGGCGAAGCCAGGGTCCGTGTGTACCTCGGGAGAATCTAAGCCAGATCATGAAAAGCATTTCGTGTTGATTTCTGAAACATTTCACTGTCCTTTCCATAAGAGGTAAGCTGTATTTGAAAGTGAACGTTCCAAAGTAGCAAGTGAGGCTTTGCATTTAGGGAACACCAACTTTTTTTGTTTGCAACACCAACTTGTTCTGCATCCTCCAGAAAGCCACTGAGTTCTGGGACTCAGCTCTCCTCTCTGGTAAGGGGTGACATTAATACTGACCTAGATGCTGGGGAAGAATGGTAGAGCAGGCGAATCTCTGGACTCTGTCAGTAGACCGCAATAGGCAATCTTACCGCAGTATCATTTCAAACGCCGAAGCAAGGAATTTATGTTGGAAAAACTGTTCTGAGCTCATTCTTTGGATATAAGCACTTACTGGCTTGTAAATGGATTTTAACCTGTGGCATATACCTACAGTGGTGTGAAGTCCCCGGTGTTTGAGTGACAGCATCTGGATGAACATTTGCCTGGTGAAAATGTACTGCTTTGATTTTTGGCCTGGACTTCACATTTTGGAGGCTATGGGTGCCTATGGGACAGAGGGAGAGAAATGTGAGCTAGATCAATGCAATGAAGGAGTCGAAAACCAAGGCAGCTGTATTTGTCACTAGGAAAATGGATGGAGGCTGCGGAAAGCAAGCGCTGTTAGGAGCAAGACAGCGATGGTATCCAATCGGGAGACAAGGAAAGAGTACATTTCGGAGCAGTAACTGGTGTTACCTTCCCGTTAACCGTAATAATAACTATATCCTGGAGCGATCGCTGAGTTCATTTAGACCCAGATACAATTACTGCATTGTGTGCAACAAGCACCCTCAATTTGCCGTGCGATATTGAGCCGGAGTCAGCTCCCTTACGGGCTCCGGTTTCCAGAGGCTGGGCTGCTAATAAAGTGCCCTCTTGCTCTCACGCACCATCACTCACTGCACGTTCACACACATCTATATCCTCTGATAAAATCAGGGTCTTTGTAGCTAAATGCCAGGCAGTATTTCTTGCAGAAAATTCTCCGCCTTCCTGGCAGCAGCCTGGGAGTACCTCATTGTGGACTCGGAGCACTCTGTGCTTGGAAAAAAGCAGCCTGTTTGTCCAGTCCCCAGCTCCCCGGCCCCCAGTTTAGGACTGGGGCTGCTGGGATCTGTTACGTGTGCATTTTGGCCGAGGAGTCGCGGCAGGTGTGATGCAGAGCACCCATTAGCCATTGGAAATGCTGTCATTAACTTCAGCAGCCTTGATGTTGCCTCTGCCAGACACAACAGAAGCCCTTGGGAGCAATAAGGCTGACACACCCCAAGCTTAAATTTGGACAAGCTTTTTAATACCTAGCTGAAGAGATTACAGGAATGACCTACTTGTTTATATGTGGCGGATCTGTGAAATGTGCAGAAGGCTTTGCTCTTTAGAGGAAGAGGTCTGCAGGGTGGAGTAGCTCCACCAGCACCAGGGCTGCAGCCAAGCCTGCAGATTAGATGGTGCCTCCAAGGAGCTGGGCTCTTGCCGGTGTTTGTAAATTCCTCACACTGCCCCTAATTCTTTCAGACAAAACACCTTGTGCTGTGAGGCAGAGGCGGCTAATCCCAGCCTCTAAAGACACTAGAGGTTTGCAAACAGTTCAGGCTCATCTGCAGAGCCAGTGCTACCTTGCGCAGTGGGCCTGAGATGTACAAGCAGGGCAGTGGCACGCTGTGCCCTACAAGCCACTCCTCAAGACCGAATGGGTTTTCTGAGTGCTGAGGCATGCCATGCTGTAATCTGAGATTCACCACTCCTGCATCCTGATCTTCCATATTAGCATTAATTAGAAGTGTTTTGAACACATGCAACTTCTCTTTTCTACTGTACAACAACTTCTGTGTGCCCTGGCTCACAGCCCCGTGATACTCGAGCTCTGGATGAATGAATTCCTGCCCATCACATGGCTACTCGGGAGATGGGAAAAATGTAACCTGGCGCAAAATGGGCTTCCTTAAGGGAAGAGTTTGCCCGATCTTCTGCTGGCTGAAAGTACAAAGGCCTCAGGGGCATTACTGTTACCCAGAGATTTACCCTGATGTGGATTTTAGGGATCCAATGAAGGAGCTGGAAGATGTGTTATAACTTGAATTTTATAACTCAGGGTTTCTGTGTGGTGATCAGCATCTCCCAGCATGCCAGGCTGGAAGGTGCAGGAAAAAGGCATTTGTGCCTCAGGCGAAGGGAGCAGGTTGCTTTTCTGTGCTGCAGGAGACACCCTGTTGTTTATTTCCTCAGGTCACCCCTGATAGCCTTAAATACCCAGAGGCTCTTCAGTGAGGGGAGTCAGAGGAGTGTTTTCCCTCTACATTCACCATTTGCTGGGACGCCCCAAAGCACTCTGTGCATGGCTATTGCGACAGCTCTCAAACTTCTTGTGGTCTTACATCTTTAAGGAGGATGGAGATGTGCAGCTGGGACCATCTGGAGAGAGAAGCGTTCGGCTTGGTTAGTCTCTCAAAGAAAGAAGGTCAATGTGAATCCTGCATGCTGTTAGTCGNGAACACATGCAACTTCTCTTTTCTACTGTACAACAACTTCTGTGTGCCCTGGCTCACAGCCCCGTGATACTCGAGCTCTGGATGAATGAATTCCTGCCCATCACATGGCTACTCGGGAGATGGGAAAAATGTAACCTGGCGCAAAATGGGCTTCCTTAAGGGAAGAGTTTGCCCGATCTTCTGCTGGCTGAAAGTACAAAGGCCTCAGGGGCATTACTGTTACCCAGAGATTTACCCTGATGTGGATTTTAGGGATCCAATGAAGGAGCTGGAAGATGTGTTATAACTTGAATTTTATAACTCAGGGTTTCTGTGTGGTGATCAGCATCTCCCAGCATGCCAGGCTGGAAGGTGCAGGAAAAAGGCATTTGTGCCTCAGGCGAAGGGAGCAGGTTGCTTTTCTGTGCTGCAGGAGACACCCTGTTGTTTATTTCCTCAGGTCACCCCTAATAGCCTTAAATACCCAGAGGCTCTTCAGTGAGGGGAGTCAGAGGAGTGTTTTCCCTCTACATTCACCATTTGCTGGGACGCCCCAAAGCACTCTGTGCATGGCTATTGCGACAGCTCTCAAACTTCTTGTGGTCTTACATCTTTAAGGAGGATGGAGATGTGCAGCTGGGACCATCTGGAGAGAGAAGCGTTCGGCTTGGTTAGTCTCTCAAAGAAAGAAGGTCAATGTGAATCCTGCATGCTGTTAGTCGCCCGAGGCACGCAACCATCTGTATGACTGTACTGACCAACTTGGTCTTGGTGTGACCCAAGACACGACCCCTGTGCTGTCCTCATGTGGGGCAGCCTGACCCCAAATTCCTATGTGCCTGCTGGGGAGGGATCCCAGGCTGCCCTATTGCTCTGATACCTCTCTGTGGGGAGATGGGACAGGCCTCCCAGGGCACAGGTGACACCTACAAGAGTTCCTCCACCCTCACTGCTCCTCCTGTGTCCCAGCCGAGTGAACAGGCAGGCGGCATGGGCAAGCAACAGCCCAGGTCCCACAGGTCACAGCAGTGCAGGTGCAGGCGCCGAGTCCTTGGGCCAATGACAAGGAGAAAAACTGTGTTGTTATAAATCTACAACCTGGTCTTAATAGCTTTGGGCTACAGGCACGTAGATTAAATTTCAGCCCTATATTTCACGGAAGTCATGCGGTGGCATGTCAAGGCACTATAACTGAGCAGCCCCTCTGATGGTGTGTTGGATGCCTGGCAGGTGGACTAACTAGAGCAATGAAATAAAGCATAACAACGTGTAGGCTGAAGAATGGGAGTATTTCTTAGTGGTGAGATCAGGGCTGTAAAACAGCATCTTGAGGAACTGATGGAAGCTTCTCCCCGATCAGGTAATTTTAAAAAAAGATTGGACAAATGCTAGATGGTGTATATTAGCCTAGTGGTGTGAAAATCGTGGCAATTTTGTCAGAAAAAGGATGACAGAGGGGCATGCTGTTCCATTTTTGGAAGCTTTACTCTGAATGTTGCTTACTTTCCTTTGGAGAGCTACGAAGAAGTTTGTTGGTTTTTTGTTGGGGAAGGGGAGATTTCTTTAGCTGTTAATCCTATAGAAAGAGACATTATTTTCATTCTGAAGTTTAAGCTTGTGCGCTTTCTTGTGGACGCACGAGGGATTGGAGGAAGGTCACCTGCACCCCGTAAGGAAAACCTCCCACAACACAGGTTTAGACATGCTCTGTGCTAGGTGCACAAAAGGATGCCTCTCTGCGGATGCCAGACACAGGGAAGGAGAGAGGGCGAAGGGCACAGATCAGATGATACCCATCAGCTGGTGCACAGCACAAGAGTGGGTGCCACTGTGCTGGATGCTGCTCTGCAGTGGCTCCCTTTAGGGCTGCCCAGTTTCCGCCATCATGGCCATGCTGGAAAGCTGCAGCACAGCAGCAGGGCTGTTTTCTGTAGCTGTGTGCAGCAGACAAGGGAAGCAACAGCCCAGTGGTTAGGGTTTCCCAGCCTTGTGCCCCTGCGAAGCTGTCACATCAGCCTTACCCTTCCTACCTGCCCCTGTTTCTCAGATAGTCCCGCGTGGCTTTTCCCAGCCTCTGCGTGGTGCCACCAGCTGGTATCAGCTCAGCCAGGAGGAGAGGCCAGTGAGCAAAGACAGCCCTTACCCTAGCACTGGAAATGAAGGGTCTTTCTCTCCTCCTTCAGTCCACAGCCTGTTCCCGATTCTCCTCCCCTGTGTGATGGCAGCAAGCCCCTAGATTTCTGGACACCCTGCCGTAGCAGCCTTCTCTACTGAGCCCAGCAGCGGCACTGTGCCCTCTGCAGACTGCAGCCACCGGCCCCTAGCCCTATGTGCCCACTTGCACCTTAGGTCAGTGGTGGCACGCGAGACCTCTGGGGTGGCAGCTGGTCAGGATCAGGAGGGAAGGGGCCAGCCCCAGGGCACGCACAACGAGTTCAGTCTGTCTTGGCCATCTCTTTTTGGGAAACTCTTTTTCTTCCCCGTGAATCCAGAGGTAGCACCCCTGGCCCTGGTGGTCCCCGGGGACCGTCTGTGGGGCCACGGCAGAGCGGAGGATGGCACCCCTCACCCCAAGAAGCCTGTCTGGGTGTGCGCGTGTTGCGGGGAGCTCAGTCCTTGGTATAAAATGACGAGCTGGTAATAAATATTCAACTTACTTAGAATTGCAAATACCAGGGGAAGGAAACCGGTAAACGAAAGAGGCCACAGTCAGCATCCTGGCTAAAAATCAGGAATGCTGAACTGCAGCAACGGATACAGGAGGAACAGAAGGCAGCGAGTGGCCAGCCAGGCCTGTGCGCGAGCAATTAAACCAAATTCAAGTCTGAGAAAGCAAAAACTCAAACGGAAGCTGCTTAAGTTAGGCTCTTCTTAATGAGAGACAAATACACTAGAAAATATTGCTTGCTAACAGTATTCATAAGCTGCTCCCAAGATGTTTTGATTAAACCGCTGTTGTCTTTCTAGTGTACTAATGGATTTTAATCTCTCTTGATGCCTTGGGGCCAAGGGGTCTGCTGCTTCACAGCAGCTTGGTGAGCTGAAACTTGTCCCTGGTGAATGCATCTCTCATGCCAGAATCACAGCTTTTAATTTTTAAAAATGTGAGTTTTTAGCAAAGGGAGAACCCTTAGCATGTGAGCGGGGTGTAACTGCTGCGATGCCGTGTGCCTGAATATGAAGGGAGTTCCTCTGGGAGAGACACACGTACGTCTCCCCCTTCTCCTTGGGGTACACTGAATTACAGTGCTGGCACTATTTCACTGCTGGACAAAATCAGCACTTTCCTGCCTGGCTGATGTGGTGGGGAGGAGCAGGGTGCCACGGTGCCTCCTGCTGCTTCCGTGCCGACCTGCCAGAAGTGGGCACAGACCCGCGGGGGCTGTAGATGGCAGCTGGCTAAGGAAGGTCAAGGCTCATCTTGGGGGGGCTTCAGCACCTCTCCGACGGCCACAGGGAGTGATGCAGGGGTGGTGGGCGATGCTGGCGGACTGCTGCTACCTCTTCCCTCATGTGAGGCTTCTCCTAAGTGGAGATGGTCCACTGTGCTCAAGAAAGCATCAGGGGCAGAGGCACCATGAGATGAAGCACGGGAACGCAGTCGCAGCCGTGCCACAGCTGAGATCGCTGTGGGGGTGAACTGCAGATGTTCAGCATGGAGGCTTTGTGCTGATCCCTCCCCTTTATGTTTCTCTTCTTGCTGGCAGCTATGGGATGGACCCAAGCCTTAACAGGGCTTCTCATGTGTTGGAAGTTTGTCTTCATCTTCCCTGTGATCATCATCCGGTTGTGCCACCCGGGTGGTTCGCAAGCAGTGTCCTGACTATTGCAGTTTTTAGTTAAGAGATGGGACATGAGAGGGCTGATTTCTGGTGTTCAGGGGCCCTCACATCACACAAGGCTGCTGGGAGATGAGGGCAGCGAGTTGGGTTTGATCCTTGAGGAATTGCTCACCTCTAGCTGGGAAAGCAACCCCTTTCGTTCCCTAAAGCTGTGCTCTGGGCTTCTACTAAATTCAAAGCACACCTACCTGTCTCCCAGCAGGCAATGTCTTTTTGGTGCTCAGCCTCCTATGGGGGTGTCCGTACCTCCCTCCCTTTACAGCCCCCACCTTCCCCCCTACCCTGTTTCACATTCAGCATACCTGGCCACCCTCTCTGCCGTGTTGCTTCGCTGACGGTGGGCAGCCAGGGCTCACCGTCAGCCATGACCCCTCTTTTCCAACTCATCCCAAAGGCCACAGCTAGCTCACCATTCCCCCTCCATGCAACTTTCTGGCTCCTCAGTTCCTTCCCCCAGCCTCACATTAGTGGCTTTTATGGAAAAATAGCCAGGATGGGCTGGGAAGGGAGGGAACGGTTTTCTGTCAGCAGGCACAAGGGGAAAGCTCTTNTTCAGCATACCTGGCCACCCTCTCTGCCGTGTTGCTTCGCTGACGGTGGGCAGCCAGGGCTCACCGTCAGCCATGACCCCTCTTTTCCAACTCATCCCAAAGGCCACAGCTAGCTCACCATTCCCCCTCCATGCAACTTTCTGGCTCCTCAGTTCCTTCCCCCAGCCTCACATTAGTGGCTTTTATGGAAAAATAGCCAGGATGGGCTGGGAAGGGAGGGAATGGTTTTCTGTCAGCAGGCACGAGGGGAAAGCTCTGCCTGCCAGCCCTGCCTGGCAGGGGCTTGTGCAGCACGCAGCATGGGCTCGCCTCCCGCCTCCTGTTTGGGCTGGGCACCAGGGAGCATCCCTGATGACAGCAGACAGTTCCTTCATCCTCTGGGTACAGTAGCTGCTTGTTGCTCGTGGAGAATGAAAACATATTAAAGTACGAAACTGCTGCACTAGTCATTTTCCAATTCCCCACTCGGAGAACTGGCTTCCCTGGAAAATAGGTCACTTACTTACATAAAAAGCACCTTATTATCACACCACAGCGGTGAAGGAAAGAGATGGCTCAAGAGACACTTTCGTTTCGAGCCCCCGTTCCTGGGTACTTAGATATTTCTGGAAAATTGACCCTTTGGGCTGCAATTTCTCATGCTCGTTTTC
Source organism: Steatornis caripensis (assembly GCA_013398225.1). Taxonomy (NCBI): domain Eukaryota; kingdom Metazoa; phylum Chordata; class Aves; order Caprimulgiformes; family Steatornithidae; genus Steatornis; species Steatornis caripensis. The sequence continues at coordinate 268 of VZSC01016081.1, read as the reverse complement.
AGCCCGTAAGGTGAATTTCAGGACCTTGTTACCTCCACCAAGCCAGAGGAAGCCTGGGAAGAAAATGTGTTACATCTTAACCCTTGGGAAGGCAGTGCATCCAAACTCACTGCTTTCTGTGCAGGTTGGGGTGAACCATTATCCCTGATTTTTTATCAAGTGTGGGGAAGACTCCCAGAGAGACGTAGCCTTGTGTCCTCCCACCTCCTCCAGCAGTACCCCCTGCCTCCCATCCTCCCCAGATACTAATTTGCTTTTCTCCTGTAAC
>VZSC01016080.1:60509-78138 GCA_013398225.1 Steatornis caripensis | reverse complement strand
TGCTAGCACCGTGGTGTGCCTCGCCGAAAATGAGCATACATTCACATAGTTCTGAACAGAACTGGAGGAAAAAATAGAAAGTATGCCACTAAGGAAAAAATAAATCTAAAATAGCAGAGTAGTTTGCTGTTGGGTTTTTTTAATAGCTGTTTTTGAATCTGGTCTTGCCACAATGTTGGAAGTTCAAAGATCAGCTTGGTTTACATGTTTTTCTGTCTTTAACTTCAGTATGCAGACTTTCTTCTTAAATTAATCTCTGTATGGTACATTACAACCTCCTCCCACTTTTCCTCTAGTCCTTCCCCAGCATCCTCACCTCTCATTGCTGGACTCCACAAATGTCTCTGCCTCCAATTCAGATCAGCATCTATCAATCAGAACTGTGAGAAATCATTTCAGCATAACAAAAGGTGGTGNTGTATGGTACATTACAACCTCCTCCCACTTTTCCTCTAGTCCTTCCCCAGCATCCTCACCTCTCATTGCTGGACTCCACAAATGTCTCTGCCTCCAATTCAGATCAGCATCTATCAATCAGAACTGTGAGAAATCATTTCAGCATAACAAAAGGTGGTGAAAAGATGCAGGAAGCAACCATGCCATAAGATAAACTAGAGTGCAGGTTCTCAGAAAGTTTGTGATTTGGAGATTACAACTGGATGTAGCCCCTTAGACTTCTGGTATGTGTCTATCAATGCCTCTTCATGTGATGTTGAAATTGTTGATGATTGCCATTGGATGAATTACTTTATCTGCATGGCTTAAACTTGAGGCAACCACAGACTACCAAGCATCTCAGCATCGCCATGATTCAAATAGCATCACAAGCTATGGTGGGTCTCTATGGAAATTATTTGCTTCTTATAGAGGTAGCTCTGTTTATGAGCTGCAAAATGTTTTCAATCAGATGTCTGCTGTTCAAATCTGTTACTTCTGGCAAGACTTTTGAATGATACTTCAGGGAGCAGTTCAGGACAAGCAGAGGAATTGTTTATAAAAGTTTACAAGAGGTCATTCTTTAAATATGTCCTATGCTGTACTTAATCATTTTATACATTTTCACTAATGCATGATTCCCTCTCTATGGGCCTCACCTCAAGAAGCCAGAAATTTGTCAGGTCTTCATGGGTTTTTTCCACTTGATTTCATCTTGTAAACCAGGACTGGGGAGTCTCTGGTATTTTGGGCAGCAGAACACAAACTCATTGGAGGTCTGCTCCATTTCACATTGCTGACAGGGTACATTAAAAAAAAAAAAGAAAAAAAAAGAAAATAATTCATTTTCATAGCATGATGTAGAAGGGACTAACAATAATGGGGAATTCCTTTCTGCAAGCAAGGAGTCACTCACAGATGACATCAGATTCAGCAATGATCAACTTGAGCAGATGCTAGAGCTAGTATAGAACTGAAACAGTCATGGGATTCCCCAATTTGTGCATCTCAAATGCACTCCACTTCCTATCTTAGAGTGTCTTATTTCCCAAAATAGCAAGTCCCAGCAGGAAGCAGGGACAGGCCTCAGCAGGGGTATCATCCTGATGTTCAGCAGAAGCCTTAACACACCTCTGAGACAAGTTCAGTGATATGAAGCCAGTGGACAGGTAAGTGTTATTTATCTATACAAAAGGGAAAACTAAAGTTTTAGGAAGGCACACAGAGTCTCTTCACTTCACCTCCTAGATTTTGCAGCTGTGTGACAGTTCCTGCCCTAGAAAGGCTCCAGGCTCTAAAACAGGTGCTAATGTCAGTAAGTCACAGTGGAAAACTCAAGTCCTGCTGCATAGCCACAAGACAAATACTGCTAGATGATTAAGAAACTATATAATTTATCATAAATTTATCAGCTTTGTCAGAAATAAAAGCTTCAAGTATGTTCAAACAGCAACACTTAAGTCACTGACACTGCACACAAATCTTGTTCTATTAGAAAGTACACGTTATAACGAGGTGACTGATTCTTCTTTCTTCTGTATCACAAATAGTGGATCATGGCATTCTCCTGACTCATCCCCATGTGCCTTTAGGTTACAATTTTACTTCCTTTGCTTATTCATATTTGCTAGTGAAAGATCTGAAAGTTTTGGGAGTGAGTGTAAAATCCGTCAACAGTGCCAGGAATGTAACACAGGGACTCACATAGGTACACTATTTAAGAGTAAGGAGTAGAACTGCTGAATCAGTACAGCAATTCACCCAAGCCTTGACCCTGCTCCTTTGGAATTAACAGAAGTTTTGTTACTGACTTCAATGGTATGAAGGCATACTCTGTATCTGAAGTTTCATACACAAACAAGAAATGCCATAGTGAAGTATCAGGAAACCAATTTAATAAGTCTGCATCTCTCTCAAGTATAATACACTGCTCAAATATGAAATCCTCTGCCTTTCAAAGATAAGGCTCCCTACAACAGGAACCACGGAACGATCACGCCTGTGGAGAAAAATGCAAAAAGAAAGAACTTGCAACAAAAATCAAAAGCCATTTCATTGGAGGACAATGTATTGCATCATAAATGTCTATTGTGGTCTCTAAAAATGTAAATTCATGTTGTTACTCAGAAGCAACATAATTTTCTTTACTAATTTTGCACTACTTTTAGTCTGAGAACAAGACACATAAAAGCATAGATTTATATATACATACATGAAGTAAAACAGAAAGTAGGCTATTGTAAATCTGCATTTTTTCTTGACACTAACACTCATGCTTCATCAGATGCAGCCTATTTGCTATTTAGTCTAATTTTAAGTTCTTTTTCCCATTTTTTTCTGTGGAATTAAGAGTTGTGCCTTATACTCGGATGTCAGAGCTGCAGAGTGGAAGTCAGGCACACGCACCAGCACACAAGCATTTCAAAGCACCCACATCAAAAACTGATCTTGGAAGAGCCTCCTAGAATTGGTCATTCCCTCCAGCAACCATATTTATAACTCTGCATCATCCATAAGGCTGAGACTGATAAATATGCTGAAAAGGTCATGTCATGTAGCAGTGGCTAAAGGGATACTCAAAAGGCCACAAGTAATAAGTCAAGCGGGAAAAATTTACTCACTAATCTTAACACTTTTACAGTCCTTGCAGAAGGCAAAATTGCTTGCTGGAACAGAGGATGCTGCTGTCTAGCTAACACTTTCAGTACCTTCCTTTTCAAAGCCCTCTACTGAGACAAACTATCTAGTACATTTTCATTGTTAAATTTGGGCTTTTACAACTACAGAAGAAAAGAATGAGAATTCGCACAATGTGTTGCACGGGTAATCACCTGGCTTTTCCAAACATAAGATGTGCATGAGGTATCAGTGACACAATTTCCAGTGAATCTGACAATCTTCTCAGCATGTGCAATGTCACAAATAATACGGCTTTTGTCTTGTCAACAGTTTTAATTCATCCATTTACTATTTCATTGCAACCCTATCACAGCACATGTAATGTCACAAACACAACTGAAACTTCTTCTCTTCTTTGTATTTCCCATTACCTGCTACAAAATAAAGCCAGACAGAGATACACCTGTTTGTTGTAAGGGTTAATTCCAGTAATGAGTGGAATAAAAGCTCTCAAAGCATTTGTTGTCTTTTGCAGCAAGGCACGGATATTGGAAACTTACCTTGGATACAGACTGTCTTTTTATGATAGAAAGTGTATTTAGAAACAAACTATATGGAACATCAGCTTACCTCACACGATAAAATGATGGGAATATTTGTTTTGGCAGAACTCACAGGGAAATGGTTACTGTTTTGTAGGAAAATTTTAAAGATAAAATAAGGCTTGGCTCATCAATAAAGTAAACTAAACTTCAACAGCAAGCAACCCAGGAAACTAAGTTTCTTTATTAGACTTTTTTGCTGTTGTTTTTCCACTCAGTGGCACAGATCATTTAAAACGATAACCAGCAGCTGAGCCAAAAGAAAGCCCCTGATAAAGAGCAGCTTTAGCGGGCAGGAAACTTTAGCAGGAATATATTCTGCTGCTTTAAACTTTCAAATGCAAATGACATGAAATCTGAGTATCTGGCTACAACAGTGCCCCCAGGTGATGTCCCTGTTTCTATCAGTTGTTCCTGTGTGCCAATGCTGTAACAGTACTGAAAGCGACTCGAATCAAGCTGTTTAGGACCTGCATTTTCAGTGCTTTGGAGCTACAGTTCATCCCCTAGAAAGTCCATGGTGCACATATACATTCTGCTTTACATTAGAAAACAGCAGACTATAGACTATGTGAAGATCAGCCCAGATTCGTCTATGACCCAGTCTAAGAGCCTTGACGGGAAAGAAAACGGCTTCTACACATAGCTGATGGATGCTGCACTGGATGGTCTCAGCAACTAGGCTAAGGGGCACGGAGGGTTTTTTTGGAGGAGGCTTTTTAATTTGTTTTATCATTAGCCAGGAGAGTGGATGAAACAAGGGATGTGTTTAGTGGAGAGGAGGACACTTCAAAGAAAGATTTACTGAAAGTGAGCTCCATGAATTTGCTACAGCATTACACAGGTGCTGTTCTGTACATCTTCAACAGACATTTCACATACATTTATTCTGCTATCAATATCTGCCAAGTAGAAAAGAACTAAAATAACAGTATGCTGGGAAGCAAATGGGAATTTGTAAGATGAACCATGCCATTAGGCTGAAGGAATGTTCAGTGATGGAACAGGTAATTCTCACCTCTTATTCGGAGCTCTTGCATTCCCTAGAAAATAGCCAGACCTCTCTTTTGGGCAAAAGAAAGGTGTAATCCAGGGCTGGAGATAAATGTGATTTTTCTGGCTCCATCACTTAGAGCCAAACATGTCCACTCTTGGGTAGTGCTAACAAGGATCAAGGGCAGAAGCTATAATCCCTTGGCTTCTTTGTAAATCCACCCTTGAAGCATAGACTTTGAGTTCACATGGCATCTAGGAGTACACTCCAATCACTTCTGGTATTTATCTGCCAGCGGTCTCCCATAGCTGACCTAACTACACACCTCTAGCCTAGGGAGGTCAGCATGCATGCCTTGCATCCATGCTGTCTCTCCTGAACTGGCCTCAGGAGTCTCATTTAAAGCCCACTTACATTGCTGAAGGCCTAAAGGCCCAGATGCAACCAGCACGTATCTTCCACTGTAAGACAAACAGAAACCCAGAGGGATTTAATGACTACTACTCTCCCACAGATGCTCATCTTTTAAAATTACCTATGAAGAACTCTGAAACTTTAATAAAATTTGTGTGTCAAATCATCTGTTCTGTACCATGGATCATTCCCAGTTACTTCGTGCAGGTTTCTCCAAGAACACTTGCCAATTACTGAGGACAAGACAAGCATACCCTACTCATCAGCGACTGAGAAACCTGGCGTGGAGTGAATGACATATTTGCTATTCATCCACATCTTCCTTTCAAGACCTGAAACACTACTGTTGTCACCACCAAGACTTTGCTGTTAAGAGATGCCTGATTGAGCACTACAGCTCTCCATGTGTGCACTGGTGTTGCTGCATCCATTGCAGTGGAGTTTTATCATCTTGTATAATCAGGCAGGACAGATATGTCCCTGATGTGCAAGTACACCAGGAAATCTTACTCCATCCTAGAAAATATTTAAACACATCGTTAGGCCTGTGTTCAGGGCTAGGTCTTGAAGCTTCAAGTGCTCTGGGCCTTACCGGACAGAAGCCCTCTTCCCTAGAAGCAGCGAGATATTTTTCGGACCAGTGAAGAAGTACAGATTCTACTTCAGACAGCAGGATTTGGGTGTTGTTGTTTTGGTTTTTTTTGTCAGTTTGAATTTAATAGAGAATACAAGTATATTTTCACTTGCTGCCTGAGGGAGAAAATTCAACACCTGCCATTGGAAGTTGTACAGTTGAACGGCTGGCTGCTCCAAACATTTAACCAAAAGCTAGGAATCCCCATCTAAGTGTTCCAGCTTATTAAGGGTAAAAATGTTTTAAATACCTGATTCAGACTGCCTGTGTAATTTCTTTTCATAAAAAGAAGTCAAGCCAGCTGTAGCTTGTTGTTTTCTAACCACTTAATGCAGGTGGGTGAAAGAGTGATCTTCTCCATAACATTAACAGTCCAGTCAACAATGCCCTCTACTACAAAGCTTCTGCCCAGTAAGGGATAACACAGTCAGGGGCTACCCGTGGAGCTGTGCTGTGATTTATCCCTACTCATGTTACCTTGCAGACTTCAGCACTTTGGGTCTATTTATTTATATCTAGACTAGATTGTTACTCAGGTGGAAGTTGTGTTGACACCACTTAACTGGTAAGATTAAAATCATAGCCATGATGAAAAAGATACTCTGACTGCCTATGGCACTCCAAGCGCAACAAGTTCAGACATTAACCTCTGAAAAGAACACAAAACAAAATGTATCAAAGACATCAAAAACATGCCCCCCCCAAAAAAAAGCCCAGAATTTATCTAACAATTTTCCAGTGAGTCAAAAAAGAAAAGGCACAGGCATGAAATAGCAAACTAGCTCATTTTTCCAAGCTTTGAATTAATTTGGAGTACCACTGCACAATAATACCCAGAATTAATTGAAAGGCTGGGATAGATGCTTGAGGTGGTAGGATAAAAGCACACATCCATTAAGATTTTTTCTTTTTAGCACAGTGTTAACGAAGTACAGCCTTTTCCCTTGCAGAGAAACAGAAGCTGCATTAGTTACAGGCTGGTTTTCGCTCTCACTGCAATGGAATACTTCAGCTGCCACCTCCAGCATAATCAATGCTACTGCACTGCACTGGCCTTGTTTCTCATCCGCCTTTCCAAATCCTGTAAGTATGGACAAAACAGGTTTTCCTTTAAGGGTATTCTTAGCTAACCCAAACAGATGCTTTCCTAACTGTTTTTCACCAGTAGTAAAGAGTGAAAAACAAACACCTTATTTCCAGCCTCGACCCAAAGTCTACACGCAGGAGACCAGAAAAGACTAGGAACTTGGATGCAACACAGAGGGAACATGACTGATCCAGGGTAAGATGGGGTAAGAAACACAGACACACCTACCCAACAAAATGGCGGTACTGAACTAGGGGGATGTCCTCCATTCTGCCCAGATCTGCCAAGTCCTGACAAGTCTAACCTTCACAGGGAAGGAAAATAAACTAAAAGGAAAAATCCTTGATGATCAGTAGCAGCGCATCACAGATTTTACCAACATGATGTGGTAAAACTGGTCATTAGCTAACACAGGTCAAATACCAGTTTGTGGTGCGGAAGAAAAAGACATTTACACATGTATTTCTCCATGTGATTACTACCATGACATCAGCTACTACATAGGTCAATGTAGCGTGGGTCATGGGTGATACCTATCGCCTTCCCTTAGCAAGAATGAAGTCAGTGTCTCTGGGTGACCTGTGCATTACAGCACAGGAGCTGTAGCCTTTGAAATTCTGCATTTTGTTCAAATGAGGCTAATACCCTAAACTAGATATAAAAGAAGAGGATTTGGGACCTCTCTGAAGAGGAATTTTCAAGGTCATTGCATCTACCTGTCTATCTACTCCAATGCCGAAACAGAGACAAAGCTTGTGATAAATACAGGTATTTCACACTGGTAATTCAGGTTAAAATGAAGAGTTGTAGGACTCTACTCCAAAAACTGAACATCCCAGACCTCTTAAAACACTATGTTTTTGTCTCAGGGCACACTTGTACTACAAGTCAACAGAAACCGTGAGAACATGCCCTGTCGGACAAGAGACGGGGTCATAGTTGAACGTTTGATCTAAACAAAACATCACACTTTGTTAGAAACAGGATCATGTAGAGTGGAAAGTCACAGGTAACACCATCTCTTGTAACCACAGCCACCAGTAGCACCCAGTTTCTCTCATGAGAGACTGCCATGATTCCAGTGGTGTTCCACAGTCCCTGTTGGCTTTATCTCCTTAGTACAAGTCTTTAGCAGCTTTGGGTATTTTGCCACTGTGAAACAAGCATCTCACTCTCAGGAAACGTGAGTTCTCCAGGTAAGGCCATCATTGCATGCTCTATTCAAAACCTCTGTTCATGGATGAGCAAGTCCGAGACACAGGCCGGTAGACTTAATCCCCAGTTTTATAAAGAGGCAGCACTACTTCATTGTGCCATAACATACCACATTTAATTCCAGCTAAGCAAGACAACAAAAAAGCACACTACAGCGAAAATTGCTTGTACATTTGAAGTTTGCCTTTTTCTCTCATAATCTCCCTGAATATTTTCAGCTGTTGGGGTTTTTTTTGTTTTCTGAAGTATGGCATTGTCTTATCCAGTGCCCTGCAACACTGATTGTCTCCATTTAGAAGAGGCCGGGGATCTCTGGCCTAGAGGCCTAAAGATTATGAAAATACTAACATTGTCTCCAGAAATTTTTAAATAACTTCGACAATCAGTAAAGATGAGGTAATCAGCATACTCAACAAATCAACATAATGAAAATCAGAAAAGCAGGCTTAGGTTTATCTATCTGTTTTGTGATTCCTTTCTAAAGAGATCTAGCTGCCTAATTATCAGGTTCTTTGAATAAGCCAGTTTTTGCCCTTTTACCTCTAAATCTCAGAGCAGTTCTCCACAAGCTTGCTAACACAATTTTCCACTCCTTTTTTTTGTGCCATAATCCAGGAGAGTGAATTCTCTTCTAGTATCAAACAGCCCTGTTCATGCGAAAAGAGCACAGTCACTTACACACACTAACACCACAAACTCTGAGGTTTCTAATACCAAGTATCAGCCATTTATTCCTGTCGAGTATTTCTTCCCCATTACTCCACATTCAGAGACTACTTCCCTCCCAGTCTTGATGCCAGTCTCGCAAGAACTTCCTGACTTGGCACTTCCAGCTGAGCTCTTGCCCCAGCCACTGCCACCTTTGCCCCATGACCTAATAAAGGCAAATTCGCTTATCAGTAATTTCAAAGTAATTTTCTAAGATGGGCATTACATTCTTTTGGGCTCTGCCGTCCACTGCATATGTTTGTATACAAGACGCAATCATTTGCAATGCATTTGGAAATTATTCTTGATGAAATGCACTGCATAAATAATGCACTATTTATTTATAATCTGCATCTATGTTGTACCCTGACCTCACACAATATTTCTTAAGTTTTGGGTATTGTGACAATTTTCTCACAAGCTGTAATTGAACATTTAAATAATGAAACAAAACTGAACAACTAACCAACCCACTTCAAATTATTTAGTCAGTCTTCGATCACAGCCTGGAAATATAGGCCAAATTGAATTAACTCAATTACCCCCCTCTCTCTGCTTCACTATGTGTTACAGTCACTTGTCACTAAGATGAAGCATGGTTTAAAGGAAAAAAAGCTTTCCCTTCTGTCTCGGAATAAAGGGCTTGTTGAAACAGAATGCTTTTTCATTTTGGGGCTGACCTTGCCTTCATTTCCTTTCACTCTTCATCTGCACGTCACTGGAGCAATGTTACTAGGGCAAGGAGATAGATGTCATCTGGCTGTTGTAGGAAAACAACATCCAAGAAAGTGCATGCAATGTACATGCAACTATTAGGACACAAATTTTTTGAGGATTTTCCCTCTTCCCTCTAGCTGTATGAGGAATTTGCAACACCCTTCATGGCTGGTCACACTGAAGAAGAAATACCACCATTAGGGCTCTCAAATACGGAAACAGCACTGGTCTTCTCAAGAAAGCAAGGCAAGGAATAAACATGAGCTTGAGTTCAAGTTAATGCAGTATAACACAGATGCAGGGTTAAATATGTACAGGTTATTTTTCTGCTTCATCATCCAGATCTGCCAGTAATAGAGCTCAGAACTGACATTATGTCATGTTGAGGAACTCACAGCTACACAGTGTCAGTTGGAGCCAGATCAAAGATCCACTACTAGAGGCAATAACTTTTGGTCTCAGCTTGCTGTGTTTGAGAAATGCAGTTTCTCTGCAAAAGCCAGACTACTGGAATAGAAAATTCATCAAGCTATTCCTTTCAATTAGTCATCATGACGTGCAGAAAGAGTTTTAGTGCTTCTTAGCATTCTGTATGAGTTAGCACTGGCTTCTGAAGATTGTATTGAAGTAGGAAGGCTGGAGGGAAGATCAGGTAGGTCACTGACTTTAAAAACACTTTCATTGACTTTTGCCAAAGTGAAACTACTGACTGTCCATTAATACGCTCACCATCTTTCTAGACATTCAAGCCCGCTGCAAAGCCAGATCTTGAAGCACCTATTCTCTTTGGTTTTGTACTTCTTCCTCAAATTGGAGTATGAGAAAATACACTTATTTAATATTCTCATTCACAATCTTTAGGAGGAAGAAAATGGGTCAGTTTTATTTCTGATCAATACCATGTCAGTAGGGGTTATGAATGCATTAATGTATTGTTTCAAAAATACAAACAACATACATTGCAAATCAGTGAAAAAGTCAAACTAGAACCTTTTCATGCAAAATAATTCAGAATACTGATACTTAAATGAAGATGATTATTAATTGGGACAGCTCAATGGGATACAGAGCAGGGAAGTAAAAAAATTGTGTTTGGGTACTCCATCTCATTTTGGGATGGAGAAGGAGCAGTCATTTGCTAGCAAAGTGATAGCACCAGAATCTCCAGGTTTTTATCTAGACAACTTACTGAAGAGCTTTGGAGTTAGCAATATCAATGTAAGAGGCTAGAGGAAGAATTTTGGAAAAACTCTTAAAAGACTATCATGTATGTCGGCTTAGCTAAGGTAAAGTAAGAGGAAAATAAAGTAAATGGATGCAAATAACTGAAGAGAAGAAACATCAAAGGAAGAAGAATCACTTGCTGAAATAGAAAGCTTGCTATGTTGAACAAAAAGATGAAATTAAAATAACGGTGTTTAATATTATTATTACCAAAAGTAGTTTATGCTAAAATAAATCAGGCAAACAGAACTGAAACATCATAAGTATTTAGAGGAAGAAAAAAAAAGCAATATTTTTATATACAATCATTCTGCTGGAGAAATGAGATTTTATAGAAACCACTAAACAACAGCAAGCCTACAGCACTTTTGTCACAATGCTTCTAACAAATATGACTGCCAACGTGTTCAAAAACTGCAAACATTTAAATGCTGCTGTGGTAATAATGCTAAATAACTATTTTCTGAAAAAGTAGGACTCTTGTAAACATTGACACATTTTTCTACTTTATGTAGACATACCCAAAACATTGAGAAATACAACTTGAGGGTATTTATGCAACCTTTCAGGTAAAAGTTTTGGGCAGCTTTCTCTCAGTCTCAGCCTCACTACTGACAGACAGGCCAAGGGGATGAGTCCCACAGCAACTAGAGTGACAGGATATATCCTTCAAGATACGCTACAATGCCACACAGGGCTAACCAGCATACCCTATATATTGAAACAGAGATGCTTCCCAGGCAATGCCACCGCCCGGCAGTGCTGTGGCAGCATGGGGACCGTACCGGAAGAAACTCCTGAGGTTTCTAAATGATCCACAGCTATTTTCACCATTCATTTCATTATTGTTAAAAGAGTGACAGCATGCCAAAGACTGCAGATTTTCAGATAGATCTACGTAACAAAATAGCAGAAAGCCTGAAGTCTGGCTGTATGCACAATTAAAACGAACAGGCTACAGAGACAGATGCAGTTCCCCCCTGACCTTAACGATGTTGATGTTTACATATGAACCTCCCTGCTCAGCTGCAGATAAGGAATGACAGACAATACTACAAATTAGTCAAGGTCAATAGAGCAGGAGGCAGCAGTTAGTCAATTACAAAAGCAAGTCCTCTGCTAAAGCACCAAGTCCTGTGTTTTCTCAGTATAATCAACTGCCTGAGTCATGGAGTCTAATAAAATTGACTTGTTTTTCCTTTGTCTAATTGACTGATGCCTGGAATTGCATGAACTTTAGGTGTGCTAGAATTTAAGTCTTAATATCATGTAGCAATAGGCGGACGTCTAATTAGTCTGTCTTCAGGTCTAATGGCTTCTTCTGCGATGTGCAGTTCCATCCAACCATGACAAAAATCTTTGCTTTGAAGGTGTTTACAAAGACAAAAAAAATGTTTACAAGCTATGTATGAACGCTGCAGAGTGCTAGTAAAGTTCCTATAGCAAAATAGTTCTTGTGTGAAGAACAAGGACCGAATTATAAATAAAAGAAACAAAAAACCCAAAACACTTTCCTCAAATGAGATGTGTTCTTTCTGGCAGAGAGATGAAGAAAATAATGAAGTTAAGTTTTCTTAAAATAGCAAGGTGTGATAATTTTCTCGATTCATTCCTCAGAATAAGTTGTTCTTCCTAAATAGCCTTACAGATCCGTTTTTTCCCCTTAGCTCTTTGGGTCATCTACACAACTATTCCAGACCTTAAAAAAGCTGTATATAGCTTCACAATTTTCAAAGGGTATTTTGCCACACATTTCCTATGTATTCTGAGCTTAACTTAAAGTGGTCTTCAGATGAAATAAATACCTCAAAGCTTGCTCCCTAGTGATAAGTAGCCATAACTCATGTTGTGCCTTAAGCGAGTTGCTGCTTCATGGATCCTCTTTTAGCCAAGGTATTTGTGTGTGCACTTGAGCTCAGACACCATGACTGAGCTTTAAACGAAACAAAGTCGGACACTAGTCTCAAGTACAATTTGACACTTGGATTTTCAAAGGAATCCAAGGACACACAAATCTCTTTGCAAGATGTGGTGCCTAACAAAACCCCAACCCAAACCAGAAAATTCTTTACTGCTTCTTGGCCATGTCTCTTGAGTAAAGAGGTAGTTGGACATGGAAGGCCCATTAAGCTTACCTTGACTCAAGGCTGTACGATCCTCTTTCCCTCAAATTATATTCACCGACGTCAGAAATTGGAAAGGCACTGTAAAACTCCACTACTGTATCATTCACAGTATGAGCAGACAGAGATCATTAAAAATAGTAATTTAAAAAAGAGAATAAAAATTGAGACAAACTCCAAAAATGTACTTTTTGTGTACAATTCCCTAAGCATTCACAACAATATCATGTAGCTTCTGCTTTGGACAAATCAATTTCCTAGGGTTACCACTGATTAAATCTGGTTGAAAATACATTATAAATAAAGTTCTTGTAACAGTGCACCACAGTGCACAGTCCCTGCAAAGGGATTCTTCCGACACCACAAACTATAGACGGAGAGGTTGAAAAGCACATTCTCAAAAAACTCAGAGCAAAATTATAGCCTTCATTTACGCACAGCTTGGTGACAAAGTATACATACTCTCTCTCTAATCACATACAACATTTTATATGTATGTTTACGTATTTCATACATATAAATAAAATATACCACTTGGAAATTCACTTTTCAAATCCATCCAGTTGCCCATTGTTATATTAGTAGTTTCTCTGCTCCACTAAACCTCTAACCAGATTTCTCAACCGTCCCTCTCTTTAGGCTGGGAAATCTCCTAGTTGTTTTCCTTCTCTCCCAGCTGCACAGTTACTGATGCCTCACTAACTAACTAACATGTTTCCCTTGATCTGATATTGCTTCTCAACCCTCTCTATGTTTCCCAGGGTCATACAGCTATTTCTGGGCTAAACAATGCATTCTATTACCACATAAGAGTCATACCCTAAGAGGCAAATAATTTTATTTATTATTACTCACTTTTTTTACCAAGGGACTACTTAGTTGAAAAAACAAAATTTGTCTTCAACGTCCTTAAAAACTTCACACTTACTTACAATGCACACCGAGAAACTCAAGATTTTTAAACAACAGCTTCAGTGCTCACATACATTCAGAAGCAAGCACACAATGCTTCCAGAAAGTACTGAAGCAATACTTAACGATGCCACATAAGGCTATCTCGATCTCTAATAAAAGGCCAGGAAAATTGAATCTCTTTAGTCGCTGCCATGATTCTGCTACATTCATGAAACGTCAGGGATAGAAACATTTTAGCAGCAGGTACAGAAAAAGGGAAAGTAAGTAGACTTTACGTCTCCTGTTGATCAGATCTAGCACATCATAAAAGTCCAGCCAGTTCCAGAAGTTGCACCAACACATCTTAGAAACCTTTAACAAATTTTAAAGCTTCACTTCAACTAAGTCTCATGTTGTTTAAGGAAGTTCACAACAGGCCCTGATCTGACAACACTAGCATTGTCATGCCTAGTCGATTTTTACATAAATATTTACATTCCACTGAAAAAAATGCTTATATAATAACATCAACAAAAACTGAATAAACACCAGAAGCCTATGCACTTATTAGCCACAGCCACAAATTAAAACAGTTTAGTAGTATAAATGACTTTCGGCAGGATTAGTGCTCAAATGGGATGGGATTCCCTTGGGATCTTTGAGAAATCAGAGCCCAAAGTTTCCTTTTAATGAAAGATGGTTCTTTTGCACTAGACAGAAAGGTAACAAACACTAAGGCAAAATTCAGAAAGGTTAAAAAAGAAAAAAGAAAAAGCTTCATTCATTACTAAATATTACCTGTGCTTAAATTAAGCTCCTTCCCAAGGAAGGAATAAGATCAGTTTTGTGATACTACACCCACTTCCAATGCAGTAAAATTTTATGTTAAAAAAATTACATTGAAGAGAATGCCTGAACACATCTCTCTTGTGGCCATCACAGTCCTTGGCTTGTTGTCCAAAGTGGCATGACAAAGACACAAGAGGAAAGTTAGGGTAAGAGGAGAAACAAGTGCTCTCACTCATCATCTGTGCCTTGAGGTATCTGGATCCTGTTGCGCCTATCAGCCGGATCAAGTATTTCCTACTGTACTGGGCACACACTGCAAGTGGAGCTGGCCAAGGCCAAAGAGGACCAGCAGTGACACCAGGAGGGCTGAGGCTTTCACTGACCTCACTGTACACAAAAACTACCTCCCAAAGACTGTGGTAAATATCTCCACCTCTGCCTAAATTCACTGAGCACTGCACATACCACTTGCATCTCCACCATAGCAGACTTGGGCCCCTTTAGAGCACACCAGTTGTGTTCAAGCTGGAAAAGGGAAAGCTTTGGCCCTGTTTGTCCAGAGCTTGTGTCCAGCACTAGAGCTTCCTCACAAAGGGAAACAGACACACACCAAAGCCAAGGCCTGATGTGCACCAATATGCAGATGACTGAGGGACAGGGCTTAAGACAGAAGACAAAAGAGCACCAACACAACCTTACAAACTCACCCATGCACATCTCCCATAATACAGTTAACAAATCTTTAGCTGGCTCTTCTATTTTATAGCACAGTAAATGCTCTATAGAAAGTTACAATCTGCCAAAGTGTCAGTTAACATACATGAAGGCCAGAGGTCCCAAATGGGAAAATTAGTGAGATCTTCCTGAAAAGCAAATTTAAAACAGAACGGCTTATAGAAAACAGATGCCATGGCAGCACACAACTGTTTGTTGTAGTTTTAGTTTAAGATACAGCCTTATGAACCAGAAAATATTGTAATCTCATATTGAGATATGAGGTCTTTGGAGCAAAGAGAATGCATCTTTGAAAGCAATGTTAATGGAAAGCAGTTAGCACAGTAAGGCAAATGAAAGAACTGATTTATAAACAATTAAACTCCAGATACTTGGAGAAGCAATTCTCAAGTCCAATCAAAAACTATAAAAAAAATAAAAATAAGATAAAAGGTCTGATAATTTATTAGCTGGGAAAACTGGCACTCTGATTTTTAGCAACTTGCCAGACAAAAGCCAAAGGAAAGATATTTAAACACAGCCTTTCAAAGGGGTGGGTCAGTATATGCCCTAATTTGGGAAGAGGGCATGTCAAGAAAGACACCAAGGAGGTTGGAATGTAATTCCTAGCTTAAATGAGAAGTTGAAAATCAAGGAAAAGACAACAGAGGGATTTGAAACGTTCAGGAAACCCAAGCAGTCCTGAAAGTGTATCTGCAGTATCTTATGGTTTTCTAAATCGTAAACTATGTTTGCAATTACAAGAATTAAAATTTTGCTATGGATAAATTGCAGCTTGAGCGAGAAACCTCTAGCAAGATCTCACTTCTGTATCACAGAGAGACAAAAGCCTGTTAATAGAATGGGAAAAGGCATTGGTAAAAGTTATATTTTTTAATGCTCAAATTAGTTTATTGATTTTTTTTCTTCCCTGAGTACTTTTGCAGCAACAAGCTTAAAGACTAGTATGACCTACACTGCTCCACTGAGTATTCGCGGCTAACCGGAAAGCTCACCGACTTGAAAAACACAATCACAAGATGCTAACATCATAATGATGTTTTAAGTTAATGACTGTTCATTGTAGCTTCTCTGGAGGACACATAGGGCCACTTACCACATCTCACCCATCAGGAAACACTATTCTCCTACAACACTACCTGAAATCTTTTTGCTCATATCGTTAACTAAAAATCATGCTCGACCATGTACAGCTTGAGATTTAAGGACTAAAATATATTGGCATATTTTGTTTTAGCCCGTATTTCCTAGGTTTTATTTGCTGAAGTTGGATGTGACCTGTTTTCTGGAATTAATATTTTTAAAGTTAATTTCCTCAAAGGAAATCAAAAGCTATAGGGAGCCTGAATTACTGATACCCTTGCTAAAACTGTCATTAAATTTCAGTGGGATCACATCTACTTTCCTGATATCATGCTATACTGTTCCCTGTAGCCTTAAGAACTGATGACCTATATGTCATAGCATCATGAAATACTGTGTCATTTTTTATTAAAACAGAAGGAACACTGAAATATAAACATGTCACAACAGTTCCATGTGTCAATGTGCTCTAAGTGCCAATAAACGTAAAATCTCTGGCATTACAGAGTATCATTAAAATATTTTCTGTCAAATTTAGTAGGTTTAATTAAAATATCCAGGAAGGAACGTTGCAAAAGACAAGGCTAGTATGCAACAGCTATATACACAATTATTTCTATTCCTAACAAAAGCTGTCAAGCAGAAATTATCAGGTTGTTTAAAAATAGAAAGCTGTTAAAACACCAAGTAATGGGGAAATATTATACAGTATTTCAACCAGTTACCTCAGATGTGTAGCAGAATCATAGAATCAGACAATTTCTTCAGGTTGGAAGGGACTCATAAGGATCATCCGGTCCCGCTCCCCACTCCTTGCCATCTCCTCCATCTGACTGATGGATGCTCCTTGAACTCTGACAGGCTTGGTGCCCTGACCACTTCCCTGGGGAGCCTGTTCCAGTGACTGACCACCCTCCCAGTGAAGAACTTTTTCTTAATGTCCAACCTGAACTTTCCCTGACGCAGCTTCATTCCGTTTCCTCATGTCCTGTTGCTGGTCACCAGAGAGAGGAGATGAGCACCTCCCCCTCCACTGCCCCCCCACCGTGAGGAAGGTGTAGGCTGCAATGAGGGCACCCCCCCTCAGCCGCACCTCCTAAAAGTGTTGGTCACCCTCCCCTGGACACACTCCTAACAGTGTGATGTCCTTCTTATACTTAGTTGCCCAAAACTGCACACGGTATTCAAGGTGGGGCCACACCAGTGCAATGTAGAATGGGACAACCACTTCCATCTCTATGTGAAACAGTCACAACTGTCTCCCCTTCCTCATAGAAGACATTCTCCAGTCCCAGACAGACTTCTCCAAGGGGCAGAAATGCAGGACGGCTGTGAACCGACAAAGCTTAGAGAAAA
>VZSC01016080.1:47315-59766 GCA_013398225.1 Steatornis caripensis | reverse complement strand
CTGCCAGGCTGTGCCGTCAGGACAGAGCTGGCCAGGGGCTGCCCCATGGCGTGGGAGAAAACATCTTTGAGGGGCCAGTGGGATTCGTTGGAGGGGCTGGGGAGGATGACTCAAACCTGCACGAGGCTGCTGGAGGTTCTCTGCTGCAGTCTCAGCTCATGGCAGGGCCATGTTCAAAGCTGTGTCTGCTGGATGGAAATCCTGCTTCATCCTGCCTTCAGGGAATGGAGACAAGCTCCTGGGGAGATGAGAAGTGCTGCAAACCCCTGGAGGTACCTACCGCTGTCAGGCCTTTTCAGCTGGACAACAGTGGCAAAGGCTCGGTGGCCTGCCAAGACCATGGGAATGCATTCTCGGTGTTTGACGAGCACTGCGGAGCTCGCCCTCCCCATCCCCTGTGGAGTCAGTGGCAGTGACCCCAAGGAATGGGCAGCAAAGCTGTTGCAAGGGGTATGAGAGCCAGCACCTTCCTCACTGCTTTGAGCACCCACTGTTGTCCTGCTGGGCATGGGAAGGATTCTCGTCCCCAAGGCTGATCCGTCCAGGGGCTTTTTGCCATCTCAGAAGCCCCTGAGATGGATCCGGGTTGCAGGAGGAAGGGGTTTGGGCAATGGTGGTGTCCCTGGTAGGTGTGACCACCCCATGGGGCAGGGAGGCAGGTCTTACTCAAATGCTGGGGAATGGCTTATCATTGCCCCTTGCCAGGGCTCCTCTGGGCCATTTTGGGTAGGTTCCTGCTTGTTGCTCTCACAACAATTAGGTGCTGCTTTTTCATCATGAACATGCCACGGGTAACTTAGGTCTGTGATCAGGAAGGAATTTTTCCCCCAGGGAGGCTGGCACTAGTCCCCAGAGAGGTTTTACCTTCCACAGCCCCTTGCCAGGGCTTCTCTGGGACATGTTGGCTAAGTGCCTGCCCGCAGTTCTTGCAGCACAAAGATGACATGGGTGCCCCAGATCCTGCAGGAGCTGCCAGTTTTCAGCTGTCCCTGCATTCAATTCCAGTGCAGTTCTCTCCTTGATCTGCATATATGTTGTGTGTGCCAATCTCAGTCTGGGAGCCTTGTCCTGCAGCTGTGCATGTACACTGTATTGAGTTTACACAGCAACTTTAGGGGTGGTGGGGGCGGTGCTGCAGTGGTGGCTTCTGTGAGAAGACACTAGAAGCTGTCCCCATGTTGGACACAGCCATTTCCAGCTGGCTCCAAGACAGATCTGCCACTGGCCTAAGCTGAGCCTGTCAGCAACGCTGGCAGCGCCTCTGTGATAACGTATTTAAGAAGGGGTAAAAACACTCCAGTAGCTATCCAGGTATTGCATTGATCGTTTCAATGCCACTGCACATTAGAACATGGTTTCAGGTCTGGGATACTGAAACAAATTTTAGCTCTGATGCCAGCGTACAAACCCATGATGATGGTAAGGTAGAAGCATAAGGAGCAGTCTCTAGCTGTACCTAAGACAGGCCTTCAACAGCCACAGTCACTGCAAAGGACAAATTCTAGCGTTATCAAACAGCACTAATGAAACAGATAAATAGGAATGGCACAACTGACCCATTAACTTTTCAAAAACGCCTTTCAAGTATAAAGCAAGCATGTTAGCAGGTTTTGACACGACAATGAAAATGCAGAAATTAAGCAACCTTTTAAACTTCTCAAAGATTCTCACGTAACAGTCATCATCCTCCATGTAACTTAAGCATCTACAGGCTGCATCACAACCGGGGTATATTTGCACAACAAATATACTTGTTTAATAAATACAGAAATTAAAACACAGCAGTTGGCATTTACTATGCATTTCTTACAAGAGCTACCATAGTCCGTTTTTAAAAGACATTGGATTTCTATCAAAGCTTGCTTCTGTTCCCACTTAGACTACTTACACAAAGAAGTTTAACTCTTCAGAAAGCAGAGCAACATAGAGTGGAGTACCTGCTTATTCCCTATAGTTTTTCCATATCTATACGTAAAATTGTGTCACCATGCTCTCTTTAAAAGCCAGTTCAGCTCATCTAAGAACTGGAGCTTGGTGCTACTTTAGGCAACAGTGACCATCCACTTGTTTCCGTTTTAAAACACAGCATATGTGACAGCTTCAGAAGTGATACACGCAAATGCTGTTTGGGGTTCAACCCTACTGCACCTCTGGCTATCCTGCAGGACAAAATCTATTAATACTTAAACACCAGCATTAAGACTGTCATGCATTTTACATAAGAAGCTTTGGTTCCAACATGATTTCTTCATTCAGTCATTGGCCAGCAACGCACTTGCTTCCATCTTATGTCAATTATTCATGAGGCATTGCCCTGTAGAAATCATCAACTTAACTGGAAGAATCACTCAACAGAACACTCCTGTCACATTTTATTTTTTCCCCTTTATTAACTTCCATTGTTAATCAAAAGCACTGCATTTTTTTCGCCGCAAAAGCAATTGCGTAGGAAGCACTTACTTTTGAACGTCCATTACCTGCCACACATCAGAAACACCATCTTGGACTAAAAGGTGGGAAACCTGTTGTGCAGATGACTAGGTTACTAAAAATCAGTGAATAAATACAAATAGGTACATATGAATAACATTTTGATATAAGTACAATTTGATATAAGTAACTACCTGCCAAACATGTACTTCTAGGAACTAGCGATTTTCTCAAAATAAAGGAACTGGTGTGATTGTAACTTTAGATTAACTTATGAAATCATTAAACTTATGAACTTATAAACTTGTTTATAAAGAATCAGCTATTGCCACTGAATAGACACAATTCATACAATTATTTTAGGAGGCTGAGGTTTTATTGTGAAAGCTGGAGATATACAAAGTGCTATAATACTACAACTAGGTTTCCATCTTCTATGGTTGCTTCAGCAATTTTGGAGGCAGAATATACTCAGTATTTTACAGGCAAAACAGCAAAGCTAACTGTAAAACTTGCAGTGAATTAAATCCAAATCTCAAAAACTTCATCCAAAGTTTCACAAAGGCAAAGTTCATGCCTCTGCAAAGGGCAGCACAGGATCTATTTTTAGAATTTCAACAGAATATAGAGATGAAGACTGAGTTAGTTCTCTGAAAGGTTATAGCATTCACAGGACAATTTTCTTGACTTGAAAGTGCTAGGAAGTCAGAGCAGATGCAAATTACAAAGTCTAAACTCTCTGATTCTGTAACCCATACCTCTCTACATATCCAATCCAATCCCTCCAATAATTCCTCCCCTGCCCCTGAATTTGAGAGTGACCTCAAAAAACACAAAGAAAACCCGAAACACTCAATTCCCGGCCCCCAAGCTTTGTTAACACTTTGAATTAGGTATCATTTTCTCATACCTACACTGTGAAAACAACAGTAATTCAGATCAGCTTATGTCTGAGGTAAACAATGCTGCAAGTGAATGCTTCTCTTGTTTGATTTTTAAATATCCTTAACTTTCTCTTGCTGCAAAGCCCTTAAGAACCTAAAAGAGGACATACCCTAAAGAAAATGCTGCATCCATCCACAGATTCACTTTTATAGTGGTAATGTACAGTGTTACAACAATTTAGAGCTATACAAAAGTCATGCCCCTTTCCCTCCGTCTTTGAAGTTATACATGCCTCTAGAGATAGAGAGAAGGAACTGTTCTTCTATTCTCTTGAACAGAAGGGTTCTGATTTCCATTACATCTTGCGAAGGGCACATAAGCGAGCACCTCCTGTTACCTGCTCCCAGGGAAGGTGTAAAATCGGGTCCTTAAAAGTTCGCTTTCATATTTGGTCCTCTACCATCGGACAAATATTGACTTTTTATTTTTCCATTTCAAATAAAGCCCTAGTGAACAGTAACTGCAACAGAAATTCACGTTCACAGGGTGTTTTCCTTCTTCATATCAAAAGCACGTAATGCCCCAACAGCGCCAGAATAGGTCTGCAAAATATCATCCGCGACTCCACAGTGACGATGGGGTCAAAAAGAAAGCATGAATGCTGTCTGAACAGAGAGCAGGAATGATTTAGTTTTGCAGGCAGAGGTGTAAGTTTAGACTGCACAGCTAAAGAATGTGAAACTCTTACTGATCACAGGACGACCAGTGGCTCAAATCCCAGAGGGGTGAACTGCTGTCTGTCTGGGGGGAGACAGGTGAACAACACCAAGCAGAACAAAAACCTCACAACTGCTTCAAGATCAACTGAAGCACGTATTTTGTCTACTACAAATACCTGTTCAAAGAAAAAGGGAAAGAAAATGTCTTTGCATAAGGCAAAAGCCACAAACTGCTAATTGTTCCATTTTTTTTTGGCTAAGAAAGACCTGACTATCAGCGCTTTCCATTAACAAATCCATTGTTGATAGAATCCAGAATGAAACAGAATGACCAGTAGATTCCAGTTCTCTATAACATTACTACACTCAAATGGAAAAAAAACATAGACACTACTCCACAGACACTCTCAGAGAAAAAGAAAATCCACATAACCTTTCTGGGGAAAATTACGTAAATGATGTTTTCATCTGAACTTAGTATTCCTCACAATACTAATTCCACATTTGGCATACACCAGCACATCTAGCACTGATTCAAGATATCCTGTCTAAACGCTGAAAAAAATACAGAAATTGATTTTGTTAAAAGTTAAAATCCCTTAGAGGACTACTTCAAGTATAATAAAGTACTATAAGTTGATAAATTAATATATTACAGTATCACTTTTTCCCCATTACCTTCTGCTAGTAATCACAGAAAAGATTCAAACGTAATGTAAATGACCTCAATTCTACAAACGCTTAATCACAACCAGTATATGACCCACTTCTCAACACATCTATTTAAAAATGTATTAAAAAAAGCATATTAAAAAAAACACTAGACATTTAATATTACTTTTATCTACACACCAGATAGATATATATATATATATACATATATATATATATATATATGATCCTTTCAGCAACAAAAGGAAAACAAGGAACTAAAATCACTGGGTTTTTTTCATAGAAATTTAATTTTATTTTAAAACGTATTTAAAAGATGGCGATAACTTAAAATTACTTACATATTTTGTGAACACCGGATCTGTATTTACATGCACATAAGTATGCAAATGATTTATATTTTATTAATTTGCCAAATATTCTAAGTTGCTCTGTTCCACTAACACATAGAGGGTAGGTATGTCTTCATGTACTTTAAATCTTTTGTATATACTCTTTGATACACCTCTTTATTGAGAGTAAATCCTAGTATTGAAGCCCAAAAGAACCTTTCATGTGCCAAATGAAAGTCCTCAGTTTCGGTTCAGCTATAAAAGTTAAAATGTGCTACCTGTCCTTACACACACAGTAGGCCACAGTACAGCATATGGTCTGTCACAGCTACTGAAGTTTTTAATTATTACTTACATGGGCAGAGAGGACAGTTCAAAGCTACTTCCAACTGAGCATCTGCTGCCTCTTACATCCACGACAGAAGAGGTCCAGCATGCACGGTCCAAGCTGATCAAGTGGTGTTGAAAGTGCTACGAAGTCAGAGCAGATGCAAATTACAAAGTCTAAACTCTCCAATTCTGTAACTCACACCTCTCTCCACAATCCAGATCAACTTAAGCCGTAACTGTGCTGCAAGCATTGCTGCCCCATAGCTACAGCAATGTTTCTGTTGCTTAGTGATGAAAGTACCTTCTCACACAGAAAATTACTTAGCATCTTTTATGAAATACAAAGGTATTCAAAGAAACATTTAGTGAATCTTAAACCAGTAAAACAAAGCAGCTGCCCTAGGATATACTCCACAACCAAGTCAGACTGTTAGGACAATCCCGGTATTAACTGAACACCAAGGCATAGTGATGAGCATCAAGCTTTATAGCGGCCATACTCTAGCAGCAGAAGCAACTTTTATGCAAGTCTCGTCCAACTTCTTAAAACAAACACAGACCTTGCCCTCCTTCTCCCTTCTTTACTTTCCCCTGTCATCTGCCTCCCGTCACAAAAGCAGCAGCACTCAGGACATGAGTGCTTTAGAGGGATTGTGACAAGTCTCAGGAACGAGCCTGGTAACTAAGCATGCATGGAAGTTCCTAAGCACAGGTTTTGAGGCAGGGAGATGAGAAACGTCTGCATGAGAACAAAGCAGATGGTTTTTTTTAACTTGAGTACAACAACTTGGTGAAGGAAAAAATATGGGTGAGATACAGGATGATCAGTTCATTACTCCTAGTAGAGGACTGAGTGGGAGACACAGCGCTTGTGGGATGTCGGAGCGTGGGAAGATGTGCATGTTCTGGAGTAGCTAACAGGAGTCAGCCACTACCGCAGAAAGTGAGAAGAGAGCTCTCAAACTGAAATGCTTGAGAAACTGCCAGAGCAATTTAGCCTTCATGCAGGTTTCAATGGATAACAAAGGAACCTTTTTCTTGTAGCAGCATAGGAAAACCCTCATCTCTTCATTAACCGATTGAATGGTGTTAAAAAGGCTCAAAAAAGGACTAGGCTTATCTTTTTGTGATACCAGAACATGTGAACAAATTCAGTTCTGTAGAGATGCAGTGGCACATGATCACAGTAAATTAGATCTTTTATTGCTTCGAAGCAGAAGCAAATATATAATTTATGTGCATTCATGTATGTAGGCATAATAAACACAAACCTCAGGAGAAAAGCATGAACCAGTATCCCTTTAAAAAAGTTCTGGTTTTAATTAAATTTCAAAACAAGCAGGGAAGTTGGAGAAAATAAAGTAGCACAGGTAATTTTTTATCTAGTGTAGCAGTTGAGAAGAAAATCCGTGGTCTTAAAATAATGTTTTCCCTTTTTGAAGTCAGTTGAGAAGTTTTCTTTTTATTTAAAGAAAAACTAATAAAAGACTAATTTCTTGGTAGTATGGTAACACCATCCTCCAGCTGGAATTCCAATGGGGTTATGAGGCAATAAAAGTAAAATCTTGAAGAAGAATAAATTTATGTTTGCCCTGAGCAACTCTTCACTTTTAACTTGACAGCTTTCTAAACAAAAGGGGTGTGGAGCGTTGTGTTCGTATTTGGAAAGATTTCTAGCTTTGCCTTTTTTCTTAAACTTTGTCTTGCAGATTATGAAAATATAGAGACTTAACAATGTCCACCTCTGTAAAATTTTCACATGTGTTCACGTGTTCAGAAGCTTGCTATCCATATCATCAGTTCCCTAAAGCATGACACAGAGGCACATGGAAGGCACATTTTATTTTGGTAGCAGTATCTGGAAGTACAAAGTGGACAAGGACAAAGGACTAAACATTAGAAGCAAACACATTCCTTTCTTTTTAATCAATACCTTCTTAGGCTGGTGGGTTTGACTCATTAATCTTTTGGTAAGTGAAAAATGAAACAGATTGACCGTTACAGCAAAAAATAAAATTGCAAATTAAACTCATTCTAATGAAATGGCTTGCAAAGAGTGCTACTTCATCACGCACAACTTTCCTCAAAAGAGTTTGCACTTTGGAGTACTCATTTCTTTGAGGTAATGTATTTAGTGATAAATTTTGAATCCAAAAGACCTGAAAACAAACTTCCTAAACTCTTCCTCTTACATTGTGTGTATTTTTAAAATTATGTAAGTTCCACAAAAAAAAATTTTAAAAAGTATTGTATTTTGTGTTTAATAGTTTTGAACAAATCTGAAGTTGAATTTCGTATGACTGCATTGTTGCATCTAAATGATCGCTATATTATAGCTGAGATGGGACATACAAAAAACCTCAGAAAATAAAATGTCTGAAGGTCTGCAATGAATTGTTTTTCATTTCTTCAGCAACTGCTACATAGTGATTGATCTAGTACTGTAGAACACGGGAAATTAGCAATTAAAGGCTTCCATGCATCCAGCAATAGATCCTACAAATCCTGTTAACGACAGCAGCAAAATTAGAAGAACAAGAGGAATCAACAAAACTAAAAAGTGCTTATTGTAAGCTGTATGGGATTTGTCCTTTGCTGAAAAACATGAAAACTCTGCACAGATTGCACGCACAAGAGTATTTAAAGTAGGATTATAACTCAATTAAGACAACCATTTCTCTGATCCTGTAATTCTAAGGCATTTTGCAGATGTCTGTGAATCCCAGGCCGTAATACAAACTTCTTTCTGTTCTTTATAACATAAACTCACTTTTTCTGAACAGACACATTTAGCCGTCTGTCTAGGAAAACAACCTTCACAACGTAGGTCGAAAGATACACCGCTGTTCTAGATCAATCTAAAATAACGTAAACGAAATTAAGATATACAACATTAAATCTGAACATCATCCATACACGTAAATACAGCATTAACAGTAAAGCCCAACTGATACCCTTGTTTCCTTAAGGAATGCTTGGACCATGTCCCAGAGCACAGGGAAACAGATTGCCAGCCCAGCACAACCCATGACAACCCCAGAACTGGAGGCAGCATCACACACAAGCCTGTGCTCGCAAGTTGCACGAGACTGCAACTTCAGACTCCACGCCAGCCTGGACATCGCTGTGCTGCACTTCGCTACAGGAATAAACATGCCCTTTCCATGTTCCAATGTGAACAAAAGTGCATCTACACTATCATCAATCACACAAGACTGTTTTGCTTCAGAATTGTCAAAACTAATTCAGGTTTGCTGAATTTAGCAACGGATACAGGATTTATCTAGACTGGGAGAAGAGAAAAAGGTTATATAAACTTTGCTAACATAGTGAGACAAATTAAATTGTTAATCCATGCCTAAACAAAAGGTCACTATTAACTCAGGGTTAACTAAAACTTCTTAGCTAATCTCTGACCTGATTTTGACCTCTCCTGTTAATTGAAGAAATGCTTTCAGTTAATATATTGGTTCGCTGTGCTTACACTCCCCACTTCTGTAGTTTCTTGCCTTGCAGCTCATAAATTAAAAACAAAATATCTTTTTCTAAGACTAATTAGTACCCAATTAGGTTCATGTTGTTAGCTAGAGTGGAAGTGATAGTGAAGACAAACATTAAGCATTTAAATCTGTTTCATGAAGGATGCATTTATGAACATCAAGAAAGGAACATCAAAACCTTTATTTCACTTTTATTTTCCCTCCAGATCATAAAAAAATTACTTCACAAAGCTTGTAAAAATATCCAGTTCTTCCACTTCTAGAGATTCCCAGTAGAAAGAGGTACAGTTATAACACTGTTAGAAAAACTAATTAAAGGACAAATGTAAATAAATCTGAAGGATCTGCAATCACATGAGTAGGTTGTATCCAGACATAATCATTTGTCATTGCATCACACTTCTTATACGGCTGTTTACAAGAGGCTTTTTTAATTCCTTTAGTATCGTAACCATTGTATGTCAGGTTATGGTATGACACATCCATACCCATAAAATGTCCCCTTCTGCAGAAGAGTAGTTTTTGCTCAAGTTAAAGGGAAGCACCTGAGTTACAATTCCAAAACGCATTTCTCTACATTCTTTTTTTTTTTTTTTTAAGTCAGAAGTGTTCAAGTTCTGGTAAAAACATATGTAAGCTTAATTTAAGAATTAAGTCTGAGAGAGAAACTAAACCCAACTGCATTGTAAAATGTATATAAATTCGGGAAAAGAATTCTAGTAATGTAAGGAACAAAAATCTCAAAGTTAAAAAACAGTATACAAATAGCATGCCTTATGTTCATCTGAACTAAGTAATATAAGGAATTACAGTTTGAAAATCTACTGTAATTAGATACCAAAAGTAAAATGCTCAGAAGAAATTCAATATACTTGTAAATGCTGAAGCCTTATCATTCCATTACGTTCATATTCCTTGTCTTTTCGTACTGATAAAAGCTTCTCTGGAATAAATTTATCCAGTCATATTGGGGATCATACTTGTACCCAAAAGATAACATAACTCTAAATTATGCTCAAAGTTTTCTTCTTCTTCTTTTCTATAGGAAATGAGAATGATCTTCTATCATCTACAAAGGCACCTGGCCTACTGTAAAAATGAAAAAGCTTGTCCATTACTGTTTGTCACATTGGTAGATAAACTCTTGTCCATCAAGGGCCTAGAAGTTGTTTTATTACAGTATAGTCAACTGTTTGGATCAAATCCAGGTTCATATTCATTTGCTAGCTGCAAATAAATCCCACTGTACTGCCAGTACAATTTTCTTATATTTTAACATTATTCACCAAAAGCTCCATTCTTCTGAGTTTGCGCTTATTCTTTGGCATTGGCTTGTCATATAAGCCATTTTTGAGAAGATGCTCCTTGCTGTGATGGATCTGGGCACCATGCTGAAGCTGGAAAGAGCATAAAGCTTGAAGCGGACGGAGTATAGTCTGCAGAAAGATGAAGGGGTGGGGGGAGACAAAAAACACAACCTTTTAGTAAGCTCTTTTAGAGACTTCAATTATTGCAGTTTCTGTATTCAAGGACTACTTTAAAATGCTGATAAAATACAACCTTTGGAGATGCAGAGGGCACAGCTGAACAAGATATGTATTAAAAAGAAGCCACATAGCAGATATACATCAACCTACCTGCTGTCGTCCCTTACTCCTTCCTTGAACCCACTCAATCCTGGCTTCTGCCCCAGGTATATTACTGTAAGTTATGGCTTTAACTTGACCTTAGCAATAGACTATCAATTACTGTGGCTCAGCCAACAAGCTGTAACAAAATAAGTTACAATAACTCAGCCATTTGTGCTTGCATGAAAACATCTTGAGGCAGGGTTGTAGAGAGAGAAGTGGGACTCATGATGAAGGCTGCTGGGCTGCTGCTGTCCTTGTGCCTGGACTGTATCCCTGCTTCTGCTCAGCGAGATTAGGTCGGACTAATGAAGCCACACAAACCAAATTTATCTCAAGTGGTTCCTAATTGTAGGTTCTTCATTTTCTGGTTGCCTGACTCAGTATCACGAGGCCTCATGTGCAGATGTGTAAAGCAATCACAAATGTAACTGGAGTCAGCAGCAGCTGAGTTTCTACCAAGTAAAATGCGACTCTTCTGAGCACACCGAAAATCAAGTGACTTACACACGGCATCAAACTAAGCACCCATTTTTAACTTACATGTCTCTTGGCTTCAATTCGCCATCTTATATGCTGAGCACATATAGCACCCACTTAATTCAGAGAGGGTGTAAAAAAGTGCACGAATGTTTATGAAGCTCTTGGTTATTGCAACATTCATAAAAGCACCTTTGACATGAACAAAACGTTCACCCCGGACCTCAATAAGACAGAAGTCCTAATGACAGAAAATACGCCAACATTGCCCCAGCAAAAAGTAAATATACAAAACCCACTTTACTGTCAGTATTTCTCATTTTTCATGAGTTTAACTTCTACAATAAATAACTACCTTCTTTTAGCATAAAAGCATATGATAGCCACACTGGCATAAAAGATACACAAGTTTCTGGAAAAGTCTCTTTATGGAGAGTTCCCATTCCTGAGCCATATTTTCTTGTGTGGCCACAAACTTTGTCCCATGCAATTGATTTAAAGTTGAGGTGGCTAGTATCACAGAGGCAGACACGGGGGTGGCATACTCTACATTACGCCAACTGCACAAGCAATTTTTGACCTGGGAGGTCAAGTACCAAAATATTCATTATCTGATGGAGAGGGATATGAGCATCCCAGGGTGGACACTAGAATGCAGTAACTACATGGATGAGCTTTAAATCTCTTTCCCAGGCCATTCTGTACTACGTTCTGGGCACACAATCAGACTGCAGACCTGAGTCTATGTTGTGAAACTACTCATAGGTCTTTTTCGAAAGGCTTATTAAATTGGTATTAATAATGTCAGCAACAAAAGATTAAGAAGGACATTATCTTAATAACCTCTTCCATCATACTAGTGGGATCACAACTTGCAAGGAAAAGGCTAATGTCCAATTAGTATTCCTTGACCTCGGATAAATGTAAACTCAAGAAATTTTAAGTCCCAAATACCTCCAACGACACCTGAGTTGTGAGCTGGGTAGTAGGAAGACATAACCCAGTGGGCTGCATACCACAGCTGCAGGAAGTCAGTAGCACAGGCTTACGAAAGCATTTTATCTCCAAGCTAGCTGTAACAGGGTATTCAGACCACCTCTGCCACCTAGTTTTTGCAGAAAACAACTTACTACTTTCCATGCAGTAATCCACTGAATTACCTGTCTCCAACTGGATCAGCTTTTGGGTTTTTGAGAGTCAAAGGTTACCTTGCTGTGCTTTGCCTTCAGATGATTAATTAAAAATATAAATCTATTAAAAAAGGCAACAGTTATTTGACTCCAGTAAATATTCCGGAGCCAATAGATGCTGAAAAGCAAATAAACCCTATCTGACTGCTAATTAAATGAAACTTTTTAGAGGCCAGCACCAGTTATTCTCAATGACATTTGTCAGCCCAG
Organism: Steatornis caripensis; assembly: GCA_013398225.1. Taxonomy (NCBI): domain Eukaryota; kingdom Metazoa; phylum Chordata; class Aves; order Caprimulgiformes; family Steatornithidae; genus Steatornis; species Steatornis caripensis. Next base: position 47,390 of record VZSC01016080.1, on the reverse strand, counting down.
TAATTTTAAATTCAGATCTTAGGTGAAGAAGTTAACCATAAATGTAAAGGTAGTTAAATACTTTAATAGCCTATG
>VZSC01016080.1:12606-37054 GCA_013398225.1 Steatornis caripensis | reverse complement strand
GTAGCAGAAACATCTGCAAATTTTAGAAATATTGCCAAAGTGAACAAAGTTTTTGAATGTTATTTCAGATGCTTATGCCTATCTGCATATTTTGAATCCCTAGTATGTTACATACAATACAGAAGTGGTAAAATCATGGAATCACAATGTTTTAAACCATTTCCCATGATGTTTGTCATCACTTACACCATGCCTGAAAAACATACAGTATGAAATAAGTGTCCACCCCAAACAAAGTTTGGAAAACAAACTTACGTCTACCCGAGAACCTCTTTTTTCAAAGAAGAAAACAGGATATTCAGGTCTACATTTAATAAATAAGATGTAAACAGTAAGTACATATACAGAAAAAAGAAGTAATTACTTCAGTATTGCTGCTCTGCAGAAAGTTAAGTATCTAATCTAGTAGATAAGCAACATGAACTTTTACATTAATAAAAATCTTCATGAGTAGAAGTTATCTAAAATGGCACTTTCTAAGGTGCCAAGACCAGTCTGCTGACACTGACAGGTAAATATCAGCCTCCGCTGCTGGAAGAGGATTGAAGAAAGTTTGTATGCATGTACCCTGCTTCCCTGAGACACAAGACACTGAACTCGATCTCAGGAAATTAACTGAGCTCACCAAATCACAGTGAAACTTTGGGCAAGACACCTTCCCTCTCTGAGCTCCAAGGTCTCTAGCTGAAAGATGCTATTTACCCAGCACTGTGAAGCACTTTGAAGGCTGAGGCAACAGATGATGGAGAAGTAGAGGACATACCAGAAACAGTAAGTGCTGTTACTGGAGGTAAGAGGAGCATCTTCCTTCTGATGTTTTTGTGCGCTATGTTTCTAAAAAACCTATGGGAATGGCAAGGAGAAAAAAGCGAACAAGAATTACACCAACCGTTCTTACGTATACGGATAAAAGAAAATCAAGGTTCCCTTCACTATTTTCCCTGCGTTTCCTGTATGCACGTTTACAAGCACAAGAAGCACTTCCAAAAAACCCCAGAAGTCCCTACTATCCTTAAAGAGAGTAAAATAGTATGGTCAACAATTAAAATACGTAACTGAAATAAACTCCAAATGCAGACAAGCTGTAGTTCTAATACAAAAGTAACAGTTCTAATTCCTGCAAAAGAAGGCAGTCTGAGGCTGACCCAAAAGGACTCTATATTTTGCACAAATAATTAGTTATGGTCTCAAGTCCTGAAACTGCAGGTTTTTACTTGTAACTAAGGAACGACATAATACTGGCATTATGTTATGTAAAAATAATCATATTTAAGGCTGAGTCATACAAGGCATGCCTGGCACTTCATAAAATGTCTATGCATTTTTAGTTAATTTCCAGGCATTGTAATTCTTTGTATTTAGACAAAGAAAGATCCAGAAGTTATTTCTGGTAATACCTCTCTTCTTCTGCTTAGATTTCAAAAACGAATGTCAGGCAAAAGATCAATATTTTATGCAGCACTATTCTTTTAATAATTAATACAACAGGAAAGTGCTGCAAGTAAATTCAGGCAGTGAGCAGAGTACAGATCTAGAGAATGGGGTCACGAAATGAGGGAAGAAAATTTAATTACATCTATTGTAACAGCCATTTAATTTTAATTACCTGCAAATATCAGAAAATTGAAAATGAAAATTAAATATCTCAGTGTCAAAAAGCAGCATCAACACAATGACATTGTTTTTTGGAGTCTACTAATTACTTTTTCTTTCTCTGCTTTCTTTTTTTCTTACCATATGTGAATAGTAGTAAGTACTTCCTTGGAAAGGGAAAAGGCAGTGGAAGAAGCTCCTGAGAAGAACTTTGGCAAGGGCAAAGGGAACATGTAAAGGAGGATCAAAAGAAGGAAAAAGCCTTCAATTAATCTAGTTATTTGAAAGAAAGCCCAATCAAAATGAAAAATACTTCTAGTTTCCTTTCTACAGAGCGTTCATATCCCATGAGACCTTCAGCATGGGTACAATGGTACAAAATCTGCAATTGCTCCTGGACTGTTCTAGCAGCAGGATATTCAGATATTCAGCAGTGAGTTTAACAATAATCATGAAAGAAATGGGAAATAAATAAATTAAAGGCAAAGTTTCTGCCCAAGGGTGAAACTATCATACGCTTCTGACATCTGGCAAATTACCCGAGACCTTTCAGTCACAAAGAAAATGTCACTGTATTGAAAGGTAACAAATACATACTTACAAGCACAAAAATGTCAAAGTGGACCAATGTCATTCAAACTAAACTAAATGTCAGAAGGACAGACTCCTGTTGATTCCTCAGCATCATATCTCAACTGTGCACGGTATCTCGACCCAACGTAATTCCCAGGTCTCTCCCACTGATCTCAGTCTCCTCCAACACCAATTTCTGCCACTCCTAACATAAAACACTTCGTTCTTCAGAGTCCAAAATATTTCCTTGAGTGTTCCAATTGTAATGAGACAGCAGCAAAAACCTGAACACATCAAAAATCTCAGAATATGTAATAGATTTTAACAAATATCTTTACCTTTCAAGTCATTATACAACAGAAGATATGAGCTACTTACTCAATGAAAACATGTTATCTTGCTCCATCCAAAATCACTCAATTTAAAAACTCTACTCAGAAACAAAAATGTACTATCAAAGCTCGCAGAGACTTGTACAGCCTACAGATAACTGGGCTCTCCTATGGTTATTAGTAAAATCACCAGTGTCACACACGTATAGATAAAAAACTTTAATAGAACAAGCCAGCGGAAACAAGGTACTTTTCTCCCATTAGTGGTTGATGCATGGTTGAACGCACACCACTTTCTGGGACGTGCTCTACTACAGTTTTCCCCACTGCAACCATGGTTGACTGGCCTTCCTTGCCTTGGGTTCCGATTTGCCTCATGCCCACCTGCACCCTTAATTCATCACCTTATCTTTTTCCCTTGCAGAATTAAACTGGGCATTGTCAATTTACTTTGGTTCTACAGCAAAACTTGGTATATAATCTCTCTCATACACACAAATACGAAATTCTGACAAATGAAAACAGAGATAGGAAATCAGAAAGATAAAAAGGAGGATAAAAGGGGACTGTAATAAAATGTATTTACTACCTGGCACTGTTTATTATTTGGTCCTTGTATATTCACTTGCCTAAATCCCGTAACTGTGAAGGATGAAACAGTATCTTTTTCTCTGCATCTCCTCAGCTCACTGAATAGGAGATTTTATAAAAATAATTCAGAGAGCAAACATCAGAAAAGGAATAAACTAAGATACAGCCAGATGACAATAGTGATTCTTGCTATCTTCTTGCTTACTCTTCTATTCTCAGTGTATTCTGGATGCAGATGAATGGATGTTTTATATTTTTATTTTTACATTAAATGTAACCTCTGTCAAGGTGTTCAGTTGCCTATACATCTTAGGCTGTATTACATTCATGTCTACGAGCACTAACCACATCAGAAGGAAGTTTTTAACCTCTTCTAGAAAGAATTTAACTAAATGACAGATTACATTTTAGAATAGGTGCTTGCCCCAGCAAAGAAATTCTTCTGACTTTTGCACATGCTTTCAGAAACAGACTGCTACTCCTTCTTTAATCCTCTAGGCTTGAAAATGGCAAATCCCCAAAAAAAGTTTTAGAGGACTAGACCACAAAACCCACTTTCTGTTAGAAAGCACATCGATATAACTATTCACATACCTTTAACCATTACAGTTTGTCTATCAGCTCACTCATTACTTTACCCATCATTGCTGGAAAAAATAACATAATTAATTTCAGCTTCTGCTCAACTATGCATGCTGCCAATTTCGTATTGTTAATTCTGGCATTGCTGCAAGTTGAACTGCTGGCAGAAGACCCTACTGCCAACTACAATTTGATGTCCTACACCTGTTGACACTTTTGCATTTTATCCTATCTGGCATACACTTTGCCTTAAACCAGACGGCATTTTATAATTTCCTGTCTATCTTTTAATCCCTTATTTTTCCCCAGGGGCTTTTCCTACCTGGTAACTCCAGTGGCAACATTAGAATTGAAAGGCAGGTGCATCCCTAAAGGAACAGCTTTTTTAATTTTATGTTTGTGTTCCTTTAAGCAAAAAGAATGGCAAGAGTGTTTTGAGCCAGCTTGTTTGAACAAAAATCCCTTACCTTTCTTCCCATACTCCAGTTGCAGTGCCTTCATTTCTTACGGCTGATACAACGCTCAGTGAGGTCCTGCCAATGGTTTAAGCATCCCTTCACTGACTCCTACTAGAAGAATGAGAATGTTCTTCCAAATAGACCCTAGGATGAGAGCATTTCAAGCAAGTTGCTTGGTAAGACTTACTCTCAGGCTCCTGTAAGCATCTGTGAAGCCATGCTTGCCCACCAGAGGCAGCACAGAAATCTTGAATTAATCCATTAAGTGCTACTCACTTTGCACAGCACAAAATTTTGACATGAGCAACCAGATAATTTGGCAAAGAATTCTTAAAGCAGATGGTGATGTGACTGACTTTGGTGAAAGATCAAAGCTCTGGAAACTCAGACAGCAGTTTGTGTTGACAACTGCCCAGGCATATTACAAGATGGTCAGTGAACAATGGGGAAGAAACAGAAATGCGTAAGCATTTCATAAATACATCAACAACACTGTCTTCCAAATTGTAACACACATATTTGGCCCACGTTTCCCAGAAGCTGAGAATAACGCAACGTTCTCCCTGCCCGATTCACTGCCAAAATTGTCTTCCATTGACTGGAGTTCAAGACAGCATATAACCTTGACATGGCAAATTTCTAGGGCCTTTTTAGAAGACAGCACATCAACTATGAACTGATAGTGACACTTTTAATTAACCAGTTATGAGGTCAAAGACCATAGCTTCCTGTCATCAGTAATGCCTTTTGTAAGCCTTTCCTTTCTGTTGAAGACAATGAGGTATTCTAAGGTTTCTTTGGAGCACTACGGTATTTTAAATTACCAATAAGCATTCTTAACAACCTGATCATATTGTTTGCAAATTGAAGCACACTTAGTGGACTGTGCCCATCTTATGCGTGGCGTAAGTATGTTACACAAAGGTGAGACAGAAAGAAGTAAATCAACTCAGCAAGAATGAGCTTTTTATAAATGCAGTGATGAGTAAGAATATTTCTGTGGTATCTTGAAACTTGTGGCGTATTGCTACAAACAAGTTCTTGAACAAATCGCCCTGAAGGTCTTGGCTCAAAACTATAATGTTTACCTGTAAATGTGCAATCTATTTCAGTAGCTTTATGATGACGCATTTTATCACAGGATTCCTAAGATCTCATATAAATACCAGCAACTGGCTGTAAAAAAAAGGTTTAAAAAAGAAAACATATGGTAGCATTTACCTCACCTACTAATAGGTCACATTTTTTTCTAGTTCATTTAACAGCTCATTTCAAGCCCATAAAGCTGTGTAACAAAGAACACTTAATTCGATTGGAAAAATGGAGGAAACAATTTAAGAGGATATTTAATTACTCTGGGAAGAATTTGGCTAGGATACCTCAGCTAACAGCCCATCACTCATGGGAAGGCATCATAAAAACCTTGGAATTTTTTTTTTGTTTTTTTAAATGAGTTGAAAGCGCTTCAGCAAAACAGCATTTCTATCAATACAGGCTCCCTAAACTCATCTTCCCTGGTACAGAAGTGAAATTATGTGCATGGAATTAAAAACCTTGCATCATTTGAGAGTAACCTGCTGACTGTTTTGCACACTCAGCACCAGCCATTTGGAACAACCTATCTCAAAGGGAAAACCTTATGCCCCACAGCTTGCCACCTATTACATGTGTGTCCTCAGTCATTCTCATCCTTGTTGCCTGGAGCAATCCAATGAAGTCGGGAAGGCACCTTCCCACTTCACCCATGGGACAGAGGCACACCCTTGTGCTGGTCCCTGAGCCCTTCTCAGCTTGTCTGGGAATCCTTACAAGGTGAGGTCCCAGCAGAGAGATGAAGAGTTAGAACTTGTGCATTGTGCATTAATTGCCAGGATTTTGGCAGTGGGGGGCAGCAGGACAGACCTTGGTGGGAGGAGGTGCCCTGTACCAGACACAGGTGGCTCCAGACAGCTCTACAACAGACAGGTCCTGCTCCACATCCATGCCTCGAGTGGTGGCCTGGAGCGTGGACCATCACTACGGAAAGACCAGGACTGCTTAGCAGACCTGGGGAGTCCAACCAACATTCTCTGTTGCAGTAGCAGGGCACTAGCGAGTGCTCAGCTTGGAAGGGAACCCGTAATGCTGAGGTGCCCATGTGGGAAGCTGCCTCCCAGGCTGTGGAGGGAGTAGAGAGCGGGGAGTGACTGTCCCTGACTGGCACTCCAACATCTGCGACAGGAAAACCAAGGAGCCTAATGGCGAGTTAACAACACAGACTGATCAGACCATTCCAGTTACAGTCCTTCACTCAGAAGAGTGAAATTATCCAAATGAGGGAGGCCCACAGCCATTGCCACAGGGAGATACCTCTAAAATGGTGTATTGAGTTTACATGGCAAGGTTTTGGGGAAGGTGAGGGGCAGGCTTCAGGGCTGGCTTCTGTGAGAAGACACAAGGAGCTGCCTCCATGTTGGACAGAGCCAGTTTTAGCTGGCTCCAAGATGGATCCGCTGCTGGTCAAAGCTCAGCCTGTCATTAATGCTGGTGGGGCCTCTGTGATAACGTATTTAAGAAGAGAGACAAAAACCTGTGCAACAGCAGCTGGGAGAAAGGAGTGAGAATATGTGAGAGAAACAGCCCTGCAGACACCAAGGTCAGTGAAGAAGGAAGGGGAGGAGGGGCTCCAGGCACTGAAGCATATTCCCATGCACCCCGTGGTGAAGAACACAGTGACACAGGTTGTCACTGTGCAGACCATGGAGGATCGTGGTGGAGCAGATATCCACTGCAGGACGCAGATGTGCCTTGAAGGAAGCTGTGACCCTGTGGATGCCCACAGAGGTGAGCCCATGCAGGATCAGGTTTTTGGGCAGGACCTGTGATCCTGCAGGGGACCCACGCTGGAGCAGTCTATTCCTGAAGGACTGCACCCCGTGGAAGGCACACATGCTGGAGATGTTCATGAAGAACTGCAGCCCGTGGGAAGGATCCATGTTGGAGAAGTTCATGGAGGGCTGTCTCCCACAGAGGGACTCCATGCTGGAGCAGGGGTACAGCAAGGGGAGGAAGGAGCAGCAGAGACAATCTGTGATGGCCTGACCACAACCCCCATCCCCCATTGCCAATCGGGGAGAGGAGGTAGAAGAATTGGGAGTGAAGTTGAGCCCAGGAAGAAAGGAGGGGTGGGGGGAAGGTGTTTTTCAAATTTGTCCTTATTTCTCATTATCCTGCTCTGTTTGACTGGCAGGAAATTAAATATTCCCAAGTCAAGTCTGTTTTACCTGTGATCAGTAAGTGACCTCCGTGTCCTTATTTTGACCTACAAGCTTTTTGTTGAATTTTCTCCCTCTGTTCTCTTGAGGAGGGTAGTGCTAGAGCAGCTTGGTGGGCACCTGGCCTTGTGAGACAAGGTCAACCCACCACAAATGGCTACAGCAATGTGGGGAAACTGGAGCTGGGGAGATACCACTGATGGCTCCAGAGAGCAGAGAGTCCTGGGGAGACTGGGCCTGTGTCACTTGTAAATGCTGTCCTCTGTAAGGGAAAAAGCCTTTGAGATGAGCTGGTGGAGGCATACGTGGAGCAATGGGTTGATCCTGTTGTTTCCATGGAGAGACCCCCTTGGAGGATAAAGTTTGGAAGTCATGATAGATGACTATTCAAACAGCTGTGATGGTAGGGATGTGTGTTTTGTAGAGACAAGGGGTGGAGACTGCAATGCAAACAGGTGTTGAAACCATTGTAATACTCTTGATTTTGGTGCTTTGCAGGGTCAAGGGGTTGAATTTCACTGAGCATGGGTAGACACTGCTACCACATCCATTCCTTTTGTCTGGTAGGAAGGGCAGAGTTTATAAGACATGTCTGTTGAGGTTACGGTGACACTAAAAGCAGAACTTGTAATGAACGTAAGATTTTGCTGAGGAGAAGGATGGAATTTATTGGGCATAATTGTCAGGGTTTTGGTAGCAGAAGGGCAGCAGGACAGAACACTGAAAGAAGAGGACATGGGCTACCTACTGCCTACTCTTCAACAGATCTGCCACAGGTCAGACACCAGTGGAGAAACCACCATGGATTGCTCCCAAGCTCCTGCACCACCCCTCCCCTCACTGAAGGGGCCAACCGAAGAGGTTTCACAGAGACAAAGGGAGCTTTCCTTAAGTCTGTGTGTGGTTTTTTTCTTTTTGTTACCAGAATCAGTAATTAGTTGTTTATTGACAATAAATTAAGTTCATTGAAATTACACTAAAATTAGTAAAATTGTTTTGCCCGCAACAAACTTGGCAATAAAATCATACTGTAAGCACATGAGGAGTGACAAAAGAAAAGGAGGTAATACAAACAGGTTGAAATGCTGCGACTACAAAGTGGGAAACTAGACCTGTGGAAAAGAGACATACCTCTGGTGAAGCAGGATAGTATTCAAACCTGAAAAACTAACAAAGTAATGCTACAAATAAGGCAAGCCCACCCGCATATTCCTAGCAGTAACAAAACAGCACAGCAGGGTTCTGCTTCCTGCAGCTGTGTTTTTCTCAAAACTCGTTTAATGGCATTAGCTAACAGTGTGGCCCCAGCTCACTCTAAATGGCTGTTTGAAAGGAAATTTGTCTCCCCTTCTTAATTTAGTCACAGAGCGCAGCACCAAAAGAACGAGAGCAATTGTACCATCTGTAGATCACACATGGCACAAAAGGTCCAGCCTTACATTAGAAACTATGACTACACACCATTCCTCATAATACTTGTAAGAACCATTGTCTCCCACCTAACCCTCAGTTTAACAATTTTGCAAAAGCTGAAGCACGCATGGCTCTGTATTACTAGAACTTGCAATGCGGAGGATTTTATTCCTCCTCAGCCTTGTAAGAAAATCTAGTTAACTGGAGTTCCCTGTTATTTAGATAGCATAATCTTAAAAAAAAAATTATTTAAAACTTTTATACAGATGTAGGACAGTTATCTAAAAATAAATCCATGGCAATCCACCTGCAGTCCATATCAGGGTCACTGAAATGAAGTCAGAAACTATTTTGAAATCCATTGTATTTCTTCTGAGATTAAATTATCAGAAATTCCTTTTCTTAATAGGATGGTTCTGTATTTTAATAAAGAAATGAGTGCTAAGAAAAGTTGAAATTACTTTTCCAAGACAACAGACCATGCAATAAACAGTGGTTTGCTTTTGCGCCTATTAGGACTTACGAAAGTCTGCAGTAATAAAAATAAAATTCCCTATGCATAATTTTCTACATTAACTACAGAAAGAAGATACTTGGTGATAGTCACCTACTCCCTTTTTCAGAGCTACAAGCACTTCTTGTCCAAGGGACTGCGGCATTTCAACTCCAAGTTTATCCATTTCACTCACAGTTGTATGTATATCTATATCTAAACGTAATAATAGCTACTATAAAAATACAAGTGTTCAATTAATTGCAAACAATGAGACTGACAGATGTAAGAACTGACAGATGGATAAAGCATGAGATTTACAAAGCAAGTTCTTCATTTTATCAACTCCACTACTTACTTCTGACCTTGCTGAAGACCCTTACGTTCTGTGTAATTCTTTCTCCCAGTTTATGAAGGGACACTGTCTCCCTCTCACTTTGAAACGAGTTGTTTGTATACAAAGCAATCGCTGGAAGTTCATGGGCAAGGTAAGAACTGATTCCCCTGTTTTTAGGTAACAAGAATTTTGTCTTGGTGTTCAGGAGTTAATCATGTCTTCTCCCACTGCCCAGGAACTGTTGCTGCTGCTGAATTTGCGCCTCATTAAAAAAAAAAAATATTTCAGGATTTGCAAGAGAAATTTTTGTATGTGTTGTAGAACGCCTTGAACTAGTCACTAAGGTTGTAAAATACAAACAGATTGAGATTTATGGCTGAGCAGGATAAAGAGACCACTCAGCTGGAATGGACGTAAGTACAAAGAAATGCTGGACAGGGTATTACATTACATGTCACCAAACTAAGTCTACAAAGACTGAGAGTCTATGAAGCTCCTCTATCATCACATTTGATTACTACTACTTAACAGAACTAATTGAAATCCCACTTCTAATTAACTTCAAAAGGGGTAAAATCTAGGATTTCTGCACTGGATCTACAAATTATTTTTTTTTTAATTTGTAGTAAAGGAGTATTCCAAGTGTCCTTGGTAAACAAATCTAAAAGCAGAAAGTATCTCATCCACAATGGTATTGGTTAGTGACACACTGATATAACAATTCCAAATCTCATCCTGAATTTGAAATATTGTCTTGTGTGTATGTAAAGTCCAAAACGTACACAGATAATGTAGTTAGATATTTGGGTTCTGCCCTTAAATGAGAGTATCATTTTAAGTAAATGCAAGAACTACTACCAAATGCCCAAGTTCACAGGCCTACGGACTGCAAGAAAGCCTTACTTACACCATTGAGCAGTTTCTTACATGAATATTTAGTAATTGCTCAGTGGTATGAGAAAGACTGTGGAATGAAATTTTCAATCTAAAAACCAAATTCTGCTATCCTTTACTTGCACAGTAAAGTACCAAAATCAACTTAAATAAAAGTAACTGACCTGTCATAGTAATAAGATAAGCAAACTCTGGTGCTAATTTTTCTTCTTAAATGCTGAGAGCTACCTTTAAAATTTTACTTTTAAAAAAAAAGCACATCTAGTTGTCCCCTTGAGTCATAATTAACCCTGTAGAACCACCACTCCTCCAGAATGGCTGCAAAGTGTCTTTAGCAATAGCAGGAACTTTAAAGAAAAAAAATCTGAAATAAAATAGTTTATATAAAAGATTGTGGCCTTAGGAACTTTTAGGTGGTGAGGTCAAAAAAAGTTTGCTTCAGCTTTCTCATAAGCTGAAGACGAAATACTTTACTCTGAAGTTAAAGTTATATGGGGAGAGCTGATGGAACAGCTAAAATAAAATCTAAAATAAAAAGAGGAATGTGATCAAGTGTAGTATCTGGGAAATGGCAGAAGTGACTTAAGTCAAATAGTCCAGTAGTCAAAACAAAAAAAACACAAGAGGAACAAGTAACACAAAAGATCATTGAGAAGGTTAAACAAAACGAAAGTCTGATTAAGAAAGTCAGAAATAGCTGTACAGATAGGAAACAAAAAAGAGCAAAATATTGGCCTTTTTCTATCTTCATGTAAGTTGTTTATACCAAACATGTATAAAACCAATGATAAAACAGAAAGAACACAGAAACTGCAAGTAAGTTAGTGAATTTGCAGAAGTGAGCACTACTGTGCAGAAAATAACTCAAGAAAAAAAAAACAAAACAAGTTTTAATACTGAAGGAGACAACAGTAGTTGAAGTAGCACGGCAAAATGATGTGGTTGGAGGCTCTTGGAAAAATGACTTCTCATCTCTCCTCTCTCTCGAGGTTTGGGCTATACTGCTCTCACCATCAGTTGCTACTTCTTATTTACACTGCCACCACCCACTTAAGGCCCCATCAAGTTTCACGGCCTCAGTGTCAGCCTCCTGCTGGCTCACTGCCCCCTGCCTTATTTCGTCTTTTTACCCAATTTATTTTTTCTACATCCTCTTTTGGGGGAGGGATGGGGCAACACAATATTCAATCTGCCAAGTACGAGTTTACATCTGTCCCTAATGGGAAAAAACCTAACATAAACAGCAGAAGCCTACAATAAAGTACACATAGAAATACTTCCTCTGAATGTTTTTCTAGCCTCCAACAGCTCAGGGATCTTACAGGCTGGAAGTGACCCCTTGACATTTAACAACAATTTAATCCTTGATGGATTTTTCTGCCATGATTTTGTCCAGTTGCTTTCTGAACTTCAAAAATATACAAATTCCAACTGTAAAGAATTCCACTGCTTTGACACATGTGTGAATAACTACCATTTTTTTCATTTGAATTTCTCACTACTTGTTTCTTTTTATGCCTTTTATCTCAAGTATTTGCAAGAATAATCTACAATTGGTGCCATATTTACCCTTTGTGTGTCACTTAGGCATTTATAAATCTTTTCATGCTAGACCAGATGTCTTTCCAGGTAAAGAACAGACCACTGGGCTGTTTCTTATATGCTACGCACCCCATACTTCGATCATTTTTTGGCTTTCTTTGAACGTCTTCTGGGTGTTTGTGAACATTTCTGCTTTTTTTTTATCAATAGGAGGGCTGTGGGCCTGAAAGACACAGCATGCATGCCAGCAAGCATATGTGCACCTAACATTAAACTTAATTTTTCAATGCTCTTAGGCACTGAACTGAGGTTTTCATGGATCTTGTTAATAAATCCCATAATCTCCCAGTTAAGAGGGTTTGAGGTTTTTTAAAGTAAAATTAGGATAATTTTTGGTGTATGCTTTCAGTACCATTTACCAACAGTGAATTTCCTGTGCTATGTTAACATCCACTTACTGAGCTTCGTAGTCTTTGTACAACTCTTCACAGCTGGCCCTTCTCATTACCACTCTAAATAACTTAATGTCACGATGAAATTATATCACTTAACTAGTAAACACTCCTTTTTGTATTACACTTGAGAATATACTGAACAGCATGGATTCACTGGGGGCTCCACTGATGACATCTCTATAAACTGTAAAATGAAATTACAATCACTATGAAAACAGCCCAGTTATTGCTACCCTGTTTAATATTTTTACATGAGACAGTTTTTCTTCTTATGACACATAGTTTTATTGACAGTATTTGATGAGGGCACCTGCCAAAAGTTACATCCACACACTGCCTCTGCTTCTGAGGGAGCCAAGAAGCAGGTGAGTAAAGAGCTCCAGCAAACTTGTGAGACACGTTATCTGTTTTCAACAGTTGCATTGGGTTTGCCCAACACTTCCATGTTTATTCACGGATCTTCTAATTCTATTCTTTATCATCTTTTCCATTAATTTATTTGGTACAGGTATTACTGCAGCCTCCCTAGATATGTGGAAGGATAAGCAGAAACACAGACAATAATGTGCAGTACTAGAGGAATGATCAGGAACTGTGATAATCTTAGACTGTGGAGATGTTCAGACTTCCTGATGCCCACAGTCTCCAAGTCTTCACTGTTGACTGGCTGTGTGGCAATGAGGCAAGATCATCCTCAGAAAACTGATTATTCTAGAGCTGAACATAAATTTTGTGGCCAAAAGATCATTCTGGGATACCTTATAATTCTTTCAAGAACTTTCTTTGCATCAAGTGTCCTGGAAGTTTAAAGCATTGGTAGGAATGATTTTGCCTCCTTACAACGGGCTGCATGTCCTCACATACACATCATGATGTCTAACACCTAGCATCTTTTTTGACACAGACATTTTATTTGAGTGCCTAATATTGATAAGTGTATAGATCAACAAAATTATAATCATGATTTTAAATTACATTAAAAATGCTCATATAGAGAGCTTGCTTTGCATCAGTTGAAATAACTTCTGACTATTAAGCATTGTTCTTTTCCAAGGGTTACTGTAAATACATGCTCTCAAGATTCATCAAAAACTCTAGCCTCCAGAATCTCTCAATATTAACTAAAATCACTGTAGAGAGTGTTTGCCAAAACCAATCAAAGTCTGTACACATACATTTTGGTAATTTCTGAGTGCTTCTGCCATATATTCTCAAGTTGGTATTTGGTACTCTCTTGCAGGAGAAGAAATATACAAATCATTTTCAATTGTTAAAACACTAGTTACAATAACTCAGATTATACTGATGACTACCTGATCTCAGAGCTACCTCCGATTTTTAAAAAGCTCAAGCAAGACTGCATGCAGATCTCTTAAAAAGCCTTTAAAAGTCACATCCTGGGCTTCAAGGAATGTGACTGGGTTGGTTAGGAAAATAAATCCCATCTCAGGATGGAAGGGTGAGGAGAGAGAAAAAGGAACAGCAAGAGAGATCACAATCATCAGCTTAACTCGGATATCAAAACACCAACTCGAGAACTAGCAATTGGATCAGTACAAGTGTATGCTCACAAATGCTCACCACTAGTCAAGCAGATTTAAGCATACATTGCAAGCTGAATTGAATGGTAAACCTCAAAGGTTAAAAATTTGTTGTAAGAAATCAGTTTTCAGCTGATGATATCAATTTTCATATTAAAAAAAAGTATACAGAAAACAAAATAGATGTGTTAGAAATTGTGAAGGCATGATGGGAAAAGAAAATGAGGTGTTGAGTATTTGAGTAACAGCAATGCTGTGATGAACGTATAAATAGACAGGAGGATTTGTTGGCATTACACTGCTGACATTATTATGCCCATTAAGCAGCACAGGAGTGCATCAACAAAGAATTATAGAGGCAAAGTGAATATGAAGCTACATCCAGCCTCAAACTGTGGCCACTCATGCACAAGCAGGCACACCATTTGGATTTACCATGAATTAAGTTAGAAGCACAAAAGCTACACAACCTGTGCAAACAGTAACATTACAACTGGAATATTCTAAATTCATGAAAACATACTGTGCCCTTCTGAGATGTTTAGAATGTACTTTGTAACAAGAAAATGTCAAGGAATTACAGATTATTAGGTATAAATGTTATGCATAACAACACAGGAAGAAAAAGCAAAATAACTGGAAGCTAACTATACTTTATGGCCCTCTCCTGACTGTCTGAAATAGTATTTCTCTTGACTAGTGGCTAGATCAGTATCAGCTTAAAATTACAGGGAAACACTCAGTTTTCATAAATCACTGCACATTCAGTTTAAATTCTTTTTTTGATACCTGAATACCAGCACATGAATTCTTCCCCAATTCTTAAAATCAAGTGTGTAGCACTTTCCAGTGTTTTTAAGGGATGGATAATTCTTTTTTTTCTACAGTTATATAACATAAGTATTCTGATTCCAAGGAGATTTTCACTGGCTGTTTAAAACAGGAAAACAAGATATCAGCTGATAGAAATAATCCATTCAGGTTTTGGACAGCAGACGCTTGGATTTACAACAGTGGTCCAGAACACCTACACATAAATAAAAACTGATTCATGTATGACCTACTTCTGATAAGACAGTAAGTACTCAGGATAGCTTGCCTACATTTTTTGTGTGTGCTTGTCACTAGTTTAATTTTTTTCAACCTTTTTTGGTGCTAAAGGAGTAGAAGGTCAAATGTTTTTTAGCCATCTGTTCCCACTATGCTATGCTTACCTCCTCATAAACAGAAGCAGCTTCACCCACAGTGCTCTGTGATCGCTTTCTACAATATACCACCAGCCTAACTGTGCCAAGCATGCTTGCTGTGCAAACCCGCTCGTTCTTCCCTCTGAACTAATTGCATCCACTGGTCCAAGTTAAAGGAATACTTTTTCTGTATCACCTTTGCACACCACAACAGCTGTTGCAAGAAAGCCTGCAGTGCATTCTCTAATGCTTGTGGCCTCTTCTTCAGTTGTGCCTACGCAAAACATCCTGGGATAAAGTGCTTCTCTAGAGGGTGCCAGCTCATGCAGTACAAGACATAATCAATGTAATCGTATTAAAAACTATAAAAGGCACCTTAAGCCATGTAACTCCTAAGTTTCTGCTATAAAGTTTGTTCAAGCTCATGCTTTGTCCTTTGTAAAAATTCCAGACAATACAAACGATTCTGGATAAAGACATACATTTAAGTCTTTCTGATAAAATTCAGTATGTCAGATTCATAAATATATTTACTCTGCAACTTTCTGAAAGATCTTCAAAGACTCTTTCCAAAGAAAAAAGCTGAAGGAACACAATCAAATGTGATCTTCTAACATTTCCAATTTACTGTTTCTCTGTAGTATAGCTTGCAATTAAGAATTGCTAATCTCTTCATTACTAAAATAGCTATTTTATACCTACAGAACACTGATTAAGAGCTCAAATCGCCATTTGTTGAAGCATTTTAGTTGTAACAGTTTCTTTTTCATGTACAGATAATGCCTGCAGGAATCATACCCTCTTTTTCTTTTAGTATCTCCTTTCTTTAGAAACTGTCACATCTACCTCATTCGCTTTCTGGGACAAAAACCTGCCTTCTTAAATTCCAAACTTAATGACATTCTATTCATTTTAATCTTGTGAAACCGCATTATCAACTCAAAGTTTCAAAATATGAAAATAAACCTCCTTATTAAGATAGAGAATAATTTACAGAGTACTTAAATATCAATTATAATGTAGAAAAACAGGAAAAAAAATGGGAATAGGACAAAAACCAAAAACTCTACAGTGTTGGCCTCAGTTTCTAGCTCAATGACAAAGATGAAACAGAACACTGTTACAGGGCGAACAAAATTTAATCAGTAAGAGTGCTGGTGTTTGCTTACAAACAGTTTTACTGTAATCTTTTACCACCTGACTGCTAACTTTAACTACGTAGAAGTTATAGTGGATTGCACAAGTTTGTTTCGGCACAAAATGACCAAATTTAATTTAACACACAGCTGTGTACACAGCACTTAAACATAGCCTTTGCACTGCTCCATGCTCAAATGGTGTCTTCATTGAGCACTACCTGCCTCGTAGATGACTGCTTCCAGTTACAGCACAAGTTCTTACCTGGCACTGTACTACCAGGACGGCACAAGCAAAGCTGAAATAACACTCAAACCACTAAACATAACCTTTAAACTTGATCCAAGAGACTTAAGCCAGTTAAGTCACATTTCAACACAGGAAAACATTTTTTTTTAATTATTCTGCAGGAAGCTATTTCTGCATTTGAGAATTCCGACAATGTCGTTAAAACAGCTTCCTGTGATTTGAATAATAATAATTATCAACTAGCATATAGAATAAAATTCAAACCAAATACTGATTTTAGCTCTGGTATATTTAGTAACAACCAAACTATCCATCACAGATTAAAAAAATATTTTAACACACTTAACTTCATACTTCAAGAGTCATTGTATTTTTCATTTTCACTAAGAATTTAAACCCTTTAAAACACGAGTTGCAATTGAATTCCAATAAAAAGAATGGTTGGGACAGCAGAATATTCTTTTCCTTTGAAAAAAAATCACATAAAAAGTACAGAGTGTTAATTCAGCCAGGCTGTAACTGCAACTGTTAAAGGCTATGATCCATGCAATGCAGAATTCAAGTATGCACAAAGAAGCAAATCTGCTAGGAACAATTTTATATTCCTGCTGTCTGTTCCTATTTTTGCCCAAGAGCTTAAAGTATGATCATTTGCATCACTGCTTCTGTCCTGGTTTTGGCTGCGATGGTTTTGGTTGGAATAGAGCTAATCTTCTTCTTAGTAGCTAGAATAGCGCTATGTTTTGGCTTTAGTATGAGGTTTGGTACAAGCAGAATGTTGATAACATTGATGTTTTCAGTTGTTACTAAGAGATCAAGGACCCCAGGTTTTCCTAGTGTGCGGGTGCACAGCAAGCTGGGAGAGAGTATAACCATTCCATATCATAGGTCATGCTCAGTATACAGACAAGAGTTGGCCTGGAAATTGCTCTCGCTCTTCCAAGACCGTGGTATTGGGAATTCCCTTCTCCTCAGGGATCACTAGCCAGGAATGAGCTGGGCCTTGGTCAGTGGGTGGTGAGCAATCGCATTGCACACCACTCATTTGTACATTCTATTATTATTATTTTATTTAATATTATAATTATTATTTAATTTTACTTCAATTATTAGATTGTTTTTATCTTAACCTATGAGTCACCTTACCCTTACCGTTCCGATTCTCCTCCTCATTCCCCGGCACAGAGGGAGGGTGACCAAGCGGGTATGTGGTATTTAGTGGCCTGTCAGGTTAAACCACGACAGCTTCATAACTCAATGCCTCAGAATTTTCTCAGAAAGTCTGTAACTCACCCCGGTAATAAACCATACCCAGTAGGTTCACTTTCACAGTCTTAAACCCTCTATGCAGGTGCATACTGCAAGTGACTGCAGCTGCACAGTTCTCTGTTAGCATCTGGAAGACCAGTTCTTGAACTTTCAGGACTATTATGGAGTTACATGTTTTTATCCGTGTTCATGTACATAACACCACACTTACCTTTCCTCTTAAATCTATAAAACTCTGTAGAAAATAAAATATTTTAAAATTCAGAAAACTATTATGGGCAAATTAAGTTTCTAAAAAATCATATGTACGTGTGACTTAGCCTTTCTGGTGTAACAACCTCCTACGGTAAGAGCAGATTTGTTTGTAAACAGCAAATTTTTTTTCATTTCCTGTAGTACACAAATACATTTTAATATCATAGTGAAATCTAAAGTAGTAGTAAAGTAAGCCTAAAGTCCTAAACTGTTTTTTACTGAATTTTTAATACTTACTAAATATCAGTAGTTCTTATGAAATTATGAACATTTTGGAAAAACACATTTCAGTCAAAAACGACAGAAACAAAGAAGAAAGCTTAAGAATAATATTAATTCTAACTGGGCTTTTTCAGAATACCAACTCTGAGCATGTAAAACACTAACAGTCTCTCTCTGCCTGCCATTTTATCATTAATATCATCACACTCATAAAAAGCAACTGATAGTCTTTAATGAAGAAATACTATTATGTTCTATCATTGTTTTAGAAAAAAAATAAGTATCCAGACAGATGTGTAGGGACAAGCATAAGTATCAACTGCAGTGGGAACGATGAGAATACCCAGCAAATGTTCAATATTTCAGTTTTGCATACCGAAGCTCATCTCTATCACCATTTAGTGGTACTATCTCAAAAAGCAAAAAGTGAGCACAGTGATTACTACTGCTCACTTTTCCAACAGTTTCTCAGCATAGTATCATATTTTCTATCACTACGTTATTTTTACTCATTCTATCACTTAAAAGTCTTTTTCAGTCCCATTTTGCATTAGGTAGCATTTCAGAATTTTAAAAGAATCATTTGCATGTTAAATGATCCATAACTTTCCTGTCCATTATTTTAATAAAGCAAACATTTTAACAACCTTAGGGATTCTAATTACATTTTACGCTCCACTACAAAGCCTAAAAAAATTTAGGCAGGTAAAATGACAAAATACAGATGTATTTAGTCCACATCCCTTTGAGTTTCAGAAAACACTCAGACTGTATGAGCTTTTACATAGCTAGGTTCAATTTAGTTAGTGGTTAACAGCATTGGCTTGAGCCGTTGTTCATCAGGATCATATCCACACTTACTCAGCACATGCTGTGACCACACTGCTGTGTTAAGATTGCTACTGAGATTTATATGAGACAGACTAGTTTAAACTGATTGTTTCAAAACTATCTCAAGGACATATCCACAATCAGGAAAACAACCCTCTCAAGTGTAATGCAATTTTAAGACTCAGAGTGTCAACACTTGAAAATGGAAATAAACACTGGAGTCTCTTCAGATTTGAAGGGTGCATAATCTTCAATACTTGACTATTATCTGCATTTGACTATTACACGCAATACTTCTTTTCTCCCTGGAGAAGAGAAGGCTCAGGGGGACCTCATCATAGCATTCCAGAACTTAAAGGGCAGCTACATAGAGGACAGAGGCTCTCTCTCCACAGGAGCCACACAGAGAGGACAAGGGGCAAGAGGTACAAGTTGCACTGGGAGGGTTTTCATCTCAACATACGAAAATTTTTTACAGTGAGATCAAGCAATCACTGGAACAACCTCCTCAGAGACGTGGTGGAGTCCCCATCACTGGAGGTTTTCAAGATGTGACCAGAAAAGGTGCTAATCTCATCCAGCCTTCTTTTCCCACAAAAGCATGGACCAGATGATCTTCTGAGGTCCCTTCCAACCTGTGCCATTCTATGGTTTTAGTACAGCAGACTTTTGCAGAGGGACCCGTGTGAAAGAAAAAACCCACAGCATGAAGAAGTGGTCCCACACGGAGAACTGAAGACATTAAGATAAAGATAAGTTAAGATAAACACATAAGATAAAGTGTGAAGGGAACAGACTGATTTCTCAAATATATGGCAAGGCCTGAGTATTAGAGAGCTGGTAGTTTTCAGAGTCTCTGTGGACCTCCACTCTGAATATTTTATGACCCCTAAAATTTCACCCATAGGTTCTTTCATACTTTGCGTAAGATCAAATCACACAGATAACCCAAGAAGCCTAGTAGAACATTATGTACTTCTGACAAACATCAGAAAGTTGAAAACATTCCGATTTTTAAAATATAAGAATTTTAGGGAATTTATTTTTAACTGAGTTCTTTCATAACAATAATGTATAGACCAAATCAGTAACTTCACTTTTGTGCTTTTGGACACTTGCTGTAACTAGAAATAGGTGAAGCGGAATTCGAATTACTAGTAAGTCAGCCGGTTGTATTTTTTTCATAGATATGTTTCTTGTCAGGTGTTTCTGATAGGTGCCTCTGGTGATCTTTTAGTTACATCAGTGTGACTAAATTAATCTATTTGTAATACAGAAGGTTAAGTAAGAGGAGAACTTATCCCGAAGTATTATTAATCTTCTGCACCTTATTTACTCCATGCTGTGCTTGGCAGGTTAAAACAAATATTTTAGTTCTACACTTCATACAGATTATTTTTATGCCCTTGCATTTACATTATGAATATATAAAATTCTGTTCTTTGGAACAGTGCAGGTTTCAGCTTAAAGAACTTCTCAATTATTGGGCAAAACTGGATCAACGATCTCTCTTTTTTTACTATTCAATTAATTCTTCTGGTTTATGCATGACTGACTATCTTCTTTATACTTACGTAAATAAAAGTATGGTTCACAGGCAAAACGGAACTATAACATAGGGAACAAAATTCCAGCATGAAGTTGTTTAAAGAAGTTATCTGGAAAATACTTTATTTCCAATATCTTTCTTATATGGAAATAGGACTTCACCCCATATTACTTAATTCCCTTGATTATTCTCAAGAGTTATCTGTTGTAGTCAACCATTGTTTCAGTAGCTGGTTAGCTCCCGATCTATTTTTCTCAGCAATAACGTGCAGGAGTGAAGCAGAGAGAAGCAACTGTTAATAAGGAATAAAGTGAAATGAGACAAACATCGTTACCAAAAAACCCAAGCACCATAGTAAAATTATATGCAAAATACTAGCTTTTTTCTAAACAAAGAGGAAAAAAAGGGAAGTTGCAAAAGAACAGGAATAATTAGTGGCTTTGGCTAATACAGCTAAAACTATTTTTGCAAGTTTTCAAAGGAATAGACAAGAATGATATCCAATTTTTTCCTTTATCTACACTTCCCTCCAAGTGAATACATTAGCAAAAAGTGTTTTCTTCTGATTTTTTTCTAACTCAGAAATACACTCTGCATTTGAGAATAGCCAGTTTACAGAATTTCTGATTTTTTAATTTTGCTGGTAAATCTGGCAAGGCCCAACTAAATAGATTCTGAATGGAAACACTTTCTCACTTAAAGGTAAGTCATGTATCCGTGGTCAGGTGTCTCAGCGTATGACGAACATCCTGCAGAATTTGAAATGGATTGCAGGGAAATAAATGCCATAAAATCTGTTCATGAAGTTGCAGTTAAACTGAGATACATCGAAATGACTCCCATACATTCCTAAATGTAAATTCCATCTGTTTCACCATCTTCCTCTGAAGTCAAAAATAATTTGACTAAAACCTAGAATCTACTCTTTTGTTTGACTTAAACCAATACAACCTAATTGCTATTCTACAGTAAGAGCCTAAAAGCGGCTCCCAGATTTGATATAAAACAGATTTCATCCCCTAAAGCAAATTACTTATAAGACTTACAGTAGCTCTTTTTTCTTTAATTAGCAGCAGGTTGACTAACAGTAGCCCATTTAAACTATTCTAACATCATAATCCTAAGGCTTTGGTTTTTAAGCCACCTGCTCCCACCTCCTGAAGGAGTACTCGTCTTTTTATTGATCAAGAAGTGATCCAGTGATGAAGAGAATTTTTTCCGTCAATAAAACTGCCAATATCAATACTTTTTCTACAACAGACTTTCAGTAATGCCCCTGAATGAAAATGGCAGCTTTGTCAACAAATTACACCTGGGCAAATAACCCTAGTCTTCCGGAAATACTCTAAGAGATAGAAACAAAATCCTTGTTTATACCATCCACTGGTCAGTGTTTTTTATACATGTTGAAAAACTTCCCCGTAAGATTCATTATTATATCAATATATGGGTAGAAATATATTACAGTCATCACGCCACCTACAATAGCCGAAGTGATCAGGACAAAATTCTGCTGCATTTTCATTTGTAGCAAAACTGTTCCTATATGTGATTTTGGACAGCCAAATCAAGCCAGCTGATGGAAACAAGTATTTCAGAATAATTACGCATTTGTGACTTCACACCAAAAGCCTGCAGTTCCCAGAGGTTTCAAAAAAGTACAACAAATGCAGAACTGCAAACTAGCTATAAACCAGAACGAAGAGTGGAGTCAAGACAGATTCTTACACAAGAGTTGTGTTCATTGCATTTGACAGCTCAAGAAGGTGCACATCTTTTTCTCTCAAAAGAGCCAGAGGCCCTACACCCCTCCAGGAGCTGTGTCCTCTGCCACACCCCAGCTCCCTACCAGTATGACCACAGGGGAACTGGTCAGGAGCAAAACCAAGAATTTTCTTATAGGGACCAACACAAGAGGAAACCTAAAGCAACAGCAGCGCTAAACTTTAGACAGCACTTTGACTTCCAAACAAATTCAAACTTATGGTATTACAGACAAGTTCCAGTCACAGAAGAAATGCAATGCTTTGACCAGTTTCTCCATGTTCCATTGACAAGCGTATGACAAGACTACAAAAACAAAAAGTTACGTTTCCTTTCACAGACTTATAAAGAATCCAATCAGTAACATTTTCCAGCTTCTGGATTTAGAAGTTGGTTATAAATGACGCACAATGCAAATACAAAACTGCATTAGAGCATTTCCTAGAAAATTCGTAATTTGAGCATTTAACTCAGACACACCATTGTAGTACATAAAGAAATACCATCTAGTCTGTTTATATGACATATATATAAATGAGTTCAATCTAATAACAGGAGAAAAACTTAGTAACAGCAACTGAGTCACATGAGATTAAGTTTTACCTTCAAAACTTCCATTCAAGACTTAAACGGCAAAGCCACACTCAATTTACCACTAAAAATTCCTTGAAAAGCAGTGTCATGCCATTCACAATGCAGCAACAGGAATCTATGTCCACCACTGTTATTAACATTGTATTACAATCTAGGGTATTTTCATTAGGGCAGGGACAGCTGTAACAACTGTATTTGACTTAACCACAGCTTAAGTCTTACTGGCAGTTTAAGTGGGTGGGTATCAATGTTCATAAGGAAAAAAAAAAAAGGGCAAGAAATGCACAATCGAAAAACTACAAAACTCCCAAACCACACATGGCTAGAATTTGTTCTGCTTAAACTCTAAGGAACATTTGGCAAAAGCCAGAAAGTTATTAATATGGTGGAGACCAAATATGTGGGAAAGAGTGTGACACTTCCATAAGAGGCTACAAAATTCTATTTTCAGCTTTCCTATTACTGCAATACAAAGTATTTATGAAAGGGGAAAAAAATGCCTGTTTCATCGTGTATGCTGTAACATCTCAGGCAACGTGAAAAATTTTCTACACAAACCAGTTTTCAATTTTTCAAAGCAATGATTTACTATGAAGTTAGAATCATTAACTCAAAACAAACAAAAACAAATTTCAAGTGACAAAGTTAAAACTCCCAATAATTACAAGCATCTTTCTCACAATCTTCTAAGTTGTTTTATTTAATTGTTCAAGCTTTCCTTGTCAGCTGGTCGCAGCTGAGTAACAAAAAAATATTTCCATGATTTTCATCCTCACAAACACAACTCCTTCTGGCTGATCAGAAAATAAGCATCTATTAGACACACTTAAAATTTTTATTTTACATATTATAACTCACCTGCTTGGGAAGTCGGAAGAGAGAATTTTTGTAAAATATATCTTTAGCCTGACTCCATGTTCCATCGATGATGATCATAACAGATGGACTAGAAGATATCACAGCAACTTCTTCCAAATTGGTTGCTTCAGCTCCAGGATACAAAATTAGAGTACTGGGATTTCTGCACACAGTTGCTAATTCAGGATACCTTCAATGCACAGACACACAAAATTACAATAATTATAAAAGTTTTCATGACAAATACATATTTCCAGATATGCCAAGTTACTAACTCCCACTCATCTCCAAATTGACTTAAGTTTCAATAAAAGTCCATCGCTCAGCTACCACTTTCTCTTTCCAACATCACAAAAGTTCTTGGTGCTCCCTCAGCTCCTAAGAGGGGAGGGGAAAACACCCACAAAAGTAATCAATGAAAGCTTGATAAATCAATATATCAGGAATATTTTCCAATGCTTTAATCATTCAGTCT
>VZSC01016080.1:0-12451 GCA_013398225.1 Steatornis caripensis | reverse complement strand
AATCATAAAGTCTCTAATGTCTATTAGAACCAAAGATATTTTGAATTTTTCACCAAAATTTAACATATGTATTCTAACAAAATTTGTTCAAGCACTTGGCACAATAATACTACAATCATCTCATTTTGAACTTCGTATATATAAAGAACATCAGCAACTCATGGTTCACGTCTACAGGACATTTTGAAAATTTTACCATCACGTAATTTTTTTTTAATTACTACCTCCACAGTTACAGTCCCCGAACCTGTACATTCTCTTCTTCCTTTCTGCTGACATCTAGATTCGGCAATAGTACTAGAGGAGTAACTAATGTTTATTAAGCGTTCACTTGATGTACATGGAAATTCTTGAGGTTTTTGCAGGACACCATTGTAAGTCAGTTTATAAAAATCTACGAAAGGCACTGTCATTTAAGTGGTATTGGAAGCCTCAAAAATGACCTAGTCAAGTAGGCTGGTAAAGGAGAATCTGAGAAAAAGCTGGCCTTGTAACAAAGACTGCATTGCTTGTCTTGGATCAGTTTCAGCAGTATCATTATGTACTGTTCAGAATCACCTCAGTCAGAAAGCAGGAAGAAATATGAAGCAAGGGCTGACTGTCTGAAGCACGTGACAAAGAATAAGAAATTAATTCTGCATACTACATCAGAGGTTATAAAGAGTAACTGATGCGGTAGGAGAAGAGCAATATGTAGTTGAAATAGTGTATGACCACTTGTGCTCTGAAGGGGAAAGGAAATCAGTACAGCACATCAGAGAAAATAAGGCGTATCAGAACGAGGTTAACAATAGCCAGCACACAAAGTGGGCTCTCCATGCTACCGATCAAGAACCACTAGCCAATGAGACAGACGCAGGTTAAAATGTAGATACGTAAGCCCCAGGAGTTGGGCACCTGCACCACTCCTCCAAAAATTGAGAAAGAATCTCTTTTGTTAAGGAGTGTGGCAGGGACAGGGAGCAGAAAGTAAAGGTAATGGATTTTGAGCTGATGTATACCAGGTGTACTTCAAATCCATGCACTCCATTATCGCTCTCTGGAGATTTTATCAGAGTTAGATTCAGGCACAATTGCAGTGCCTAAGACATGGAGATCCTGAGATTAAGACTCATATAGGACCATATGGGAATTACTTGAAATGAAGGAGGAACTGAATCAATGTACCAATAAGCCCAGAGCGTGTATTCCAAACAGTCCGGACCGACTTAACACTACATTGTTCATTACTGCCAACATTATTTACTAAAAAAAAAAAAAAGAGTAATGATCTTTCTTTCCAAAATGAACAGTAGAAGTGTAAACAGAGATAGGAAATCTGTAAGGTAAGTCTGTGGCAAACAGAAGTGCATGGAAACTTCTCTGCCCATTATATTTTTAAACCTTACTTACATTACGGTGATTTGGTATCACTTTGTTTTAACCAAGAATCATGCTACATAAAATCAAAAGCAAGAGGGAATCTCACTACAGGCTACCTAGCACATAAGGTTTAAATCTAGAAAATCGGTCATTATTTTCAGATGTTTGTCTTTGAGAATCTAACTCCTCGAAGGGCAAAGTATTCTAATTCTGGGACAGCAGAGCTTTCAAATCATTAACATCTCTTAGATCATTTTGTAAAGTAAGAAAATAATGCATTCTTAAAACGAATCCAAAACCATAATGATTATGAAGCACTACAAGTTCATATTGTGAAGACTACAACAGAAGTCTTAGTCTTTGAAATATGATTGGAAACAACAGTTTTCTATCCATACTCATCCAAGAATTCCAGTTATTTCAGTTTAAAAGAGTTTATATGCAAAAGCGAAGGCAGGGGGGTGGTTCAAACCAATTCTGTAAATTTGCCCCACAAATTAAACCTAGTATTTGAGGGCTGATGATGCATACACTGCCATAAGAACCCATAACACTTTACAAACTAGTAGAAGTTGCTGTTATCTTCAAAGAGTTTACTATCCACAGACTCAATCCTAGAGTGACACTGAGCACACCTAGAGAGCTATTTTAGTACTCTTTCCTTTCATAGAAACAGGTTCTCAGAAATACATGCTGCGCAATCCCTTCTAGGTTATAGTTCACACTGACAGTCACAGTCCACATTAGTAGTTTTATTAAAACACGCATCTTCCATTCGTAAAGCATGCTTGTTCTTCCTTCCTTAGAACAGCACAGAAAGAATGAGCTAAACAGAAACACCTCATGATTTGCTTAGAAAGGGATATAGTTTGTATGAAACAAGTTAAAAAAACTTTTTGTATGCATTTCTATACAGGCACATCCTGTTAATTCCATTGCAGGTTTTGTACTTGCTGGGTTTTAAGGCCTTGCTTCATGTTGGTTTGTTGCTGATACATGGTGCAATTAGACTTTTTCTACTCACATACTAACATCATTTAGAATTCATCCCCCAAAGCAGTTTTTATGTATATCCTTCAGCTGCATTTAATTAGATCTGTGAAAGAAATAAAAAGTCTCAGCAACAGACTGCATTTGTATCTGGTAAATAAAAATGAATCTGTTAACTGAACAAATCAATATGGCATTCAAAAGGCAAGTACATACCAACATCACTTTTCACAGCCACTGTCGTGGTTTGAGCCCAGCTGGCAACAAAGAACCACACAGCCGCTCGCTCACTGCACCCCCCCACCCGCACCCCCCACCGGGACGGGGAGGAGAATCAGCAGAGAAAGGGGCAGCCCTCGTGGGGTGAGATAAGGACAGTTTAATGCAACAGCACAGAGACAGAGAGAACAGTAACAATAACAACTATGATGCTAACAAGAGAAAAATACAAACGAGCGATGCACAGCACAAGCGCAAGGGGCAAAATCTCACAAGCTTTCTAATGGTAATAAGATAAGTTTACATGTTAAAACAGACCCACTGAGAATTCTGCAGACTCTCCTGTACATGATACTAACACCATGCCTACATGCAGCTGATCTCACTTTCACAGGGGACTAACAGTGGCACCATGACGATCTTTCTACTCCTACTTCTCCAACTATGCTGCTATATAGATATATATATATATAAATGTAATGAATATCAAATGTCAATGATGGTCTTTAGTTGACCTTACTCTTAAACATAATGATTTCAGGTAATGGAACTATGCTGAAGGAATATCCTCTATACAGACATGATGATGTTTCCAGTGTTCTCACACATGTACTTAGTCACACACTATTTTCCTATGAACATTCATTTCTGGCGCTGTATCTGTATTTGTATGTATTACTAGCTTTGAGTTTTCTTTAGCAGTTTCTGGACTTTAGAAAATGCTGGAATTCCCAACAACAATCAATTTCTATCGTTCACAGTTGCAGTATTCCACTTCAATCCAGGAAACATTTTATTGCAATAATTAAAAATAAGATCATTCTGAAGATAACCACTTTCCCTTCCCATAAATACATCAATATAAAATTTTCTATTTGTTACCCATCTTTCCATGACCGACAGCTAATGTAAAGCTGAAAAAGATGATGTGATTTAAAAGATATGTTTTAAGGTGCAACTATGGTCTTGGACTCTGTAAGAGAAACACCTGCAATACTTGCTCCTCATACAAAACACCATTCAGCCTTAATTTTGGTATGCAGCAGGCATTGCAGGCCTATATAATCCATTTAGTCTGACAACAATCTCCGCTAAGGAAAACTATTCAGATCTTTCATTCGTGCCCGAATTTTATCCAACCACTTTGTCAAAGCAGATTTATACGTTCTCATGATCGTACTTAAGACAAGTAGCATTTCATTAATTCTCGGATGCATGGTCCCGAGATGCGTAATTTAAACACTATTTTATCTCATTATAATCCAGTTATTTGTATCATGAACATTTTTATTACACATCTATATCCAGTTTCTCTCAAATTCTCTAAGTGGTATTAATTCAACAGGGATTATTTAAACTTTGCCAGTGCGAAAGCTAAGCATTCAAATTTTAAAAATCAAAAACACAGTACTATTATTATAGAACAGAATATATCCATCAGGTTAATGGGAACTTCTCAGCTTTTCTCATCATTTTTACTATTTCACCTTGACCATAAGTGGAGAAGGTCTACTGACAAGAGGTGCAAGACGGACAAAAGTCTTCACAGAGAAACTGAATTGTTGTGAATAATTCATGTTAATAGTGAAATTAATTGCATTAGCCCAACTTACAGATGGGCAACAGTTGCATTACTTTCTTGAAGCAAAAATCTCACAATACTCCAACGCTTATAGGATTGTAGGAATACTGATCCCCATAATTCCCATAAGGTAATAAAATTAATAAAAATAAAGGCAACAACCCTCTATCATCTCCACACTCAGAAACAGTCCCTTAGGATCAGGACTGATGCATAAGAGAGAACTAGCAAGAGAAAAAACTATGTTTTCATATTAGATAGTCTACTTCTTCGTAGATAAATGACATTTAGTCTCTAACACAATCTGGATTTTTTTCTTCCCTCTTAAATGGATCAATTGTATAAACAAATTATCTTTGGTCAAAAGATCAAATAATGAGAAATATTTTTAAGGTTTGGAAACCTGCAATTTTGAAACTAAATATTTTACCATTTACTAGGGAAAAAGGTCATAAATACAGCTTATTAAAGAGCTCTTTTTAATCTATGAAAACGTGTATAAAATATTCCATTAGCAAAAACTCTGGTAAGTTTCCCAGTGAAAAACCACCATTACCAATGCCTCCAAATAACACCAGCTTTTACAGCATAAACATGTAAATAAAACAGAGGTGAGTATGACTGTACTGGGACTGTAGTACATGATACCAAGTTTCTTATTACTGTCACAAGTGGAGCTGGCCTGCAACATTTAATAAACTAGAATAAAAAAGAATAATGGGTAATAATGGCTTGGTTTTATTGCATCTTCTATTATTCAAATTTCAATTTACTTCTCCTTTCTCATTTACTGTGCTTAAATTAAAACAAAAATAGAACATAAACTAGTAATAAAAGGAAAACTACTTCCTGTCTGTACTATTAAAGTACTAACAGGTTTTTCTAGAATAATGTTTTTCAACCAATCTCAACATTTAAAAACCTGACTCTTCTAAATAACATGACAACAGTCTTATTTGGTAACATGGGCAGATTAGTTCTGAAAATTCATGCAAGGGCAGCCAAAGGTACAGTCTCATCAAAAAATGAAAAGCAGAGCTGTTATCTTGGCAAGTTTTTGCATTCTTCGTGGACCTCAATACCAATTCCCTCAAGTATTTAATGACTTCCTTGATGAAAAGAGTTTACTGCAAACCTCTCCCTTGCACCAAAAAAAATTTAAAAAACAACCCAATAACAACAGATTCTGATGCACTAAAACACAGGTCTCCACGTTCTACTGAAGGACAATTTTTTTCCTTCATACTGCATTTAGTAACCTCTTCCTATGTACTACTTGTACAATGTAAAACTTACCAAAAAGATTTTATGGCTTATCTAGCATCAACTTAAGGTGATCTCCTTCTGTGATACGGGATGAGGGAAAGGCTGTGGGTGTTGTCTACCTCAACTCTAGTAAAGCCTTTGACAATGTTTCCCACAGTATCCTCCTGGAGAGACTGTCTGCTCGTGGCTTGGACAGGCGTACGTTTTGCTGGGTAAAACCTGGCTGGATGGCCAGGCCCAAAGTGTGGTGGTGAATGGAGTTAAATCCAGCTGGTGGCTGGTCACAATTGGTGATCCCCACGGTTGTGTGTTGGGCCAGTTCTCTTTAATATCTTTGTCAATGATCTGGACTAGGGGATCAAGTGCACCCTCTGTAAGTTGGCAGACGACACCAAGTTGGGCAGGAGTGTTGATCTGCTTGAAGGTAGGAAGGCTCTACAGAGGGGTCTGGACAGGCTAGATCAATGGGCCGAGGCCAACTGTATCATGTTCAACAAGGCCACGTACCAAGTTCTGCACTTGGGTCACAACAGCCCCATACAATGCTACAAGCTTGGGGAAGAGTGGCTGGAAAGCTGCCTGGCAGAGAATAACCTGGGAGTGTTGCTCAATAGCCAGCTGAATATGAGCCAGCAATGTCCCCAGGTGGCCAAGAAGGTCAACAGCATCCTGGCTTGTATCAGAAACAGCGTGGCCAGCAGGACTAGTGAAGTGATAGTCCTCCTGTACTCAGCACTGATGAGGTTGCACCTCGAATACTGTCCNAAAAATTTAAAAAACAACCCAATAACAACAGATTCTGATGCACTAAAACACAGGTCTCCACGTTCTACTGAAGGACAATTTTTTTCCTTCATACTGCATTTAGTAACCTCTTCCTATGTACTACTTGTACAATGTAAAACTTACCAAAAAGATTTTATGGCTTATCTAGCATCAACTTAAGGTGATCTCCTTCTGTGATACGGGATGAGGGAAAGGCTGTGGGTGTTGTCTACCTCAACTCTAGTAAAGCCTTTGACAATGTTTCCCACAGTATCCTCCTGGAGAGACTGTCTGCTCGTGGCTTGGACAGGCGTACGTTTTGCTGGGTAAAACCTGGCTGGATGGCCAGGCCCAAAGTGTGGTGGTGAATGGAGTTAAATCCAGCTGGTGGCTGGTCACAATTGGTGATCCCCACGGTTGTGTGTTGGGCCAGTTCTCTTTAATATCTTTGTCAATGATCTGGACTAGGGGATCAAGTGCACCCTCTGTAAGTTGGCAGACGACACCAAGTTGGGCAGGAGTGTTGATCTGCTTGAAGGTAGGAAGGCTCTACAGAGGGGTCTGGACAGGCTAGATCAATGGGCCGAGGCCAACTGTATCATGTTCAACAAGGCCACGTACCAAGTTCTGCACTTGGGTCACAACAGCCCCATACAATGCTACAAGCTTGGGGAAGAGTGGCTGGAAAGCTGCCTGGCAGAGAATAACCTGGGAGTGTTGCTCAATAGCCAGCTGAATATGAGCCAGCAATGTCCCCAGGTGGCCAAGAAGGTCAACAGCATCCTGGCTTGTATCAGAAACAGCGTGGCCAGCAGGACTAGTGAAGTGATAGTCCTCCTGTACTCAGCACTGATGAGGTTGCACCTCGAATACTGTCCTCAGTTTTGAGCCCCTCACTACAAGAAAGACACTGAGGTGCCAGAGCGTGTCCAGAGGACAGCAATGAAGCTGGTGAAGGATCTGGAGCACAAGCCTTATGAGGAGAANGTGATCTCCTTCTGTGATACGGGATGAGGGAAAGGCTGTGGGTGTTGTCTACCTCAACTCTAGTAAAGCCTTTGACAATGTTTCCCACAGTATCCTCCTGGAGAGACTGTCTGCTCGTGGCTTGGACAGGCGTACGTTTTGCTGGGTAAAACCTGGCTGGATGGCCAGGCCCAAAGTGTGGTGGTGAATGGAGTTAAATCCAGCTGGTGGCTGGTCACAATTGGTGATCCCCACGGTTGTGTGTTGGGCCAGTTCTCTTTAATATCTTTGTCAATGATCTGGACTAGGGGATCAAGTGCACCCTCTGTAAGTTGGCAGACGACACCAAGTTGGGCAGGAGTGTTGATCTGCTTGAAGGTAGGAAGGCTCTACAGAGGGGTCTGGACAGGCTAGATCAATGGGCCGAGGCCAACTGTATCATGTTCAACAAGGCCACGTACCAAGTTCTGCACTTGGGTCACAACAGCCCCATACAATGCTACAAGCTTGGGGAAGAGTGGCTGGAAAGCTGCCTGGCAGAGAATAACCTGGGAGTGTTGCTCAATAGCCAGCTGAATATGAGCCAGCAATGTCCCCAGGTGGCCAAGAAGGTCAACAGCATCCTGGCTTGTATCAGAAACAGCGTGGCCAGCAGGACTAGTGAAGTGATAGTCCTCCTGTACTCAGCACTGATGAGGTTGCACCTCGAATACTGTCCTCAGTTTTGAGCCCCTCACTACAAGAAAGACACTGAGGTGCCAGAGCGTGTCCAGAGGACAGCAATGAAGCTGGTGAAGGATCTGGAGCACAAGCCTTATGAGGAGAAGCTGAGGGAACTGAGGTTGTTCAGCCTGGAGAAAAGGAAGCTGACAGCAGACCTTATCACTCTCGACAAGTACCTGAAAGGAGGTTGTGAAGTGAGGGTCAGTCTCTTCTTCTGAGTAACAAATGATAGAACAAGAGGAAATGACCTGAAGTTGCTCCAGGTGAGGTTTAGATTGGATATTCAGAAAAATGTCTTCACGGAAAGGGTTGTCAAGCACTGGAACAGGCTGCCCAGGAAGTGGTGGAGTCACCATCCCTGGCGGGATTTAAAAGACATGTAGATGTGGTGCTCAGGAACATGGCTTAGTGGTGGACTTGGCAGTGCTAGGTTAACAGCTGGACTTGATGAGCTTGAAGTTCTTTTCCAAAAAAAATTTTATGATTCTATGGAAAAAAGTAAGAAAACTAACATACAGTTTTGTCATGAAGAAAATTAGTATTCTTTCTACAGAAGAGCAGCATCAATCATTGGCTAAGTTANCAGTTCTCTTTAATATCTTTGTCAATGATCTGGACTAGGGGATCAAGTGCACCCTCTGTAAGTTGGCAGACGACACCAAGTTGGGCAGGAGTGTTGATCTGCTTGAAGGTAGGAAGGCTCTACAGAGGGGTCTGGACAGGCTAGATCAATGGGCCGAGGCCAACTGTATCATGTTCAACAAGGCCACGTACCAAGTTCTGCACTTGGGTCACAACAGCCCCATACAATGCTACAAGCTTGGGGAAGAGTGGCTGGAAAGCTGCCTGGCAGAGAATAACCTGGGAGTGTTGCTCAATAGCCAGCTGAATATGAGCCAGCAATGTCCCCAGGTGGCCAAGAAGGTCAACAGCATCCTGGCTTGTATCAGAAACAGCGTGGCCAGCAGGACTAGTGAAGTGATAGTCCTCCTGTACTCAGCACTGATGAGGTTGCACCTCGAATACTGTCCTCAGTTTTGAGCCCCTCACTACAAGAAAGACACTGAGGTGCCAGAGCGTGTCCAGAGGACAGCAATGAAGCTGGTGAAGGATCTGGAGCACAAGCCTTATGAGGAGAAGCTGAGGGAACTGAGGTTGTTCAGCCTGGAGAAAAGGAAGCTGACAGCAGACCTTATCACTCTCGACAAGTACCTGAAAGGAGGTTGTGAAGTGAGGGTCAGTCTCTTCTTCTGAGTAACAAATGATAGAACAAGAGGAAATGACCTGAAGTTGCTCCAGGTGAGGTTTAGATTGGATATTCAGAAAAATGTCTTCACGGAAAGGGTTGTCAAGCACTGGAACAGGCTGCCCAGGAAGTGGTGGAGTCACCATCCCTGGCGGGATTTAAAAGACATGTAGATGTGGTGCTCAGGAACATGGCTTAGTGGTGGACTTGGCAGTGCTAGGTTAACAGCTGGACTTGATGAGCTTGAAGTTCTTTTCCAAAAAAAATTTTATGATTCTATGGAAAAAAGTAAGAAAACTAACATACAGTTTTGTCATGAAGAAAATTAGTATTCTTTCTACAGAAGAGCAGCATCAATCATTGGCTAAGTTACACTCAGTTTCCTTAAGCAATGAACTGCAGAGAAACCTAGACAGCAGTATTTAGCAATACCTAGAAACCATCATCACAGGCTAAACCACTTCTCCTGTGCATAGCAAATACACCCAGACTGAGAAGTCTAATCCTCTCTCAAGCAGCACATAGGACTCCTACAAAAAGGTGGCCAGAGAAACTGCAGTAATTCTAACAGACTTTTATAGATCTTTTACTGAGTTTTAAGATGCCTTTTATGTAACACAAGCTAGCCACCAATTAACATCTCTAAACATCATAAAACCTTAATTTCAATAACAAGGTTTTTTCTTTTTCCCCCCCTGCTAAGTCTGAAAAACTTCAATTAAACATTTGTTTTCTGTAATATCTGCATTGCGTTATTTGTAATTTGTTTGCTGTAATTTAGGATGTTAACCACATACATTCTTAAAGCCTTCTTCAAAGTGCTTGTTTTGGAGAGATACGGGACAATATTGAAATATAAGCCAGGAAACTGATAGAGAATTCTTGAAGTGTTACCAGCAGAGACAAAAATAATCTTCCACTCTTTCTAGTAGAGAAAAAAATCTCCAAACATACCCTAAGCCCAAGCAGGAGGAGGGGAAGAGATTTCTAAAGCTGCAGTCCCAGAACAGCAGGAAAAGGTCATACCATACCTTAATTTTAGGTCAAGGTACAAGAATAAAACAAAGCAGAGAATTGTACAGCGGAAAAACTTCAAAACAAAATTTCTAAATACAGCAAAAATATCCAAGCAAATCAGAAATTGAAGCCCAGGAAACAAAGCACACGTTTGAAATGGCAACAGCAATTAGTATATCTAGAAATGCCGCATCCCTTTAAAATAAATGACATCCATTACTGTCTCTAAAAAAGTTGCGAGTTTTGCTTCAAGAAAGTAATGCAACTGTTGCTCATCTGTAAGCTGGGCTAATGCAATTGATTTCACTACTAACATGAAGTATTCACAACAAATTATTTCCTAGTGAAACAAAGGATAATTTACTAATGCCAGATAACTTCTACTTTTTACTTGAAGAGGGCAGGGTGCAGGAGGGGGAATCAGTGCAAATTTTGGCACTAATTCACAAAGCTGTTTCTGAGATAGGCCCAGAGGCATCATCCTGCTAAGGCAAATCCAGACCACTGCATTATTCTTACACAGATGGTGAACCACGGCCGCTGGTCACTACATTCACTTGCACAGTTCTTTCCCTGCACGAAGCAGTATTACACATTTGAAAACAAAAAGCCCATAATATTTCTTTTCTAGTACTGTGAAGTACAATCTTTAAGAACAGAAACACTAGCAGAAGGATTATATGCTGTGTCAGCTTCATATGCAAAGGTTTCAGTAGAGAGGGAGCTGCAGGTGTGTTCTCTGAAGATATGCCCTGAAAGGAGCTGCAGCCCATGGACAGGACCCTCGCTGAAGCAGGGGAAAAGAGTGGGGAGGAAGGAGTCGCAGAGAGGAACTGCTATGGACTGTCCACAAAGCTGAAGGCTGCAATATTCAAAGAAAAAATAGCCAGAGAAAATGTTATCCAAATTATATTGATGAATCTGAAATATGATATGGTAAAGTACAGTTTCAGGTGTAAATGAGCACATGTTCACTTAGTCAGCACTAATTACTTTCATATACAGAAGCAACAAAGGCTGTGACAGGCTGATCTCCGGCTGCATCTACTCATTGTTCATTGAGATAAACAGTAAAAAGGTGCAAATTTAGTTTAATAAACATAGTAACACTGAAGCACATGAAAAAACCTTACAAGAAAGTTACCTGAATAAAGAACTATATCTCATAAATAGTTTTAAATTATTTGGTAAGTGGTAAGACTGGGTTAGTTAATATTTGATACAGTAAGAATATTTTTGATAGTGAACAAGCACTAGAAAAGTGCCATACCTACAGTATGTAATTACCACAAAGAGCTTTACAAAATTAACAGAAATAAGTTGCTTTTTATTACTTCAAAACTGGTTGAAGTTACAAATTTCCTCAAGTGCCCCAATTAATTTCTGATCCAAACTACTGAACTGTAGCACAGCTGGCAACTATGCTGTACAGAATGTATTGGAGATTTGTGTAGCTTGATTTCAGAGTAATGCAATAAACTTACAATTGCCTCTTCACCGTCCTAAATAACAGGGTGCTTCATGAAGAGGTATTTGCTTCTGTTTTCCTGTTAGTGATCATTCATTCGAGTATATAATTTTTTCATAGTGTACAGAATTAGCAAACTACAGAACTGTGAATATTTGCAAAGATGGAAAGTATGAGAATAAGATTAGCTTTCCAGAAAAAAAAAAAGGCAAAACCAACCCTCCCAAACTGTCACAAAGTATAAAATGAAATTAAAAGCAATAGTGAGAAGCCTGTTTATATAACAATGATATCAAATTTAAATAATCCAAATTTTGGACATGTTAGATTTTAGATACAGTTGCCATCTCGGTTCAACGTATACCAGAAATTCCTGTTGAGTGTAACAAACAGTATTATTATTCAAAAACACTTGCCTGCAGAAAGTATCCTAGTAGCCTAAAAAGAACATGAATCCCATTAAGTTCTATTCTATTCATTAATATGAAACTATAGTTCTTTTCCCCCTAATATTTCCATAGTGAATAGCAAACCTACATGTAAATCCTTTTGTAACTGCAGTTTCAGAAAACCATACTGCCCACTGTATTTCCAACTATATAAACTACACTTTAACCCTGGATTCAGGAAAGAATAATTACCTAGACAAATGGAGACAACAGATGCCCTAGCTAAGCCTCTGTCCTCCCCTGCACTTTTTAATTTTTTCATTGCCCTTGCTGACTTTATCATGTATACTAACAATAACATACCATTTTCAGTGCAGGGCTTGAAATTTACACTGTGCAAAGCAAACTTATTGTTGAATACACCTGACACCTCCACCCAGACTGAGCTGGCACTCACG
>VZSC01016079.1:242013-259260 GCA_013398225.1 Steatornis caripensis | reverse complement strand
ACATAGCACCTGCTCAGTGAGATGACTGTGGGTTAACCCCTTCATTAGTAGGAGGACGCTGCTGTTCCCCTGCTCTCTCAGCACCCGCCTCCCCCGCACCGAGCAGCTGAAGGCAGCACCCCAGAGCAAGGGGCTCAGGTCGGCCAGGGTCAGCCCCTGCAGCCCATCTCAGCCTTCAGCAGGATATCCCAGACCAACTGTGAGAAATAAAGTTATTTCAGCAAGAACATGCAGATGTGGGAGTGAGATAAACATTTGCCAGAGTGAATTCGTTAATCAGCTCCTGAGAGCTGATGAGTGCGCTGGGGGGCCTGCCTGGCGGGGAGAGCACTTTGCAGAGATTGCTCTCTAAGCAAACGGGGCTGACCAGCGAGCTCTGGGCACCATTGCTGGGCACACGAGGTNAGAGTGAATTCGTTAATCAGCTCCTGAGAGCTGATGAGTGCGCTGGGGGGCCTGCCTGGCGGGGAGAGCACTTTGCAGAGATTGCTCTCTAAGCAAACGGGGCTGACCAGCGAGCTCTGGGCACCATTGCTGGGCACACGAGGTCCCAACAAGGGCGTGACCTAATGCAGGTGATGCTGTGCTGAGCGGTAAGTCCTCTGCTATAGGGGACAGCACCCATCAAAGCACTCTGCCAGGACTCAGGGCAGCAAGCTCCACTAGGCAGGACTCGGACTGACCTGCCTGCTGGAAAGTAACGGCAACAAATCGCACCTGGTGCTCGGTGAGCTCAGTCTTGGCTCTACGTGAAGCCAGCAGGCAAGGTCTTGCTTCAGATGTCCGTCACCACGTGGCCTGCGGCTCGTCTGCAGCCTGGCTGTGCTCCCTGCCTGAGATGCACAAGCATTGCTGCAGAGCATAGAGAAAGTGCAGAGGTTTAAAGACCAAAAAAAAAAAAAAAAAAAAAAAAAAAAAAGAGGTGGATGGTTTTGTGAAGAAGGTCTGGACTGGATTCAGCTGTTCGTTTAGCCAGGCCAACACAGCATCAACTACTGCCTGAGCAAACAGCCTGCTTAATATCTCCTGAGGGGAAAGGGCTAAAGCGTCCTTACGGCTCACTCTGGCATTTTACCAAAACGTTTACTCTCGGTCGTTATAAATCTGCTGGTTGTGCTGCTGGGCAGGCTGTAGCAGATCGTCAGCATCGTTCCAAACAAGCAGCAGCTCCATGCGACAGCAAGCTCTTCAAACTCGTCCCCCTGGGCTGGGCTATCGCCACCCGAACCACAGGATCAGCGCCCCCATTCTGCAACCCCCAGAGCCTGAGAGGCGGCGGCACCAGGACAGACACAGCTATTGACGGAGGGGGCCATGGACCACCGACCGCTTTGCATCTCTGCAGAGTCACACCAACACAGCTCACGCTCGGGGGTAACTTGCGCCTGCTTTGCCTTGGTGTAGATAACTGCCTATGGGAGAGGGCAGGCAAGGAGCGGAGCCCCAGCCAACCCACCTCCACCAGCGCTCCGCGGACACTAATGCTTTTGATGGCAGTTTCTGACTCCAAGCGTTCGATATCGACCATCCAGCTCCCCCCAGAAATAAGGCTCTCAAGCGTCAGAACGTTTAAACCTGAGTAAATGCTGGGCCTCATTCACCAGCTCCGAGCTCCAGAAAGGTCACGCTGCCAGGACCACCCACTTAATTTTAGGGGCTAACAATGTTCTGCAGATTATTTTTTTTTCCTCCAATGCCAACAGATTTTCACTTTGAGACCCACAAAGGTACGTCGTTTCTTTGCAGACCACAATTTACGGGGGATGAGCGCAGAAAGCCCCAAGTCCACAGCACCTTCAGGGTCTGACCTGCTTGCCTGAAGGCCCCGCAGAGGCGGAGGTGCCCCTGCGCTTGCAGGGTGCCCGGGTCCCCCGCGGCAGCCAGCTACAAGTCCCAGGGTGCGTGCCAATGCTGCCCCTCAGCTGTGCCCGCAAACACACCCCAAGCTTTACTGAAATACCAGAACCATGAAATCCATGGCAAAACCACTGTTGATGCCACTGTTGATTTCAGTGGGGATCTCCGACAGGTTTGAAAGCCAGAAAACCAGGAACAGCCAGAATATAACATATAGAGCCAGAATCTAACACACACAGCCAGAACCTAACACACTTTCCTGTAAATACACTGGGATGTGGGCTCAGTTATACAAAACGCGGGGCTGTGTGAGTGTCTGACAGCTGCTGCGGGAGCTGAGAAGCCCTGAAGAATCCAGCTGTGAAACTCGCTGTCTCTGTTTCAAAGCTGGGTTATCGATAACAAAGGAAAAAGAAGGAAGCGTTAAACCCCCCCCGCTCAACAGTCAAACCCCAGCCGTGTTCACCCTGGCTCTTCCGCCAGCGCTGAAAACGGCGAAGCAAAGGAAGGTGATAAAACACCGGAGCACTGCTGGAGCCCTGCCCATGCCCAAAACCGCCTCACCCGCCACTTTCCTTCCCCACGGCTCCTGCTGCCGCTTGCCTCCCAGCCAGCAGTCATCTTTACTTTAAACTGAAACTCCGAAGGGACAGGTTGAAAACGCTATTGGCAAAGAAGGTAGAAACACAAGGGATGGGTTCAAGCAGTTACCTCTTACAGAGATCTCCTCTGGCTTGGACATGCCTTTGCTGCCAAGCTAATGGCACACACGACCCTGGCACATCTGCAGGGATTTCCCCGGCACGTGCAGTGATTTGGGGAGGGCAGCAGAGATGCAGCCTCGCAAGGGCTTGCACCATGTGCTTATCACAGCACGGGGACGGGACAGGGGCTGTGCAGCCCCAGCAAAGGCAGAGCAACACTTCTTGTACGGGGGATCGGCGAGCCCCGCTCCACGGTCAGAGCAGTCGGGTCTAGAGAACCACGAAAAACAGTAACAGGCTCATCAAAGACTAATTAGGGACAATCCTAGCTTCTCTATAGTCAATAGAGTTTTGCTATTAACTTACCAGTGCTAGATTTTCCCGAGGAGATCTCCTGATGAAAACCAGCTAAATTAAAGCAGGTGGAGAGTCCTTGTCAGTCTCCCTACTCCCACACCTGCGACCCAGGCAGTCAGATTACCAACACGCTGGTTTACAGACCTGAAACAGGGATTGAGGGGGATGAAAGGGACAGAGAGAGCCCTGGGGCTCAGCTTATGCGTACAAGCGGGGAGACGGTTCCTTCATGCAGAGCCAGCAGCCCCAGAGCACAGCACCATCCCACACCGCTTCCCTAACCAGTACCCCCCCAGCCCATTTCCCTCTGCTCTACCCAAGCATCCCCCACCCACAAAAGCCCTTCCAGCTCCTGCCCTCACCCTCCTCAACTCCTTAACCACCTGGTGTCCCTCAGCAGCCCTTCGTTTCCTTAACCGGTTTTTCTCCCTGTGACCATTTCAAGCACCTGCTGTACCCAGATTGTTTGCCGTCTGATGGAAGCGGGCACCTTCCCTCGTATCTGTCAGGGCAGATGCAAGCCGAAGCCAGCAGGCACAGGCCAGCTCTCTTGGAGCTGGGCGATAGCTTTATGCAACTGGAATAAAAGACCCAAATTCAAGAAAGCTCCTTTTATCCTCGCCCTGCCATGGACTGGAAGGTTTGGATGCACCAAGAGCTCTGGATGTGCCACATGCAGTTCCGTGTCTGGCAGCAGCCCTGGGGTTTCGGGCTCATGGGGTGCGCAGCCCGTTCCGGGTGCTGGGTGGGTTGAGTGCTCCTCTTTGTCCAGACCAGAGAAAACTGTGCTTTGCCTTCAGCCCGGGAAAGCGTGAACTCCCACGGCTCCTGTTGGCACGAGGGGTTGCTGCAAAGCTCCAGCTGGGACGCTTGAATTCAGGATTTGGAGGACATATTTTGCATTAATCAAATAAATCCCTCACGTGTGGCTTCTTCCGTTGAAATGTCTGAAACAGATGCTAACTAAACGACCAGTGTGACATGAGCAACATGGTCTGGGATTAGAGGATGTGGGAAGCAGCGGAGAGAGCCCTTGGCTGTGAGCTGTGTGCCTTGCCGAGTGGCGCGCCGAAGGCAGAGCCTCAATTAAGTGCCGATTAATCCACACATACAGAAGAAGTAATTCTTCGCCTTGCTGCCCAGACTGAAGGGCAGGAAGGGAGCTCTTCTTTGTAAGACCTCAAAATCCACTGTACGACATGCAGCCATCTCTTACAAAGAGCCAGAAATAATTAATCCAGCTCTAACTTTTCACATAATCCCAGTTTTTCGGTGCTTGCTTTGCCCTCTTTGCTTTCATGGAGGAGCCTTCCCTTCGAATAAAGTTAAGCTGCTAAGATTTACTCTCCTGAATGCAATAAAGAAGGGTAGCTTGAATGGGTAGCTGAGCTCCTTATTGCATGAGTGGCAGCCAAATAGCAGGGACGAGGTGCGAGAGCCAGGCTTAGGGTGATATAATAGTTCATTTGGGATAAGCATCCAGCAGGACGGGAGTTCAACTAATCCTCCCCTGCACTTGCTGCTTCTGCGAGGAAGAGCAGGAACATGGTGAGAGCAGGATTTGTGTTGGGTCTTTCCAGGAAATATTCAGAAAATACAATTTCCGAAGCTGATCTGGGAGCTCGGAGAGACTTGAAAAGGCAAAATAATTGCTGGAAAGGAATCTGAGAATGGTAGCTCCTTCTTCAGCATAGTGTTACACTTCACTTCTCCTGATGGAGAGAGTTCAAGAGCGAGCTCTTTTTCCTCTTTTCATTAACTCCTATGACTACATACATTTGAGAAAAGCTTCCATTAGTCACAGTTGCTTTCCTACTCATCCTTCATGCCTCTCAGCTACAAGACCAGGCTAACTGGTACCTGTATGAAATAGATTTCATGACGACAAGTATCTCCCTAAGTCCAGAGGTGATCTGAACATCGTTATGTCTGCATAGCGTTACCTCTCCCCAAGAAGTCTCGATTAGTGCAAATGCAGAAAATGATGATTTGGGACAGATACCTAATAGCAAACAAATCTTTGCTTTGACTCCTACCATCTTCGATCGCCAGTGAAGAGCACCAGGCTGTGAACGAGCACCACGAGCAAGATGATCCCTTCCAATTATCTGGAACTTTAAAGGCCTGGCAGAGGGTATCTGCACACTGGGAAACTCAAGTCTCCTCCACAATAACGTCGGCCATCTCTGCCTCCCCTTCCAATCTCAAAACTGCCCTAGCCGTGGGCAGGCAGCTGCTCTTGGCACGAGGACCCGAGCAACTTTCCCATCAAGGCTTACTTCTTGAAGATGGCAGTTTCCATACTTGCTTCCTGGTGAAAACCACAATTTAGTGCAAAGCCTGTACGACGGGCAACAATTCCACCTTCTGCAGCAGCGGGCGGTTACCTTTCCCCTTTCCCAGACACGAAAAACTCACGGTGAAAGCGAGTGCTAAGAATGGCAGCTTAGCAGCTGGAAACAAGGGAGGAAAAGCACCGGGAGCATCTGATGAGCCAGTTCTGGGCAAAAACCACCTGAGAAGCTCTTCTCCAACGAGTTATCATTTGCCCTCAGTCGGAAAAGTGAACTACATATTTTTCCCTTCCCAGCTCGCTGCCCACGTGCAGAAACGCAGGCACGGAGGCAGCCGGACAGACAAGCGGCACTGACGAGGTGCGTGCCGGGGGTGTAGTGCCCATGGGCCGCTCCAGATGCATGCTCCACAGTGAAGCGAGTTGTGCAAAGTTGGCGCTGTTTGCAAACAGGAGGATCTCTTGGCTCTCTGTGTTGTGCAGGCTGTTCCCCTCTGTGCTTGTTTAGCTGGCACCTCAGCCTTGCCACTGGCGTTACACCCTCGTGGGCACAGAGCCACCCCGACAGATGGGCATCATTGCAGATCTACAAGAGGAGCACTGCGCACATCAATTGTTGATGTATTAGAGGGAGGACTTGTGTTCAGGAATGTTACAACAGCAGCTCACGCAGTGCCTCCACCCCTCTGGTGAAGGAGCCGAGCCGCTGAACACCGGGGTGGGATGGACACTGCAAAGCCACTGCCTCGTCCCCACGACACCACGGGGCAGTCAGGGGACATGGCAGGGACAGGGAGCTGCCTGGCAGTGGTGGTATTTCCACACATCTCTAGGCTCCCGGCTCTCCGCTAGAGAAATCGCTGCATGAAGCCTTGTAGCTGTTTCCCAAGAGCTCGGTCCTCTTCTGGATGCAGCCGCAGGCGCTCCCACAGCTTCCACGTAAAGGGATCATGAGCATCCTTCTCTGCTCCAGCAGAGCTTTTTATAGACAGCTACAACCCGTCCTGGGGCTGTGCAGTACGTGCTTGCTGTTGGTCTCTTCAATTATTGCAGCTGTAGCAGCTGGATCCGAGGAGTGACCTCAAAATAACGATAGGGGCACACTGCAAAATTCCTGTATGGAATAACAATTAAAACATCTTTATTGCTGTTACTAAAAGTACTAACAGCAGCACTTCGTTCAAGCTGAGTTTTAAGGCCAGGATTTTAAAGTGTGCCCGGGAGGACACGTGCTAGTAGTGCATGGTATTGCAGCTCCGTGAGGCTCCTCTGAAAATACCAGCTCCAAAAGCTTGGGAACCGTNAACAATTAAAACATCTTTATTGCTGTTACTAAAAGTACTA
This sequence comes from Steatornis caripensis, assembly GCA_013398225.1. NCBI lineage: Eukaryota > Metazoa > Chordata > Aves > Caprimulgiformes > Steatornithidae > Steatornis > Steatornis caripensis. The sequence continues at coordinate 252,705 of VZSC01016079.1, read as the reverse complement.
ACAGCAGCACTTCGTTCAAGCTGAGTTTTAAGGCCAGGATTTTAAAGTGTGCCCGGGAGGACACGTGCTAGTAGTGCATGGTATTGCAGCTCCGTGAGGCTCCTCTGAAAATACCAGCTCCAAAATCTTGGGAACCGTCCAATGTTTTGTCTCCCGCATTTTCTATGTCACTCTTGATTTGTGCAATGAAAAAAAAAATTAGTTTTGCGTCCCTTTGTGCCTATTTATTACTCCTGCAGTTGTAGGCCCATCGTATTCCAGCTAAAAGGGATAAATAGATGTTGAGAATTCACAAGCAAGCACAGTTGGCCGCATAACCTTTGAAGTGCTACTTGCCACTGCTCTCTGCTCACATTTTGTGCCCGTTTAAGTGTGTCGTTAGGTATGTGGCTGGATCTACACAGCAAGCAAAGATCTGATGACAAGACACGCTAGGTCTCTGTGCTTGCTGAGCTATGCTGGCAGAATGCCCCCAGCAGGGAAGAGGCATGCAGGGGCTTCGCTGAGCATTAGCACATGAGATGGAAACTCTTCCAAGCACCCCGGAGACGCACTGTCCTTGCCAGAGCACTGCAAAGTCCGTGTGGCCACTTCTTTGCTGCAGTTGCTTCCTTGCAAGCTAATTTTCATCAGTGCAAGCACCGCCGTAACCCACTCGGCTCTCAGAGCAAAGCTCCACCGTGGAGATGCCCCCTGGCCTGTCAGCTTTAGGTGCTGTTGCTCCTGCCTAAGGATTTCTGAAAACGGCGATGCTTATCCATCGTCCTGTGTGTTTTTGCTGGAGAAGGATGCTCCCTTCCGCAGGGAAGCATGGCCAAATGCGCTGGAGCCTCAAATTATTTGTAAGCAGTTTTTGTTTCCCAGACCATGCGCCCGCTTCCAGTCACCGTGTCGTATCCCTTCTCCTTCAAGTGCTTTTTCATGTTTTTGAATGAAAAGCCATGAAGCACCTCAAGCAGCATGGCCACGACTGTCTCTATTTATAAGCAAATAAAACTAGTCTTGAATCTGAACATCCATAACTCGTTTGCTCTGTGGTGTTCATATGCGTGTATGGATGCAACACTGTTTATCGATGTTTTTCCAAGCTGGTTTTGAGGTCTTGTGTAGTCCCAGGGACTTGTGGCCAGATCTTCAGCAGCTCAGAGTTGCTCAGCGGGAGAAGGAAAGGGGCAGGGACAGGGGCAGGTGGATTTCCCTCTCTGGGTTGTGCTGTTTGGAACCACAAATTCCACCCCACTTCTCTGGACCTCTCCTGGGCAAACAGGACGAGCTCACTGAAGAGCTGGGGTGAGACGTAAGAGAAAAACAACAGCTGGGAGAATGGGTGAGCGAACAAAGCCGTGCACAGAGATGCTCCCAGCAACCTCAGATCCAGCCTTGTGTGAGAAAAACAAGCCCCATTTGCCACTTCAACCAAAGGTCTGTCCAGTGCATGAGATGAGACAGGCAAATACAAAATGTGCCCTGATTTTCATTCTTGCTGTAAGGATAAGCAGGCTGAGAAGGCAGTACCATGCAGAGGGCACGGAGGAAAGTCGTCTCTGAATGACTGCACGATGCAGATTTCAGCTTTGCTTCTGTATTTCAACTTTGCTTATGTCTTTGACTCCTAATTTTCATGCACCGTTACACCAGGGAACGGAGGGGCAGATGCAATCCAAAAGCCAGGACACTTCTCAAAGGTTACACGAGACTTTTAGAAAAAAGATCTTTTTTTGTGGGTGTCATGAGAGCTTAGAGTTCAACTCGTGCCATGGAGCTGGCACTGTGGTCATGACCCAGCCCGGAATGCCCTGCAAAGGTAGCAAAGCACATGAGAACAAGAAGCTGGAAACAGTCTTGGCTTCAAAGTGGATGTAATCAAGGACGTTCTGAAATCACTGTGCTTCTCTGATAGCTAAATTGACACTTCCCTGGAGTGGCACTATCATGTCCAGAGAAAATGAACAAGCCCTGCACCTACACACTCTCGACATTGAAGACCCAGTATGTCATGACCCTAAAATAGTATAACCAGGAGATCTTCACAACTTCCAGGAAATCATCAGCTATTCTGTTAATACAGTTATTGCTGACTGTTCTCTAAAACAGACCTGGTATTATCTTGGTTTTTAAGACACAATTGCACAAACCATTCCTTCAGCAACACTTACGTGGGCAAGAGCTGCTGAGCTCACCCCGGTTATTTGCTTCTGGGCGCTGCACCGACCCGATCCCTGTGCTGCTTTGGTTTGGTTCCTCCAGCCCACTGATGAAGGAGGCCTGCTCTGAGCAGCGTTAGTGCTTGGGCATTTGGCTGAAGGGGCTTGCAGGCGTTCTACAGCTTTATGCATCCTCGTGGAAAGCTTGAGAAGACGAACGGATCTTTTCTCTTGCAAGTTCTTATTAAAAATGTGAAATGTATGATGATTGCCTGCCAACTGCCCAATTACTATTCCTGCCCATGACACAGAGGGGTGGTGAGAGCACCTCCCAGCCAGGCAGAGCGCAAATCAAAGAAGCACAAATTGTCTCATTTCTGTGAGGTCAGAACTTCTGGCTGAGGACTAGCAGTGCTGGATGGACTTGTTCTCCTGCAACACGAGCAACTGGCACAAGGGATTGTCAGCACTCAGAAGCTGAATAAATGAGCAAATTCAGATAGCAAAAGGAAGAGAAAGCCTGTTAGATCTTGACTATAGATATCATAGTATCCTGGTAGATACTATGTGAGTTTTAACTGCTTTCCCTTAATGAAGAAGCTGTAGACAAGCCAGAGGAGCCCAGCCATGCCCTCTGCTTCTGCATGGAGGGTGGCTGAGTTTTTGTAATTTGTTTCTGACCTAGTGATTCTCCATTTCTTCATCGAGGCCTCCCTCACTGTGACGTTACAGCTCAGGAGGTCGCTGCCGTGCTGGGTGAGGGCGCTGGCTTACCAAGCGAGTGTCTGGTCTTGAGCAGTGGTCCACCCTGCCTCCTGAGAAGTGCAGGTCTCCAGCAGCACACGTGGCAGTTGTGCAGGGCTCTCCTCCGAGGGGAAAGAGGAGATTAACTTGAGCCCTGGAGCAGGGTGTTTGATTGCTTCTGTAATGTCATTAGTCTGCAAAACCGCAGATGTTATGGGTTGCTGCAGGGGTGCAAGCTTGTGGGAACAGAAGCAACAGAGAGGTGTCCAAACCCACACACGGGATCATAGAATCATAGAATCACAGAATGGTAGGGGTTGGAAGGGACCTCTAGAGATCATCTAGTCCCCTGCTAAAGCAGGTTAGCCTAGAGCAGGTAATCAGGGATCAGCAGTGAAGACAGGATTAGAGCAGAAATCTCCCTCATTTCTTCTCATTCTGTTATCCTACAAATGCTCATAGTAATAGGGGAAGAGGAAAACAGCTGAAAGCCAGTTACAGGATGAAGATGGTGCCCATCACCATGTGCATACCCGACACTGCTCGTGGGACTTGCTGCCCCGCAACAGCCCCGACACACATCGCACCAAACGCCCGTTGACATTTTGAGATAGGAAGGGTTCAGCACATTTCCTGCCACCACCACGACCAGCAGACAAAGTTATTCCCAATCAGCAGAAGATCCACAAGCAGGTCAAGCTCAGCTCATCTCTCAGATGGGGCTGGATGGGGAGCAGGAGCTGTGGAGCACAGGCGTCACGAGGACAGATCTGTCCCCCCACATCCACATCCCCACAAAGATGACTGGAGCATCTCTCTTATGAGGAGGGGCTGAGCGCCCTGGGGCAGTTCAGCTGGGAGAGGAGAAGGCTGGCAGGGGATCTCCTCCGTGCTCATCGATATCTGAAGGGCGGGTGTGCAGGGGACGGGGCCAGGCTATTTTGGGTGGTGACCAGCGCCAGGACGAGAGGCAGCGGGCACAAACTGGAGCCCAGGCAGTTCCCCCCGAGTATGAGGAAGAACTTGTTCGGCGTGAGGGTGCCCGGGCCCTGGCCCAGGCTGCCCGGGGAGGCTGTGGATTCTCCTTCTGCAGAGAGATTCAACCCCGCCTGGACGCATCCCTGTGCCCCCTCCACTGGGGGCACCCGCTTTAGCGGGGGGGTTGGACTGGGGGATCTCCGGGGGGCCCTGCCAGCCCCTACCGTGCTGTGATTCTGTGATCCACCCCAAACCCTACTGAGTCAACCTAAGACTGTACCGAGCTCCAAGNCAAGCTTGTGGGAACAGAAGCAACAGAGAGGTGTCCAAACCCACACACGGGATCATAGAATCATAGAATCACAGAATGGTAGGGGTTGGAAGGGACCTCTAGAGATCATCTAGTCCCCTGCTAAAGCAGGTTAGCCTAGAGCAGGTAATCAGGGATCAGCAGTGAAGACAGGATTAGAGCAGAAATCTCCCTCATTTCTTCTCATTCTGTTATCCTACAAATGCTCATAGTAATAGGGGAAGAGGAAAACAGCTGAAAGCCAGTTACAGGATGAAGATGGTGCCCATCACCATGTGCATACCCGACACTGCTCGTGGGACTTGCTGCCCCGCAACAGCCCCGACACACATCGCACCAAACGCCCGTTGACATTTTGAGATAGGAAGGGTTCAGCACATTTCCTGCCACCACCACGACCAGCAGACAAAGTTATTCCCAATCAGCAGAAGATCCACAAGCAGGTCAAGCTCAGCTCATCTCTCAGATGGGGCTGGATGGGGAGCAGGAGCTGTGGAGCACAGGCGTCACGAGGACAGATCTGTCCCCCCACATCCACATCCCCACAAAGATGACTGGAGCATCTCTCTTATGAGGAGGGGCTGAGCGCCCTGGGGCAGTTCAGCTGGGAGAGGAGAAGGCTGGCAGGGGATCTCCTCCGTGCTCATCGATATCTGAAGGGCGGGTGTGCAGGGGACGGGGCCAGGCTATTTTGGGTGGTGACCAGCGCCAGGACGAGAGGCAGCGGGCACAAACTGGAGCCCAGGCAGTTCCCCCCGAGTATGAGGAAGAACTTGTTCGGCGTGAGGGTGCCCGGGCCCTGGCCCAGGCTGCCCGGGGAGGCTGTGGATTCTCCTTCTGCAGAGAGATTCAACCCCGCCTGGACGCATCCCTGTGCCCCCTCCACTGGGGGCACCCGCTTTAGCGGGGGGGTTGGACTGGGGGATCTCCGGGGGGCCCTGCCAGCCCCTACCGTGCTGTGATTCTGTGATCCACCCCAAACCCTACTGAGTCAACCTAAGACTGTACCGAGCTCTAAGGAAGCAGAAACAACAAGCTACGATGTGCCTAGTCTTGACTTTCACCCATGACGGTAGGAGCAGAGGCAGCACAGATGCTGTGTTCCCCTCAGATCCACCCTCGGGACAGCAGAGGTGTCTGAATGGGGTACACAGCCTTCACCATGCAACAGGGTTGCGAAGGGGCCTGGAGGAGCCGTGGCTTGGGGCTGCTGTATCTTGGCTGTTTTCCCAAGGCAACGGCAATGCAGGAAGGCTGTGTGTGCTTTCCTCTCTCCTTTCCTACCCGTTGTAGCTGCATCACGGCAACCCAACAAGAAAGAGCCCCTCTCTGAAGGCTCTGTGCGCTGGCTCTGGTTATCCTAAAGGCAGGCTGCAGCCCAAGGTGCTGGAAGCAGCCGTGTTTTAAATATTGCATAGAGTCCATCACGNGACGGTAGGAGCAGAGGCAGCACAGATGCTGTGTTCCCCTCAGATCCACCCTCGGGACAGCAGAGGTGTCTGAATGGGGTACACAGCCTTCACCATGCAACAGGGTTGCGAAGGGGCCTGGAGGAGCCGTGGCTTGGGGCTGCTGTATCTTGGCTGTTTTCCCAAGGCAACGGCAATGCAGGAAGGCTGTGTGTGCTTTCCTCTCTCCTTTCCTACCCGTTGTAGCTGCATCACGGCAACCCAACAAGAAAAAGCCCCTCTCTGAAGGCTCTGTGCGCTGGCTCTGGTTATCCTAAAGGCAGGCTGCAGCCCAAGGTGCTGGAAGCGGCCTGGTTTTAAATATTGCATAGAGTCCATCACGGTGTCACTGCTGCTGGGAAGGGCCCTGGTCCCACACGCCGTCCTCTCCAGCGGACATGGCTAGGAAGAGCTGGAGGGGATGCAGTTCTGACCGTTCAGCTGAACGTCGCCCAGGATGGCCCATCTGCCTCTCTCTCTATCTGACCATCCATGCCCCAAAGTTTCAGGCACTTTTCCCAGGCCTGCTAAACAGTTCTTGGCAAAGAGCTGGCTCCCACCGCCAGCTCGCTGCAGTTTTTACATCTGCAGATTTCTGTTTTTACAGCCTTGCAAGCATTGCACCGTGCCGCCCTCGTATCGGTTTTGGAGGTAGTTGTTAGTTGCAGTTGCTTGGGGAAGGCTGCTGAGCTCAGCGCTGTTGGATTTATTATATGGTCAATCTTGTAAAACAAGCTCTGAAGTCAGATACCTTAACTTGGGTCCCCCCTTTGTCAGATGGTCAAATCTATGCAGAGATCACGGTCCTCCACCATGTAACTGCACAGTTAATCCTGCCGGGGAGCCAGGGATGGATGGAGTGACGCCCGCACCTGCAGAGGTGCTTAACGGCCCTCTTCGGTCAAAATCCTCCTCAACAGTCCTGGAAACTCTTTATTTGGCTGGCAAGTAGGCACTAAGGTCCTCACGTGGGAACAATCCTACAGAGCCTGCGACATCATGGAGGAGTTGCCAAGAAGTGCAGACAGCTGGGTATACCTGAGACGGGAGAGACCTCAGACGTGTTGGTGCATACACGGGGAAGGTGCATGCAGCCCTATCAATAAAGGCTTTTGCCATTAAATATTCTCATTTCAAGGTAGTGGCTTTCCTGTTTGCATCATTTCAGTCTGGATCCCTCTACTTCTCTGCCACGCTCCTATTCAGAGCTTTTTGCTCTTGCGTGGCGACGGCAGACACCTCGCTGTACATCCCCGAGAAGCGCAGCCCTGTGCCCCAGCCAGTCTGGTGTTGCCAAGCACCTCCAGAAATTGCTCACCAAGCTTCAGGACTTTTCGGGTCCTGCCTGATTTTGAACATATTTTAGCTTAAAATATACGTATTTTAGCTTTAATAATTTCTGCAAAAAATACTTAGGGAACTTTTGCTATGCCTGCAACTTTCTCTAGCATCAGATGAGTCGCGCAGCTTGTCCGAGCTGTAATGGCAGTCAGATGTCTGTTGCCTCTCCTGTCGGCTTGCGTTTATTTTAGTTATATTATTACTGACTTCTTTTAGCTTAAGTTTTGCTTAGCTTTGCACAATTGCATGACTTTCCCCTCCGTTAAAGAAATCGTATTGCACAGAGAGAAGTTCAAACAAACCTAAATAATCATGGCACAACTAACTGCACAGACCAACAGGAGAAGGGAGAGTGTAAACCACTAACAGGTATGAACTAGGAATTTATAAAAATAACCCTGAATGAACCCACAATCGAAGGGAGATGGCTCCCACCGTGCTCCTCCAGGCAAAGCCTGTGTGGACGTGATGGCTCACCACGACACTGCAACGGAAGGGCGAGAATTAACACTGGGGAAAGAGGTGGAGACCTGGGACTGGGGTTTCGTTTCCCCTTTCTTTCACTCTCTCATTCCAAAGCAGCAGAGGTGTCACTGCCAATAAAGCGGCTCGACTCGGGACAGTTTGTGGTAGCCTTCACTCATGCCAGTGTTTAACGATTGTTATTTCTTTGTGCCTGAAATTAAGAGAAAAATGACCAAACTTTATCAGTTCGGGGGAAAAAAAATCCCACGCCCACCCAACGAGATGGGTCTGGTTTAGTTTGTAACTAAACTCACCCTCTTGGATGGGATTGAGAGCACGCTTTTTAACTGGGGAGGGAGCAGGAGATCCTTTCCGGGCTGTTTTCTGGCGAGGGAAAGTCTTGTTCCTGCTGAAAGGGAGCAGCGTGACGAAGCCGGGAGCAACCGAAGAAAGGCGGAGGCGTTCGCAGCCCTCCCGGCATGCTCCATTATCCTGACAGCTGGAAATGGCCTCATTTTAAGCGTTTAGTGCCCTTTTTTGTCCTAAGGAGCATAAATCTCTGTGGCAACGATGCCATCTGTCCCTCTGAGTATGTACTCAGTGATGTGTCTCTCTGTCTATCCCTCCTCGCGGTGATTTTGGGCAGAGGGGGAGAGGGCTATCAGAGACGTGCGTGGTGACAGCAGACCTGAACAGACAAGAAATATTCCCAGATCAGCAAGTTTTCCCAGGACAGAGTAAGATAACCATTGCCGGTGCACAAGAACCATCTCCCAGGAGGCTGCCTTGCCCTTGGGGATGGGTCACAGCCGCCGCGGACGTGCTGTCCGAGCCCTGGCTTTGCACGTGAGCTGCATGGAAAGCCCCTGCTGCCTGGGACGGGGGTATGACTCAAATGGAAAGGGAAAAGGGGAAAGGGGAAAAAAATGGAAAATGGAAAAAAAAAAAAAGGAAAAGGGGAAATAAAATAAAATGCAAAATAAAATGAAATGGCCAGCAAAGCAAGATTAGCTGGTTAGCATCTGTCTCCCGCTGAACACCGAACTAAAGCCGTGGCTGGAGGGATGCGGCGTGGTGAGCAGCCTCTGCCCAGGCATGGGAGCGGTCCGGCGCTCAGCCCCCTTGGGACTCGGTTTCTGTGGACTTCGAGTTTGCAAACAGGCACACAGACCTGTACTGCTGTCTGGTGCAGACTGGTCAAGGAAACGCTTTGGGAAGTGAGTCCAAAGTGAGAGGCTTTGGGCACCAGGCATGTCAGCTTAGTCCCTGCCTGGGTGATGCTGCTGTGCTCTGGGGAGCGGCACTCAAAAAATTTCACGCCCCAAGCCCAAAACTCCTGAACGAGAGCGACAAAACGAGATTTACCTCCCGGCTACAAAGGCCTGCCCACCAGCTTGTCTTCCCAAGCCTTGCTTGAAAACCCAAGAGGACAAGTCTGCCTTTGGCAAGAAATTTCCTGAAATGTGTGGAGGGTTTTTTTTTTAAATTATAAACACCTTTTTTCAATTCTAAACTAAACATCCGGAGTCTCCTTCCACATGATGAATGGCAGATGCTGTGTCTTATTCCACTGGCTTGGCTTTTCATTTAAATATTTCTCATGGAGAGCATACTTGGGTTAAAAAAAGACTAAGTTACGTAGACGCACGTGTGTGTGTGTGTGTGTCTGCTCCGGGACAAGCTGCGCCCAGGATGCCTGAAGTCACTGGCGGTGATTTGAGCGGTGGGACTGGAAAATGAATCACGCCTCCCTGTTCCAGTGCTCCCGGCAGAGGACACTGCTGATGTCTCCCACCCCACGAAATGATGACGAAGAGCATCCCTAAGGCAATTACAGCCCGGAGATAACACGTAATTTGCAATGTTGCCTTCAATTGACAGCTTCACGCGAAACAAGATAACAGCTCGTACTAACGAACGGGTGATTTATAAACTGATGGGTCTAACAGTGTCTTTAACGTGGCATAACAGCCCATGTGAAGGCAGATTAGGGGTGGGTGTTACCTGATCTCGCGCCACATCTGCCCCTGCCGCAGCAGAAGCCGCTTGGCTGTGGGTTATCGCTGTGGGTAGGATGGAGGGGTTTGCATTGAATTCCCTGTATCTGATAAGTTTAAGTCACTCTGCATTTCCAATTAGGGGATTAGTTGGAGAAAGGATTTCCTTGCAGAACACTTAATCGCTGTTTTGCTAATTGTCAAGGATCAGGAATAAAGACCTGCAGCTGCATATTAGGAGCGGCATTAGATGCTAGAGCAGCTGGTTTAACAAGGTGGTTTAACAAGTTTATCTCTCTCTTAAAATAATTGACGTGGTAAAGCCCCAATATTTTTCACGAAATGCAATGTTCTGTTTCCCTAGCTTTCGTTTTCAAAATCTGAAACGTTTTCATAATTTCTGAAATGCAATATAACAACAGAACAATTTCCTTTAAAACAAAAGCTGGCTCGCTCCCAAGTCGTTTAACTTCCAAAAGTTTGAATTCTTCAGTTAAAAAAACCCATGAAAATTCAGTCTGAGCACTTCTAACGAGACTATCACAATTACACTTAGCCTGCCGCTCGGGATTTCTCGTTACAGTGGCTTGATTCACTGGGGAAATTAACTTGTTTAAAAGTAGCGGGTTTTAGCAGAAATGTTCTGCCGACTGTTCTCCTTCCACGTTAGCTGAAATCTGTTTGTGCTTTAACCTGGCAGGCAGCTAAACACCACACAGCCGCTCGCTCGCTCCCCCTCCCAGTGGCGTGGGGGGGAGAATCCGGAAAAAAAGGTAAAACTCGTGGGCTGAGATGAAGACAGTTTAATAGGACAGAAAAGGAAAGGAAAATAATAATAATGATGATGATAAAAGAATCTACAAAACAAGTGATGCACAACGCAGTTGCTCACCACCTGCCGAGCGATGCCCAGCCAGTTCCTGAGCAGCCGCCCCCTGGCCCCGGCCACCCCGCCCGGCCCCGCCGTTCGGTGTGCTGTCCTATGGTATGGGATATCCCTCCGGCCAGCTGCGGCCAGCTGTCCTGCCCGTGTCCCCGCCAGCTCCTAGTGCACCCCATCCCCCTGGCTGGCAGGGCACTACGAGAAGCTGAAAAGTCCTTGACTTAGCATATGCACTGCCTGGCAGTGACGAGAACATCAGCGTGTTATCAACATACTTCTCACCCTAAATCCAAAACGCAGTATTATACCCGCTACTAGGAAGAAAACTAACTCTATGCCAGCCGAAACCAGGAGAGCACAGCACCAGGTCCTAGAGGCTGGG
>VZSC01016079.1:201607-241836 GCA_013398225.1 Steatornis caripensis | reverse complement strand
GATCCTGCCCACAGCCTACTACAGCAACACAACTCATACCGAGAAGGCTACTGTATACTGTAATTGTTTTAAAAAAAAACAAATCCAAAACTATTGAAAGTCTTGAAAACTTCCAAAGTCAGCACTTGACGAAACATGAAATGCAACGAATTAATGAGAAACAGAGAATGAATCATTAAAATTGCATCACCACGACATGTTCCTGATAGCATCTCCCTTAATGTTCTCACAGTCTGAACAATTGATTAAGAAAAACACTGCAGTACACTAAAAATTGGAAACAGTTCAGAAGAAACAGGATTAGCAAAGTGTTACAGGAAAGGTCAATTATTTCTCCCAATTTATTGCTAACTTGACATCTGTAAACAAATCACTAGAGGAACTCCCCGAAGACTACACTCTGTCCGACAAGACATGCTAATTAATGAGGATGTGCCATGCAAACACAAACAGAAGCAAGGGAAGATAGCATCTAAACGGAGCCTTGAAAAGATACAGTGGAAATCGTTGCTCCGGAGGTTGCGGGAGATCAATAAATAAGAAGAAGGTTCAGGAGAGTCAGAATCTGCCATGGGGTAAAGGCGAATAATCTTTGCGGTTATCAGAGCTAAGACGGCAAAATGAATTAAATTAGTTCAGAGAGGTCTTGGTGAGACCAGCTTAAAAATGAAAGAGGGTTGCAATCATCCCTTGTGCTTTGCGGCAGCTGAGGCCTCAGCCAGAGTTTTCGGGCGCCCTGCCTGAACGCCTTTCGATGCTCTTGGACCTAGCGAGCATTTCGCTGCCCTTTAGCACCTCTGATGGCCAAGTCATCGTGCTTGGAGAGCTCTCCAAGGAGGTGCCCGATCCTGCTGTTGTTCCACCCAAGTTCCCAAACCCAAAGGTCATGTATTTCTCCTGTCTGGCTGCCGGCTGGCGGCCGTGCCTCGAGAGCTGCACACACGGCAGCATCCCCTCCACCGGCCAAATCCTCCGGCAGCCGGGCACGGTGCCCGTCCAAGAGCCCTCCGCGAGCAAAGTTGCATCATGGCAGCTAACAGTAAAGGCCCCTCTTCATCGGCATCCCAACAATTAAGTATGTACAGAGGCACCTGAGATCTAACTTTTGGTGTGTGTGTTCTAAGTTCCTTTTCTCCTCGGCTTTTTTTGAGCTGCTTGTAATTAAGACCTTCAGACAGAGCTCAGCGTGGCTGGAAGCCAGCCGTGGTGGTGTTATATCCGACCCATTTAACGTGCATCTCCCTACCCCTCTCCTAGTCAACCAAGAGATTCTTCTTTATTAATTCCAGTAATGATTTGATTTCTTTCTTTCTTTCTTTCTTAATGAACAGAGTGACACTGCATTGAGTCACCGATGTGCAACTCGCTGTTTTTTCCCTCCTTTTGGAAAGTTTTCAAAATATTTATAAATTTAGAAAGGAATAGAGAAAGAAAGAAAATAAAGTTGCACTGCGCTTATTTGGCTAGCGTTCCCTCTCCTCTCTCTCGTCTGTGGGAACAGTAACTCACCCTGTTGCCCGGCCTGCCACGGGGCTGCCTTCAGAGGGCGGGTGAGTGTCCGGTGTCGCCTCTCCCCTCCGCTCACCCCTCCTCGCCGAGCAGTGCTGCCGGAGGGCTGGGCAGGGGGGCGGCCAAGCATGAGGTGCTATGCTGGGGTAAGGGAGCCCGCCTGAGCGTAAGGGGCACCACACCGAGGATCAGAGACCTGTGTGCCCACTGGCCCGTGCCTCGGGGGTCTTCTTTAAAGGGGGTTATTGTGACTGTGTAGCTTTGGGAAGTGCTTCGAGGTCTTTGGGCAGACATGAATTCAACCCAACACACATACATCCCAGAGGAGCTGCTGGAAATTCCCAGAATAGAGAATCCCCGGTGGGCAATTTTCCTCCACAGGGTCCTCTGCTCCCCTCCCGGTCCCTCACTACCCCCGAACGCCAGGGAGGAGCAGTATTTTCCTCTTGCCGGACATAGTCAGATGTGAATAACCAAGAAAGCTTTAGGAGCTATAGAAACGCCCAGAAAGCCTCTGCATCCAGACACTGGTGGGTCCTGCTGGAGCCTCACTGGTTCGTCCCGTGTCCTGGGACAACGCTGCACCCAGGACGTGAGCTCAGTCAGGAGGAATGCGTAGGAAGGCTTTCAAGAGCTGTCACCTACATGGAAAACGTGGGTACTGAGCCAGCTGCAGGGGGAGATGGCACCAAACGAACATAGCGAGGGATGCATCAGGCTCGCGCAGAAAATCGCTACCCGGCTGCATGCTGCAGTTGCAGCTGAGCGGTGATGAACTTTCCGGTCTTGTCGGTCCAGAAAGCCAACAGAATAGCAAGAATGGCAGGTAGCGACTGCCAGGCACAGCGCCAGTAGAGACGAGACTCTGCAGGAAGCCCTCGGATGTGAACGAAAGCCCCGGGGGTTTGAAGCAGGCTCACCAGATGGCCGCTCCAAGGCGGAGAAATCTAAGGAGAGAGATGTCTTTGGCAAGCTGGAGCACGGAACTGGATCGGATGGACCTTCAGGTCTCATCTAGCTCTTCCCATGTGACACGAGAGACCCTCTGAGCATCTGGAGCAGGCCNGCTCACCAGATGGCCGCTCCAAGGCGGAGAAATCTAAGGAGAGAGATGTCTTTGGCAAGCTGGAGCACGGAGCTGGATTGGATGGACCTTCAGGTCTCATCTAGCTCTTCCCATGTGACACGAGAGACCCTCTGAGCACCCGGAGCAGGCCTAACACTCAACCGTCAAGCGCCAACCCCAAAGCTCAGGTCTTCAGCGGGGCTGGGGACACGCAGAGACTGTGGCGTTGGGGCACCGTGACCCAAGCGGTAAACGGGGACCCGCAGCACGCTCTTAGCCCAGGGCTTCTCAGAAAGAGGTTTTCCATCTCTAGTCCTACCTAAGGCAAGCAGTGAGAAGCTATTCCTGTTCCCCTGTGCCCGGTGCTTGGGAGCGGAAGGGCCACACCAACACACCAGCTGGCTCCTGACAACGCCAGGACGCCCCCAACCTCAACATCTTCTGCCTCCTGGTTCGCCCGGGCTGAGGCACGGAGGCTCCTGCCCAGCACGGCGCCTTCCAGCCCCCTCCACTCAGCTCCTGCAAACCCTACCGGAAGAAGCACCGCTCCCTCCTGCAGCCACGGTGCGCTCTGCAGCGAGGAGTGACTCTCCCTCCAGATGGCTGTAAAGGTTAACAAGGAATTTATTCAGAGTTACATACAAATCAGATTGTCTTTTTTTTCTGAGGAGGAACAAAAACAACCACATAATTTCAAGCCCACACAGGCAGCGCAGCTTTCCAAGGTGGCTCAGTTGCTATAGACGACCGCAGGCAGCCAGGCTGTCACGCTGAGCCCCGCAGCACCGCGGGGACCCGCTGTGAGTCAGGGGATGGGGGTGAGCCGTGCTTCCGTGCCCCCACGCCTCCCCCCCGCTTGGCACTCAGCGACAGCCCTGCTCCTCGCCTGCCTGCTGGGGTGTTCCGGGGAGAGGGATGAGCTGGTGGCCCAGGCTGTCTTCCTACGGTGTCAGGAGGAGCTGCGCTTCTCCAGGGCTCCATCTCCCCCCGGCACCTTTCCTCCCCGTCACACGGGAAACCCACAGCTCGTGACCAAGCCGGTCCCCGCAGAGACTCGTCATCCTACCGGCAAACCCTCGCCCACGGTCAGCCAAGGGGCTGCTTCCCAGGGCTCTCCCTTCACCCCCCTGGCCGATGGCTTGCGCATCAGCTCTTACGGACTGGAACCACCAAACCTCTTCGGTTTATTCTGCAAATCACCCAGCACATCCCTGGGCAAGAAGTGGAAAGGGGTGGATGCAGAGATACCTGACTTTTTGCTGCCCTTCTAGGCTGACACTAACAGAGCGCGGGGTCTGCGATGCTGCAGGGGCCTGTCGCAGACAGCGACCGCTGTGAACGTGGAAAGAAGAGAGATGCCTGTGTGTGAAAGACGCAGGAGAAACACCACACGAACCACAAGAATGGCGCGTATCGAGGGCACAGCTGGCAGTGACGACGCTGGGAACGCCTAAGGAGTGGTTTGCACCGAGACCTGGCTGCGGCCAGCTCGCCAGTGAAGACGAGCAGCCTGCTCCAGCACCAGATTCCCTGAGAAACTGTGCTGCGGCAGGTCTTGGGGCAGGCACAACCTGGAGGCAATGGGGCTGATGTGGGCTTTCCCGGCAGCGACAGGCCCTCTGCGTTTCGGGCAGCAATTTCCCAGGTCCCCGAGGGCTGGGACGTGAATTTCGGATGCAGATGGAATTGTTTTACTGGCCTGATAAACCTCCCCCNGCACCAGATTCCCTGAGAAACTGTGCTGCGGCAGGTCTTGGGGCAGGCACAACCTGGAGGCAATGGGGCTGATGTGGGCTTTCCCGGCAGCGACAGGCCCTCTGCGTTTCGGGCAGCAATTTCCCAGGTCCCCGAGGGCTGGGACGTGAATTTTGGATGCAGATGGAGTTGTTTTACTGGCCTGATAAACCTCCCCAAAAACTTTAATAAAATACATATTTACAAGTTCCAGATAGAATTGGGGCCAGATACGGAGAGGTCACTGACGATTACTCTGTCCATGCAAAAAAATGTTGCACTCGAATGAGACCAACACTGCAACAAAGGATCGCTGGGACGCGCTGGCAGGTGTCAATCGTTTCCTACCGCTTGGCTCCCAGCGGACAGAACGCTATGGGTTGGCCAGATGTACAAACCTCTCCAATTTTTTGTTCAGGGCTGCTTTACCGGCCCTGCTGCAGAGGGCTGTGGGAGCAGCGACGTGCCCCTCATCATTGTACACGGACAGAAACGCGGAGGGCACAGAGGGCGGATCTGGGGGAAGAACGTCTCTTCCTCCCCTCCCAGAGAAAAGGTGATTTATCATCAAGTTCCCAGTGATTGCTCTGGGCTTGCAGTGGGGCTAAAGCAGAACACAGCGGCTTGATTTTTATTTGCAGAAGGAAAACAAAACACTCTCAGCTCTGTGGGGACTCGAAGCATCATCCAACACTTTTAAGAAGACAAGTACTTCTGGGCAGATTGAATCCTGCTGTTCTTGCCGCACAGCCTTGTTGATGAAACAAAGCTGACGCCCAGGCTACCTCGATGGAAGATGCTTCTCTACCCCTCCCTTATGGATGCCAATTCGAGAAACAAATGGGTTTGTCCCATCTGGACACAGCTGCTCTGCAACGCAAGCCTTGTGAATTCAAGGCAGACCCTCCAAACAGCCTGTATCCTCACCTGGGAATGTTTTAAGCTCTAACAGAACTTGGATCACATGGGGTTTTGTCATCACTGGCCTGTTAAGTCGCACAGTCGAACAGGAAGGAGCAGGAGGAAGAGCTAAAGGAGAAGTTAAAGTTAGCCATTATCAATAATAAGAAGCAGCAGAGCACATGCCACGTTAGGAATATGCTCACAAAATATGTTCCTCAGCTGTACATTCGCAACATGTGTGTCTTCTTTTTTAGCATAGATGTGCAGCATAATCCAAAATCTGGCACTGTAGGTTTTTTCCCCTCAAGCCTGTCCTGTTACCCAAATTGCTTTGGCTTAAAACATTAGTTCCCTTGGGCGTCTGTTATTCACAGACCTCGCTATGCCAACTGAACGGTTTCCAGGAGCTCTGATGTCTCTCTTTTTATTTTATTTTTTTTTTAAATACTGTGAATCATTTTATTCCATCCACCTTCTGGAACAATTCCCCGGAGAGTATCGATTCTGCCGAGCATCTGCTAGCGCAGGACAACCACGGCCGTTCCTCCACTGGAAGTTTTCACTCCTTAAGGCCATTAAAGCCCCATCAATCCCATGTCCTGAGAAATCCTGGGGGGCAACATGTCGAAACGAGTTGTCCCTGCAGATATCTGTTACTTGGATGGCCTCGAGCCCATCCCCACTGCTCCCAGACACTCAGTGCCCACCAGGACCGCGGGAGCTCTTCGCTTCTGTTCCCCCTCCATGGGTCATGGTTTTCCCATGGATTTCCCCAAAATTTCTCATATGCCTTACACGGAGGCTCACTGGAACAGCAGAGGAAGGGAGTGCACAGTGAAATGACAGCCTTTGTTGATGCTCCCAAATTATTTAGGATATTAAGGACAGGGGCTGACTGCGAGGAATTGCAGAAGGACTTTGCGGTGAGTGACCAGCCAAGAAAATGACAGGAGAAATTCAGTGCGGATAAACAGCAGTGCATGTGGAGAAACCATTCCCAACTTCAGAAATGAAATGATGGGCTCTGAGCTGGCTATTAACTCTCAGGAACAACATCTTGGGGTTATAACAGGTAGTTCTCCGAAAACATCAGCTCATTGCTCAGCAGACATCGGTGTGGGTGGGGGGGAAAGCATCTTGAATGTTAGGGATTACTCAGAGAAGAACAAAACAGAAAAAAACCCATGCCATCACTGTATAAATCCCCCATGAACCCACACGTTGAACGCTGCTCAGGTGAAAAGGGGTGCACTAGAGCTGGGAAAGCTTCAAAGAAAGGTGGGAAGGGTGATTAAACGCGCTGAGTGGCTTTTGTGCAGGGAACGAGGACAAGCTCCAAGGCTGGAGCTCCACCCTGGCCTTCTGCCCACGACGCAAGCCTTTCCCACCCGCAGGGGGACAGCTGGTGGCCGTGGCTCAGCCCCTGACTCAACGGCTCCTCATCAGAGGGTGACTGAAGCCCACCTGGGTGCTTCCCCTGGGTTTCGGGTCGGCATTTCTGCTGCCCCCTGCTCTTGCCGTGGAGGAGCTGATGACGACGACCACGCACGGCAGCGCACTCCGCAGGCGCTGCGTGTCCCCCACGCTGGGCAGGCAACGTGGGCACTGGGAAGAGGAATCGGAGCGGCTTGGCGAAAGAGCAAGGGAGAGATGCCAAAAAAAATTAAAATAAAAATAAAGGAGGAAGATCCAGCTTCACCTTCTGTTCTTGTAATTCTTCTGCGCTAGCAAATCTGGTGGGAGGAGGAAAAGGAAAGAAGGCAAATAATCCAGCCCACTGATGGACGCAGGGTTATAGCACTGGAAAGGAAAAAAAAATAAAAAGGCAAGAGAGTTTGGAACTAAACCATTTGACATGCCCGAGTCCAAATTCCTCTTTCCAGCCCTAACTCTTGTGTAGGCCAAACACTCGGGGAAGTTTTCACCTTTACAAAGGACGGGGATGAAACCAAACACCTTCTGGCATTTGGGATCAGGGCAACAGGAGGCTGACGAAAGAGGGAAAGATGCAGAAAGGTAGAGGGACGAGAGCAAGGAAACACACGTGCAAACGAAACGCTTGCGCAAAGCAGCACGAACGAGGACAGGGCCACGTAGTCCGCACCCCGGGGACGTGTCACTGGCTGGGGTGGCGTCAGTGAAGAGCATTACCTGCACCCGCACTGCTGGGGCCATCACTCGCCGTTTGGTTGGCGCGAGTGGCATCAGCCCGGCTTGTACACGCACAGCGCCTTGCACCACTGCTGCCAGCGCGCTGGTGAGCCGCCGTGAAGCAGCCGCTTGTGGGAGTGCTTTAACGCGGTGCGAAACCACCGCCATCGTGGCAGATGGAGCGCCAGGCGGCAGCGAGGAGTGGATTCAGGATGGTGAGATGTTAACAAAACTGTTGCTTCCGCTAATAGTTATCTGCAACTGGCCGGCTCCGTCTCATGACGTTGTCTCTGCCCTTCTACCTGGAGGGCTGGCGTGCTTTTTGCAGACAGGCTCTGATGTCTAAATACAGCCACTCCTGGCTATTTCTGCGTTATCAGCAAACGCAGGTTCCCTTTGGAAAGGGAGAAAAAAACTGAGCGTGAACACATGTATAAGCAAACAGCTCAAACCAGCATTTTTGCAGGATTTGGCTTATCTGATGCTGGCAGGTTGGCATGTTGCCACCAGGAGGGATTGCAGGGGAGCGGGAACTGGAGGCCTCCGCAGAGTCAGGCTCCCCTTCTGCTGGGTACGACACAACGAATGAGACCATCCTCGCCGTGACAGCTTGCGCAGAAATAGAGAAAGCAGGTATTGAAGGGAAAAAAAAAAAGTGACGCAGGAGTGGAGAGGCATGCCCAGGAACATACGCTGATCAGTGGCACGGACAGCCCCAGCCCAGCGCGCTGCTGTTTCCTGAACTTTGAATAATGCATCCCCCGAGGTCCTCCTTTCTAAGCTCAGGCATTCCACAGGGTCCTCCTGACAAGGACAGAACAATCGTGGTAGGGAACAGCGGATGATATTTGCAGCTCTTGAGACTGGGCATAATGTATATCTTCATCCGGTATGCGTGGTTCAGCTGGGGATATTTATTGCTGGGGCGACTGTCTGGTCCCAGCACGGAGCTCATACATTCACGGGGCAGCAGACGCTGTGTGCAGCAGGAGGACAAGGTTCTGCTCGCTCTGCCCTTCGCGGGAGCGTCTTCATCAGTTCCCATTATTTCTTCCTCGGGTCTCCTCCGGCATCCCTGAGGAGGAAATGCGGCTCGCAGGAAATTACAAGGAAGTCACCTCATCCCTGTATAAATTATTAATTTTAATCACACTAAGAAATAATAAACTCTGCCGCACACTAGCCTTCACCCACCAGACTGTCCTTGTGGGTGCAACGACTAGGTTCACCCTCCGTGGAGAAGTTTGTAGTTTTTTCCATGTACTGGAGCAGAGAAGGAATTTCCACCCACTGCTGGGTATTTCTAACTTCCTGCCAAAAAAGTTTATTGTGCTTGCAGTGAATTATTTTCCCTTGGTCTCCTCTTGTCAAAGTCCTGCCCTGGAATCAAGGTAACCACCTTTAGGAAAAGCTGTTACTCGCTGCGTGGAAGACTGCGAGAAAGCCTTTATATTTTCATTTGCTGCTTCAGATCGGTCCGCGCGTGAGGCTCAGAGAGCAAACCACTAAGCAAAGTCTTGCATGGGCGCAACGCATGGTCCCACTGCGGCCCGCCCTGCGAGGGCTGGCAGCGCGGCCCACATTGTGCGGGGGTGCCGTGCAGTGACGGGCTCCTGGTGTGAATCTGTGGACAAGCCGTCCTCGAGGCGAAGCTCGTGGAAGCGGGATGCGAGCCTGGTGCGTTGATGAAGGCAGACAGTGCCTTGCGATGGTACGGCTCGCTCAGGTCGGTCCGGTGGGATGCCCCCAACTAAAATCAGGCACCTAAAACCAGCTGCAACCTGTAAAAAGCCTTCGCTGTCCACGTCCCCAGAGCAAGCTTGGGTATCCGTTCACCTTCTTCCTAGCTTGCTTCCAGTGAGAGGGCAATACGTGTTTACTGCTTCAATGAAATCTGTGAGGTCAGCACGAGAGGAGAGCAGCTCTTTCCGTTTCATGCCTGCAGCGCGGAAGGACGGAGGAAGCGCGAGCCCGCTCAGCGTGGCCAGACCAAAAGGAAAGTCCAGACGTCCTCTTGCAGGGCGGCCTGCCCTGCGGCCACGCGTCCCACCACTGCTGCTCCTGCCCACGCAGCAGACAGGCACCCAGGACCATCTTCTCTCCTTCTCCCTTTGCACAACTCCTTTAATTGCCAGGGCTGCAAGGGGCCCTTTTACAGAACCATTTCGCTCCGCTCTTCCGTTTCTCCATACATCAATTTTTTTTGTTGTTTCTCTGTGGTTTCACAGGGATGTATATGGGATTATGAATAAGGCATTGTGAGCTGAACTGAATGTGTTATTTAATGAACTGTATGAAATATTAAACCGTGCCTGATATGAAGCATGGTGAATTCTGTAAGAAATAATATATTACACTTGGGGAGGACTGAAGATAATCAAACATAATGAATGAATTTAGAATCAGGACACACAGAGCTAGAGAAGTTAAGTTCTGTTCATTGTGAGCCTGAATTGTATGTGACGACCGTTCAAGGCAGGTTCTTCCACCACATGTTTTCTCCTGTTGTGAATGACATTATTGTATTTTTCCATTTAACGTAAATCTATTTTTCGGAAGGCCGCTTCCACCCGAATGGCATCAGCAGATCCCATTAATCATGGTGCTCTCAATCACTCAGAATTATTTAGAGCCTCTCTGGTGTGTCTCTGGCTCTTTCCCCATTTCTGATTAATCTTAAACTAAACCAATGAAATAAATAAAACCGCAAGGATTCGAAGAGCATCCCTGTGAAGATCTTACTGAAGCGAAACACACGTTGACAGCTTAGAAGCTGATCCCGTGCAAGCTGGGCAATTTCTGCTCTGGGAGGTTTTACGAGGAGGAAAGAGGCTTCTTGGTCCAAAGCGGGAGGCTCCGCTTGGAAAGGAGCTCAAGTCTTGACCTCAGCACGGCTCAGTCCTCTCCAGTTCGGGATCTTTTCCCCTGGGCACAGCCCATCCCGTTTGGTCCCGAGCCTCTTCCACGCCTACGAGAGACAACTGACGGGCCACAGCGGCCATCTGCCGCAGGGTTGCTTGTGCCATCCATGTGCCACGGCCGACTGCAAGGACGGGGCATGGAGATGGGTCTACTTCTGGGCTCTACTCCGGGTTTCCACGCCAGGGCTGGATGCCAAACTGAGCCAACCTACTGAAGAAGTGTGAGAGAATACTGCTGCTCTGACATTTCTATACCTCTCCGTTTCCCAGGTGACGATTGCCATAGCAATGCCACCCCCTGCCACCTGCGAGGAGCCAGCTGCAACCCCAGCAAAGCCAGCCCTCCAGGTGCTTCTCCAGCAAAACCCCAACAAATCTCCAGCCAGGCACTTGCGTGTGCAAAGGTGCTGCTGTTTATCCGGCTATCGCAGCGACACTGAAAAGATGATGGATTTTAAAACCAGTAGATTTAGCACACTTACGGGCTGTGCAGCAGGCACACTGCAAGCAGAGCCAGACTCCTACCTCATACCTCCTGGCAGAAACATACGTGGAGTTGAAGAGTATTGGAAATAGTCACTCAGCTCCCAGTGTCACGGCCGGGGTATGCTGCAGTGAGCAAGACGAATATAGCAATCGCCTGTTAGAGAGAGTCTTTCCTTGACAGAAAACCCAGGAGGCTGGGTGAAGCGTGCCGACAGCGCATATCCCTATGTTAACCCGAGTGCCACATCTTTATATTAGTTAGTGATATAATTTTATTGCTGTTATTCACATCCGTATTTGGGGCTTAGAAATATCACGTGCGTGACATCACGGCCTCCCTTCTGTTTGAGTCGCACTGCGCCCCCAGCGCACTGCCGTACACGAGGATGCTGTGTGCTGCTCTAGGGCTGCCCAAGGAGCCCGCTCAGCCTCAGCAAACAGCAGAGGTTAAATTATGCACTTCTCAGGTTTGGGGTGTTAGGACTAAAACAAAGATACAGAGTTGGGCAAAACCACAAGGATTGCTTTACATGTGTGTCGTGGGCCGATCTCTGATGAAGGGTAGCTGCTCTGCTCTGCCTCCTCTCTGAGGGCACAACATCCCTTCACTGTTTGGCTGGTTTTGGATCTTGCTAATAAACTAATTGATTCAGCTTGGCTATCTGGAGTTCTGAGTAATTTCAATATTGAACCTCAGCTGTAATTAATTCAGCCGATACAGTCACAACACAAACCATGGGCGACGCGGGGACGCCGGCGCCACGCTGGGCAGCTCGAGTCCCCTGTGGCCAGGCTGAGCGCAGAGAGGGGGACAATGTGCACGGCTCCCAAGTGGGGCAAATACCCCAGCGAAACTTGGCTAGGACACCAGGGACTCCTGTCTAGTCAAAAAACATCCACGGGACCCCAAAGGATCCAGAACGGATCCAGCAGCCAGCTTCATCTGAGATACCCGCGCAGCCCAAGTCGGACAACGAACACGTGCCTCGCTTGGAGTAGCAATTTTAGAGTTTGGAGGTAAAACAATTAAAATTATTGTAAATGCAGGAGATTAAAAGCCCCGGAAATGTGACAAAAGGCAAGTGCTCTTGCGAGGACGCCACTCAGCCCTATCCCAATTGCCATGCTTTCCCCCGCCGGCCGCGAGGAATTGTCCCAGGCTGCCTGCAGACGGAGCACGAGGCCACCCTGGGCATCTAGGAAGGCAGAAAAGGAGCCAAACAAGTGCCTCTCGCGTCTGGAATATAACGGCTGAGCCAAGAGATGGGTTGTCTGGAGCCTTGTGAAATCCTCGGTGATGGGGCCCGGGGAGTGGCATCACACCTTGTTCAGAGTCAACCCAGCAAGGAAGCCGGGGAAGAGGAAGGACTTTTTTTTCTCTGGGAGACATAAAGGCTGCTAATAAATAATAGAGGGCAGTGTTATTACTTTTTTATCTTATGAAGTCAGACCAGCTTATGAAAACTAGACTGGAGCGGAATGCTAATCGGCCAGACTTGGCAAGATGAAGTTATTGCTTGTGACTCACACAAGAGTTAACTCGGGCCGGAAGGAAAGGAGCCTCCCTGCCCCAGCAGTGTTCCGTGCGCGTTCTATCCCTCTGTCTCTTTACAAACGACTCTGCTCCTACCCCGGAGCATGCCTGGCCACCGGGCAGAGCCTCCTCCAGTTTTTCGCTGATCATTGCTCCTCTGATAAATCCCAAGGACACCAGGAGACCCTTACGACGCCTGGGGCCGCTGGCTGGGGCCGGGTGCGGCACAAGCGCCGAACGAGAGGTGGCTGTTGTCCCGCAGTGTGAAACCGTCGTGGCATGGTCAGCGTCCAGGGACTGGGAACCCATCTGTCTGTCATTTAGCTATGATGCTGTGCCTTTTCGCCATCCTTAGCAAACTGGGCGGATGGCTTCTGGAGGCCAAGGAGGGTGCCCATCACTGCTGGAGGTGGTGACGCCTGCCCTGCCTGGGCTAACGCACAGTGGTGCCCTGGGATTTCTGCATGCCCGTGCTGGATGCCAGCTTCAGGAGATTCCCAAAATCTCTGGCAAGTGCAATGCATTCCAGCAATTAACTCTTCTCTAGCTTTGTTAGACGCAGAGGAGCAAACACCGACAGAGGAAGCACACAGAGCAGCTGTGAGGAAAGGTGGTGCAGCTCAGCAGGAAGGCGCAAGCAAGGTTGGGAAGCAGAAAGACAGCAGACGACGAGCTGCTTGGGATGAGAATGTTTCAAAGTTTGACTTTCCAAACATAAAATATCAGCTTGCTTGCAAATACCTCCCGGTTACTTTATCAACCACGTGCAAAGCTGTAGGTTACGGCCATTACTGTGCCCAGCACTGTAACGTCAGGGGCTCAGGGGTCTTTTGCTCAGAGCCTGGGTAGCAGAACAACAGCAGAGTGCTGAAAATGCATTTTGACTTCAACGCTGCTGTTACTTCTCAGCGCTCAGACTCCCGTGCAGGATGCGGCCCTCCATCTCACACACCTTTCACCACAGAGGCTGATTTCAGATAATTCCCCGAGACTTGTTTTTGATAAACTGCGATTTAAGTGTGCTATTTACAGATGGTAGAAGGCGCTATATTAGGAATCTACAGAGAGCAAAGTATTCTGTTTATTCACATCGGAGGCACACCTAATCCTCTGCGGTGCCTTCACCGCAGTGCCAGCGCTGGCTGCACGCACGGTCCTTTCACAGCAGGTCCACCTTTGCTCTCCATGCTCGAAGGCGCGGCACCAGCTATTTTCACCTCAGCATCTCCCTGCCAGTGCAAACAGGAGCTGCAGGCGATGCCAGCAGAGGGGAGATGGCGTGTGGGCTCGTAGTGTCACTGCAGCTAGCCCAGGGCACTCGGTGGTCCCGTCTGTGGCAGTCCATGTTGGCAAGAGTGCTCTCCTGGCCCTGCACGAGCCTGAGGGACGCTCCAGACCCCCGGCGCTGACACTTTCTGCTCTCTCCCTTGAGACACAGACTAATGCCAGCTGCTGGGAGACTCGTCTGTCTGCGCAGAGGAGTTACAGGGAGAGTACTGAAGCGCTGTCATCCTCTGAATAATTTTGCCTCCTTCCTTTGTAAGCAGGGCACACACAAGCCGGCAGGACTATTTTTCTAAATATTAGCTTTTACTGGAAATCGATAAGCAAATAAGGTGATTTTTTGGTCTTGATGCCTCCATTGCTCTTCCTGCAGGGCCCAGGCATGGCAAACCCCATCCTGAGTCTCTCACACCGTTGTGATGGATAGCCCACGTCCAACCATGCTCGGGATGCTTGCTGGCAGGTGGGGTTGGATTAAGTCGTGAGTAAGACACGGGGTTAACAGTGATGTGAAGATGAAGCCCAAGGTAATTATCCACCAAGCTCTGCAGGAACTGGGAGTACTGGGTTTCCTACAAGACCCGCTGCCTCCTCAGAAGAACTCGCGTGCGTCTCGCTCTTAGAGCTGCCTGAATGGCCTCTTAATTTGAGCCCTGACAACACAAGAGCTAAATGAAGAGTCATTTTCTCTTTGAAGAAGTGCTGTAAGAGAGAGATAGGCTCTGCTCGGCGTGCGGAGGCAGGCAGCTCGTTAGCGGGGCCAGTGTGCTTTGCAGCCACTGCAGCTCTCTGCAGCCGCTGCTGCAAGCTGGTGCATCCACGGGCTGCGGCCCTGCGCTGCCGGCGCGTCCTGGCACCTCTCAGTGTGCAGCGGTGCCGAGGTGGGAAGAGGAGACGAAGGGCAATTCCCACTCCTCCAGCAGGATTGTTTTTCTAAGTATTAGACTTCCTGGAGATCAATAAGTATATGAGATCATTCTTCATCTTACTGTAAAGAATAGCTGTTCTCCAGAAATTTTCAATATCTATTAGAAAATATATATATCAAACATATGTACGTATATACATTAACGTTGCAAGGGGGTATCTTTTGGAAGCCTAGCTTATCTCTTTGCTGAAACAGCACAAGAAAACTGTGAACCAGAAGCAATTAGAGAAGGAGGCAAGCGCTGAGCAGCGCTCAGCAGAGCAAAACCCATGCGAAGGCTCTCGCCCCGCCGTTACGGTCCCCTGGGGCTTGCTCCTGCTCACTTTGGCTACCCGGAGAGCACCAAGCCCTTGGACTAGGAACACGGTTTACAAAGAGACCTTGTGGGGGTGCGGGGTGGAAAAAGGCTGGGCTGATTTAAACAAACCCGGAGTGAATAAATTAGTGGGGGAGCAGAAACGAGTAGATGGAATTACACAGCAGCATCACATAAAAGCAGCTGACGTCTCACTCTTACAATTAATTCAAATTGGGCTGAGCCTGGGCTTTGGGGAAGAATAACTGGCGGGTGGTAGTGAAAGCGAAGAATAAGCAGTCGTGCGCCGAGCCGGATGGTGGTGTGCAGCTGCGGTCCCTGTTAGCACTGGGCTTAATGAACAGTCTCATTCAGGACGTGTAAGAAAATACCAGTGAAAGTGCCCAGTATTATGGGCAGATGTGGGGGCTGGAGAAGTATATGGAGGGGACATAGGCAGAGCAGAAACTCAGAGAGGGAGGCATGCTCGCACCTCCCTGCCGGCTCCTTGGCTTACACCCAGCCTTTTCTCCGTTTCCCCTAAATCTGGAACGGGGACAGCCTGAGGGTGACCAGGAACACAGAGACCCAGGGCCGGGAGAGATCTCCTGGGTCACCAGGCCCATGCCCTGCTCTTGCAGCCCCAGCATCTCACAGGCGTCATCTACGTTAGTGGCTCAGCTTCCTTGGTAGAAAGCAGTCCAGCGAGCCGTGGCTTTCCTGGCCAGCGCCATGCCCCTGGCGGCCGGTGATGCACACGGGGCACCGAGACAGGAGAACACGGAGGTGACCCTCAACTGCGACTCCGGTAACCTGGAAAGGGGGGACGGAGCAGTGGTCGCCTATGAGAGGCCATTACACTGGCAGGTCGGAGCCAAGCACGGTGATAAAACCCTCCCCGGGCAAAGTACCAGCGAGCCCTTCTCAGCCTCTGAGCACTAAGACCCGTGACGGCGTTGCTACTCGTTATCTCTGGGGCTTCGGAAAGAGGCTCAAGGGCAGGGCAGCGTCCTCCTGCCAGCAAAAGCATCGCCTTGTATCTCAGGCACGCAGGGGCTCCCTGTCTCCGGCAGCCCCTCGGGGTTTGCCACCACGCTGCTGGGCTTCCCCGCAGTGACTACCGGCTCGAAAGGCACTTGATCTGTGCGCGTGAGATGGCTCCCACCAATGTCAAAACTAGTGCCGCTAATCCTGTTAGTCTCTATTCAACCTGCCTGAAGCATCCTGCTTAATCCTGACCCCCGGTCCTTCAAGTGCTCTAACCTTTAGATGGCTTCTGCTCCACATAGCACACCCGTGCGTAAAACCTGCCCGTTCCTGTGAGCTGGGGACAGAAACACGCACAAGATAATTCTGATGGCCGAGAAGCTTTGTGCAGGGATGGCTAAATTTGGGGCGAACCCAAAGCTTACGAGCAAGAGTCCTGTGGACTCAGCCAGCCTTTGGGCTGGTGCTTCAGCTCGGCTCTGAATTCAGGGCCGCGCTCCTGCGATCTAACACGTTGAAGCAATCTTCTCCTGCAGTCTTTATATTTGATAATCTGAGATCTGTGGGAGTGTCTACTTCGTAGTCCATATATCTTGTGACCCTCTGGAAGCCTGACAACTATTTCATGCTCGGATGGCTCCTTGCTCATCTTCATCCGTGCAAGAAGAGCGTGTCCTGACTGGCACAGGAGTAGCTCGTATTTCCATCACGTCAAGACAATGATTAAATGCCTTCAGCCAAGCACAAAACAACTGGGTTTGTTCTTTGGGGACTGGGAGGGCTGGGAAGGAGGCCAGAGAAAGGCGCAGAAGAGCCTGGCTGGCCAGAGGCTGGAAAACGATGCTTAGAGGTAGGTTGGGCGGCTCCAGCAAATCTCACCAGAGCCTGTTGGAAAACTGAGCTTGTCCGAAAACCGGGACAGCTCCCTGCTCTGGTGGGCAGCCCCAGGTGTCCCCGGGGTCCTCTGGGCTGGCCGGGTGCCTCCCGGGTGGCCATGCCAGAGCATCGGATCTTTGAGCCTCTGGCACCCCTCTTCAACGCGCAACGCCCCGGGTGGGAAACAGGGTGGGGAAACCGAGGCACTGTGGGACCCAGTTGCTCTCCTTGACCCGTTCTTGATACAGCGGTGCGACGTAAAGCTTCCCATGGCTCAACCCCGGCTCCTGGCAGTGTAATCTAGCAGAACCCCAGCAGTTGCACCGTCCGGCACTACCGAGCCGGGCACAGCAGCTCTCCCTGGCCTCAGCGCGGGGCCTTGGAGCGGTGCCGAGGCAGGAGAGTTTAGGAGCAATGACGGGTTTTGCTCTGCGAGTACAAAGCTCCTGGCTGCAAATAAAACCCGCTAATAGAAAAACAGTACAAAGGGAGCTGGGCTCTTGGGGACGGGCTGAAAGTGAGAGCAGTAAATTGGAGGATAAAACGGTTGCTGTAGCTGCTGGTCAGCCCATATTTCACCATTTCAAGCTGCAGTAAAGAGGAAACATTTTTTTCACAGTTTCACGCTATCATTGCNCAAAACAACTGGGTTTGTTCTTTGGGGACTGGGAGGGCTGGGAAGGAGGCCAGAGAAAGGCGCAGAAGAGCCTGGCTGGCCAGAGGCTGGAAAACGATGCTTAGAGGTAGGTTGGGCGGCTCCAGCAAATCTCACCAGAGCCTGTTGGAAAACTGAGCTTGTCCGAAAACCGGGACAGCTCCCTGCTCTGGTGGGCAGCCCCAGGTGTCCCCGGGGTCCTCTGGGCTGGCCGGGTGCCTCCCGGGTGGCCATGCCAGAGCATCGGATCTTTGAGCCTCTGGCACCCCTCTTCAACGCGCAACGCCCCGGGTGGGAAACAGGGTGGGGAAACCGAGGCACTGTGGGACCCAGTTGCTCTCCTTGACCCGTTCTTGATACAGCGGTGCGACGTAAAGCTTCCCATGGCTCAACCCCGGCTCCTGGCAGTGTAATCTAGCAGAACCCCAGCAGTTGCACCGTCCGGCACTACCGAGCCGGGCACAGCAGCTCTCCCTGGCCTCAGCGCGGGGCCTTGGAGCGGTGCCGAGGCAGGAGAGTTTAGGAGCAATGACGGGTTTTGCTCTGCGAGTACAAAGCTCCTGGCTGCAAATAAAACCCGCTAATAGAAAAACAGTACAAAGGGAGCTGGGCTCTTGGGGACGGGCTGAAAGTGAGAGCAGTAAATTGGAGGATAAAATGGTTGCTGTAGCTGCTGGTCAGCCCATATTTCACCATTTCAAGCTGCAGTAAAGAGGAAACATTTTTTTCACAGTTTCACGCTATCATTGCTAAACCTTGCATACGTAAAGAGGGAGCGTCTTCTATGTCCGCGTGGGCTTTTCGGTCTATTGAATGCTGTTAGTGTGCTCCCTTCCCAGCTCTCCTTACTCGTGATGCTAATGGGCGTGCTTCCCCATGCTTGGGAGTCAGGCACGCTGCCACCGAGACGTCTGCTCGGGCCTCCGACGCCCGTCAGATGCAATGGAAATTAAGCATTTAAAGTGAAATTACAGCTCTGGCTCCCTTTTTACTTCTAATTTCCTAACGTTAACCTGAGCGTTTCTCCTTCAGGGACCGTTGCCGCCACAAGTGCCTGTATCAGACGCATAACGCAAGAAGTGAGATGGGCGTTTCCCCAGGACGCCAGCCGCAGGGTGCAGAGAAACCTCGGCACGTCATTTGGAAACAGACGGCAACACTTGGGTTGCACACAACGCTTTGCAAGTACGACCCGTGCAGTCAGCAGCACAGCACCAGGAGATAAAAAAATAGATTGTATTTCAATAATTTCACAATTTTCAAGCCAGTCCCTCGAAGGCTGGGGACCGGCTCAGGGTTTCTGAACCCTCTCCCTCTCCGTGCTACTCTTCACCAACATCGGTTAGCCTCCCGGCGCTCCCCAAACATTTTNAGCGGTGCGACGTAAAGCTTCCCATGGCTCAACCCCGGCTCCTGGCAGTGTAATCTAGCAGAACCCCAGCAGTTGCACCGTCCGGCACTACCGAGCCGGGCACAGCAGCTCTCCCTGGCCTCAGCGCGGGGCCTTGGAGCGGTGCCGAGGCAGGAGAGTTTAGGAGCAATGACGGGTTTTGCTCTGCGAGTACAAAGCTCCTGGCTGCAAATAAAACCCGCTAATAGAAAAACAGTACAAAGGGAGCTGGGCTCTTGGGGACGGGCTGAAAGTGAGAGCAGTAAATTGGAGGATAAAACGGTTGCTGTAGCTGCTGGTCAGCCCATATTTCACCATTTCAAGCTGCAGTAAAGAGGAAACATTTTTTTCACAGTTTCACGCTATCATTGCTAAACCTTGCATACGTAAAGAGGGAGCGTCTTCTATGTCCGCGTGGGCTTTTCGGTCTATTGAATGCTGTTAGTGTGCTCCCTTCCCAGCTCTCCTTACTCGTGATGCTAATGGGCGTGCTTCCCCATGCTTGGGAGTCAGGCACGCTGCCACCGAGACGTCTGCTCGGGCCTCCGACGCCCGTCAGATGCAATGGAAATTAAGCATTTAAAGTGAAATTACAGCTCTGGCTCCCTTTTTACTTCTAATTTCCTAACGTTAACCTGAGCGTTTCTCCTTCAGGGACCGTTGCCGCCACAAGTGCCTGTATCAGACGCATAACGCAAGAAGTGAGATGGGCGTTTCCCCAGGACGCCAGCCGCAGGGTGCAGAGAAACCTCGGCACGTCATTTGGAAACAGACGGCAACACTTGGGTTGCACACAACGCTTTGCAAGTACGACCCGTGCAGTCAGCAGCACAGCACCAGGAGATAAAAAAATAGATTGTATTTCAATAATTTCACAATTTTCAAGCCAGTCCCTCGAAGGCTGGGGACCGGCTCAGGGTTTCTGAACCCTCTCCCTCTCCGTGCTACTCTT
Source organism: Steatornis caripensis (assembly GCA_013398225.1). Taxonomy (NCBI): domain Eukaryota; kingdom Metazoa; phylum Chordata; class Aves; order Caprimulgiformes; family Steatornithidae; genus Steatornis; species Steatornis caripensis. Next base: position 222,165 of record VZSC01016079.1, on the reverse strand, counting down.
CACCAACATCGGTTAGCCTCCCGGCGCTCCCCAAACATTTTATCCCTTCTGTAGCGACCGCAGATTAAGACCCAGCGACAAGTGCTTTTCCGGGGGCTGTAACAAGGATTGCTGGCACAGCTGCCTCAAGGAGTCAGGATTTTCTACGCGCCTCCCAACTCCACCTTCCTGCAGCGCTGCTCGGCTCGACCAACGCAGCCCTGCTTCTGCGGCTAGGCCTGGGGTCACCGCCAGCGCAGCTAGGGCAGTTGAGCAAGGAGATGTGCTGCAGGAGGATCACCGTAACACTCCAGCAGGAAAAATTCGTTTTCCCAGCAGCGGCATAGCGTGGCAGTAGCCCGAGCTTGGCTACTTGTGGGAACAGACATGAACACGTCCAGATTCTGGTGCCACAACCCCAAACCTCACGGCCTCCTGCACTGGCTCTGGATGTGCTTGCGAAGGCAAAGGAAATCCGCTGAGGGGAATGCCAGTAATGTACTTGTACAGGAATTAAAGGAGAGACCTGGCCACTAGCCACGCCATAATACAGAGGATCTTGTTGCTACCTGGTATTTATTTTCTATGTCAAACCCCCGCTAGCGGCGGCAGGCCTGATTAGCTCTGAAATGCCGGCAGCAAGCCCCGTGAGCATGCAGCCACTTGCTGGCCTCCAGCCCTTGCTTTTTTGGCCGCGAGGCTCTAACGAGGACATCAGCAACACTCTTTATTAAAGCAAATGGCTGAAGGCAGCGCATCGCTGCCCGGCCCACCCCGTCGAGCACGTGGTGACCCTGAGTCCTGGCAGAGCGCGACGCGAGGTGGTGGGTGCCCTCCATCTGCAACCGTCCTTGCAAAGACGTGGGATTGTTCCACAGGGCAATGCCTCCCTCCCTCCCCTTTCATCCCACCTGCCAGCCTTGCTCTTAAATTCTATTGATTTTGGTATTTCACCTAATTTCCTCACTTTTATGAGAATAACATACTGAAGTTCAGTCTGAGGTGTCCTCTGAAGGCTTCCATGCCCTCGGGTGTCTACACGCAGCTGGAATCTCTTCTTGTAGAGGTATCTGATGCTACCCTCATGCAGGAGACTGAGATGAGACTACGTAGCGCTTACTGTTCCTCCTTTCTCTGTCCATCTCCTCCATCCAGACCTTCCCAACCAACCTCCTTCCCCAGAGGACAAAGTTTGTCCAAGGACTTTTGTATTGACCATTGGCCTCAGAGGAGCTGTTTCCATGGGAAAATGAAGCATCATGTTGGCTTCCTACATATGTCTGATAGAACTATCAAATATTATGAAAGATTTAGATTTATCAGTCCAGACAGATTGGCCTCTTTCACCGTGCCTATGAAAGCTCTGAATGATGCCATCCGTCAACGGGTGGACAGCATGGGCTCTGACCAAGGACCAGGCAATTTTGCATCGCTGGGGCCAAGTGCCAATTCCTTAGATAATCCTAGGTTTCATTAAAGAGGCAGCCAGTCGAGGGCATCCCTTTGAATATTTTTTAAAGTCAGCTGCAGGACACTTACGAATTACTGTGAAATTGATGATGGGTGAGTCATTAAAACAAATTATGGCCGTAATTAGGAATATTCAGGAAGAACACCACAGGAAAAATGGTCCATGGAAGGGTATTTTCTACAGTCATATTTTAAAAAGAAGTAAAAATTTGCAGCTGCTTTATTAATTTAAATAATAAGATATGGCTTTTTCTTGCATAGCTTCAGCGGGTTCCTAACGGAGGGGGCTACTAGATGAGGCATTTCAGAGGAAATCAAATAGCCTCATAAATAAATGAGTTTTCTTTTTTCAGGGCATAACCGTATTCGTTCTTATAATGTTCATAGAACATCGCGTTATGGGGGAAGAGTCAGGAGGAGCCTCCAGGTTGCTCCAGCACCCTAAGGCCAAAGCACTTCTTCAAGCTGCTGGGTCCTTGGCACAAACCCATCCTGCCTGCGCTTGCAGCACGGCAGCTCTGTACAACACCACACCCTGTTTTAGTCCTTCGGTCCGCGCCTGCAGCCAGGGAGCAGGACGGGGGGTGAGGTTGTGCCTGCGGCTGCGTGGCTGCTCCTCACCTTGCCGCAGCGTCTTCACGTTCCTTTACCCTGAGCAGCAACCTCCAGCAGTGCTACGCGCCCGCTCCCTTTGAAGCTGGTGGAAGACCATCGCAGGGTCATGAGCGCCACGGGTTATGGCTCCCGCAGTGGAGGGGCAAGGTGAAAAGCAGACCCTGGGCACCGGCATCCCCAGCTGCAGGTTACCAGGGGATAGGAAAACCACCACACTACTGCATTCCACTCGTCCCCACGATGGGGGGGCCATGGCAGGCAGCAAATGCCATGGCCGTTTCGTAGGAACAGGTGCAGCGTGTCCTGCAGTGCTTGCGGGCAGATCCAGCCCTGGCAGGAGCACTGTGGGCCAGCAGAGCTGCAGCAGCCGGCTCCTTCGAAAACCCTCTTTGCTGGCTGCAGACCCACCAGCCAAAGCCCTGCTGTCACCACGCTTCCCACAGCACGTCTCGCCGCTCTGCAGGCTCGCAGGTGGCTGCGCAGCCCGGCCTTTGGTTTGCTGACTGTGCTAATTGAGAGAGGCAGCACCGCGGCACCCAGCCCTGGGTAATGCTGCAGCTGCCAGCAGCTTCAGCGTGAGTTGCTCTAACTGCAACACTCTGGGGTGAGGAGGACGTGGGTAGTCCGCTTCAACAGAAATGTTGTCCTTCAGACACCGGCTGGTATCGAAGATATCACACCCGCTCGTGAGAGAGCACAGCGCGGTCGGCACTCGTGGCACAGATGGCGCAAAATGGGCGCAGACAGAGCCTGACACGTGATTGCGGGGTCCGCCTCAGCCTTCCCGCCGCAGCAGCAAATCCTGCGCCCGCTAATGGCATGCCCAGCAGGTCGGGGGTCTGGATTCACCATTTGGTCAGCCGCCTTCTGCATTGAGCTATGTAGATTGTCTCACTACCTGAACTGGTTGATGGGCCCTTGGACCAGCGAGGTGCCACAAACACCTCCCCTGTGAGCCCCTGTACAGCAAAGCCACGGCTAGGCATGCGGCATCTCTTGCGGCGATTTGCTGATCACCCTGTCCCTGCTAAATTTGGATTGTGGAAACACAAGCAGGAAAATCAGACCTCCGATGTGATTCGAAAGCACTAGAGCTACAACAGATACAAAAGGCGGCTCAGACGGGGACAGTGTGCGGGACGGAGGCTTCTGCCTACTGCTGGTTGCAAACCGCTGGGAAATTCATACCGAGAAGCTGCTTCCCAAAATTTTCCTGGGAACACACGGCTTTTCAGCAGCAAGCTGAGAGCTGCAGCACAGCACCTGGGAGCTGCAAGCCCTCGACTCAGGGATGCTGCTGCCTGTGTACGTGCGTATCACAGGTCTGTTAGCCCAGGGATAAAGGTCTTGGGGATGCCCTGTGTGAAGGAAAGCCTGGGCTGTGCTCCCGCGCATCCCCAGCCCAGCTGTGGTTTCTGGATCCGACTCCCTCTGCACCCCTGCAACGAGCTGGGACAGGCCTCTTCCCCCTCACCCACGCACTCCTCTGCAAAGCAGGGATGCTCCCGCTGCTGCCTCGAGTCCCCGAGGAGAGTTACGGACACAACGATGGCAAACTACAGCTCCCGGGGGATCCACGCCAAAAGATTCAGGAATTTTAGCTTTATTGGGATTTCTCACTGCTTTTCTATTCTGTGTGTTCCTCTAGTCAACAGCCCGATTTTCTCCTGACAAAGAAATCCATTAGGAAACTTTCAAGCCGATCCCAACCATGGCAGCTAGTTGAAATTGCTCAGATCCTCTCCAGAATACCTTCTTACAATACATCCATCTCCGGCTCCCTTTGCATTCCCCCCGGTAACTGATTCGAACTCGTAATGACCTACGAGCCGCCTGCCTGCTTAGCCCGGCCGTGGCGCTCCCTGTACCTGTCACGGCAGAAGTATATGCTCACAAATTTATTTCAAAGCAGCATTTCTGTGCCAAGGTTGTTTGTCTCAGCCACTCTCTTTCACGTAATAATCGTAAGAGAATTTGCAAAGCTGCAAAAATCCCCATTCATTGCCCTTTCCATGTGAAGCGGGTAGGCATGAGAAAGGAAGATTCGAGGAGAGAGCATCCTCTGCTGCGCGGAGCCGCGTAATGTGCCGGACCCATCAGGACATGGAAAAGCAGCGAGAGATCCAGCACGGCCATGAGGATGAGAAGACAAAAATGGCCACGCTCAAGCCATCATCCCCAAAGGACTGCGCGGTGGCTCATTAGCCACAGAAGAAAGGGCTAATTTTAGATTGGTTGGCAATTAAAAAGCATTATATTATCCTTCCTGTGCTAAAATAGGCTGTCAAAGTCTTTGGGTAAAACAGCAGTTAAATGAGGGGCTGACGGAGGGTTACAATAAGGAAAGACAATGGCATCATTATGTTGGGATTTATCTTCCTGAGGCAGGGTTGTCCTCATTATTCAGGAGCGGTGTACCCAAAAGCCACCAACAAGGCTCCCTCCCAGGACAAAGATAAATCCCAAACCTTTCGAAGACTTTCAAACGCAAATGCTCCGCAGCATTCAAAGTGCCCTTTGATTTTGGTGCGTGCCAGCACTGCCGGTTCTGCGGGAGGTTAAACGGGCTTCGAGGACTTCATGGTCTGGGCCAGCTGGGACCAACGTCTTGCTGGGACAAGGGAGCCAGGCTTCTACGTCAGATGGACGTTTGAATCGGCTCGGGAAGGAGCTGGGGGGTCCCACCTGCATGGGACCCACCTGAACTGCCACGGACACGGGGGCTGCGGTGAGGACTGAATGCCCACGTGGGATGGGATCGGCTCTGTGTGACGTGGAGACTCTCAATGCAGGGCATGGGGCAAAACCCTAAAGTGCAACGATGAAGAAAATTGGAGGAAACAAAGCAGGGGGAGGAAAGTTTGTAGGATGATGCCAAGCTGGCCAGCGCGCCCGCATCCTCGTCAGCGAGCTGAGCGGGGTGGGAAGCAGGGGAGGGTGGCTCAGCTCTTCAATGCTTTGTAGCGTAATTAAATGGCATTGACCGAAAAAACTCCTTCCCATTCTTCATGCAGAAAAATCCATGCTTCAAAAATAAGTAGGACGGTTCTTTTTTTAATGTTATGAAATAACAGGGTAAGTATTCTGTGCAATCCATAGATGGGAGGTGCTGTGTTTCAACCACTGTGCTTTCTCCTTTAGCCTGCTCAGGAAAAAAACCAACCAAGCAACCGAAACCACAGTAAAAGCCTTAGGTGTTGATATAGATTTGGAAAGGCAAATCAGTTTGGCTGTCAGCAGTAAGGTAGAAAACATGAGGTTTTCTTTCCACACCGGAAAGGGCTCGGAGGTCGCAAACAGCGCGGGGCTGGCTCCTGCCTTGCCGGTGCTGAAGCTGCTGGTGCCCCCCACCCCAACGCCATCCTGCTTTTCTACATATTCAAACAGGTGGGGATATAACTCGGGAGATCCTCCTAGCAAGCATGTGGTGCCCACTTTCCAGCCTCCTATTAAAACCCAATTCCTCCCACGGCACCAAAGGTGCCGGATCCCAATGCCGAGGCGCAGCCCATTTCACCCGCGGAGGTCTGCTGCGCATCGGAGCTGCTGCTGCAGGACAGCTGGAGGAGGAGGGGAGCTGGCGAGTGCCTATTTTTAAGAGGCAGAGAAACAATGGAAGGCTCTTTAATGCAGGGAACGGGGAACTCGCAAGGTGGGAATGTCCTGCCCTGCCACCAGGAAGGCAAACCCGGAGCACACGCAGGGTGGGAAGCACCAGCAAGTGTCTCTCATCTAGCCAAGGTCACGGTAAATTTTAGTAAGAAAAAATACATTTACTGAGGCCTTCAAGATGACTTCCACGAGAGATGTGCAGGAGGCACGCGGGGCGAGGTGGGGGAGGTGAGTTAGGGGCTGGTACTGATGAGATTGCTTGCACTGACGGAGCCCTCGAGGAGAGAGAGCAGTGCTGCCCGGATGCCCAGTGCCAATGAAGGCGTTTCTCTTGCAGTAGCTGCATTCGAGGNATCCTCGTCAGCGAGCTGAGCGGGGTGGGAAGCAGGGGAGGGTGGCTCAGCTCTTCAATGCTTTGTAGCGTAATTAAATGGCATTGACCGAAAAAACTCCTTCCCATTCTTCATGCAGAAAAATCCATGCTTCAAAAATAAGTAGGACGGTTCTTTTTTTAATGTTATGAAATAACAGGGTAAGTATTCTGTGCAATCCATAGATGGGAGGTGCTGTGTTTCAACCACTGTGCTTTCTCCTTTAGCCTGCTCAGGAAAAAAACCAACCAAGCAACCGAAACCACAGTAAAAGCCTTAGGTGTTGATATAGATTTGGAAAGGCAAATCAGTTTGGCTGTCAGCAGTAAGGTAGAAAACATGAGGTTTTCTTTCCACACCGGAAAGGGCTCGGAGGTCGCAAACAGCGCGGGGCTGGCTCCTGCCTTGCCGGTGCTGAAGCTGCTGGTGCCCCCCACCCCAACGCCATCCTGCTTTTCTACATATTCAAACAGGTGGGGATATAACTCGGGAGATCCTCCTAGCAAGCATGTGGTGCCCACTTTCCAGCCTCCTATTAAAACCCAATTCCTCCCACGGCACCAAAGGTGCCGGATCCCAATGCCGAGGCGCAGCCCATTTCACCCGCGGAGGTCTGCTGCGCATCGGAGCTGCTGCTGCAGGACAGCTGGAGGAGGAGGGGAGCTGGCGAGTGCCTATTTTTAAGAGGCAGAGAAACAATGGAAGGCTCTTTAATGCAGGGAACGGGGAACTCGCAAGGTGGGAATGTCCTGCCCTGCCACCAGGAAGGCAAACCCGGAGCACACGCAGGGTGGGAAGCACCAGCAAGTGTCTCTCATCTAGCCAAGGTCAGGGTAAATTTTAGTAAGAAAAAATACATTTACTGAGGCCTTCAAGATGACTTCCACGAGAGATGTGCAGGAGGCACACGGGGCGAGGTGGGGGAGGTGAGTTAGGGGCTGGTACTGATGAGATTGCTTGCACTGACGGAGCCCTCGAGGAGAGAGAGCAGTGCTGCCCGGATGCCCAGTGCCAATGAAGGCGTTTCTCTTGCAGTAGCTGCATTCGAGGCATTTTTCAGGGCTTTGAGAGTCCAGAGTGCAGCAGATTGGATGATAAAACCCCCTAACAAATATCCCTGCTTTCTCCTCCTGTGGCAAACCACCACGGCAAACCGCGGCCGTCGTGCTGCAAGCGCTGGATCCCCACATGAGATCTCACAGCAGCCCTGGGCTCAGTGTCACCCAACACCATATTCATCTGGTAACGAAACCTCATGGTTACTTTATCCAGCTCTGCCTTGGGATCTTCTCTGGAGGAGCGCAGGAGTACACGGCACCCAACCCCAGCCCCAGCCCCAGCATCCCACCGCCCGGTCCCCCAGGTCACACAACACGGTGCTCTCTCCTCCAGACTCTTAACGAAACCGTTTAATCTTTGCCAGTTTCTATTTCGCCATTCAGAAATGAAAACCTTTTAAATAAATATTTAATGACTCCTATTGGGTGCTGGGATGGGGCTGGTAGGCGTGCGGAGCCACGCACCCGCAGATAAAACCCGCAGCAAAATGAGGTTTCTTGTTTTATTGTTCCCGGTGTTATAAAGATTGACTCTGCTGTTAGAGTTTCCTGGAGGATTTCTCCGGGATAAGATCTCTGACTAGCAGAATTTAATCAGTCAGTGATGAAAAATAAATTTCAGATGGCAGCAGCTTTTAATAGGTGTAACTTTCTTTCTGAAAACGTGCTACCTGCTCTGCTAGGAAACCATCCACAGACACAACCTGCCCAAACCCGCACGATGTACGGTGGGCATGGCATCCCCCATTACCGTCCCGGAGGGGTTGTGAGCACTCTGATCCGTCGCTCCGTTCCCTAAGGACAAGCCAGAGCAGGCCTCAGCTAAGCAGTCCAGCCCAGGGACAGCAGAGCAAATGAGCAAGGAACTAATTAATAGCAGCCTGGCACTGTGCAGCCTTCAGGTATAGCACGCTTGGACAAGAGAAAAGCCTCATTAAAGGTAAAGTCAGTAGGGCTGGGTTTTGTTGGGGTGGATTTGCTCCATCCTCAGCTCTGGGATTTGGCGGGGGCACAGCCCCTCGCCTCCCCCCACCGCCAGAGCGAGGTTTCGTGGTTGGTGCAATTCGGAAAGCACAACCTCAGAAAACAACGTCCGGAAGGGAAGGAGGAGAGCTTAGACCGAGTAGAGGAGCAGATGGGGGCTGGCGGAGCAAGTGACCCTGGCCACGCCAGATGCTCCCACGGGCTGGGACGCGTTTTAGCTGCTGGCCTCCGAACACAGCAGCTTGGAGCTACGGCCCCAGCAGCACCGTGCGAGAATGAGAGGCTCCGTCTGCCGCCAGGCTAGACCAAGGACCCTCGCAGAGGCGCATGAGCTGTGCAAGGGTGGGGGCTCTGCCCAGGGCAGGCCGTCCCAGCTGGGTGCTGAGGTGCTCCTCTCCTCCTGGCATTCTCCACTCCATCCCTGGCTTGTCCAAGTGAAGCTCAGCTATTACACAGTGTCAGGAGATGAATTAAATGAAATTATAATTACATTACCCTTGCCTGCTCCGGGCAAAACGCGAAAGGTCATCTTCCCTCCCCTTGCTGCCTGATCTTTAATATGTTAGGCCACTTATAGACACTGCCACGACATTTACAATAGGTGCGGACAGATACTGCACAGGCACTCGCACGTTTTTCCTCTTCCAAGGGACTCGATTTGGCTGGGGACAGCCGGAGCTGCGCTGAGCCCCTCTGCTTCCAGGGCTGCGGTTTGCTGGAGGGCTGTGTGCTCAGCCCCCCACTGGCACGACGAAGCCAGATAGGTAAGCCATTTCCCAAACTAGAGGGCCTGCAGGGCTTTCTGGGGGCAGTGGCCCCAGCACACAGCAGTTTTCTCGTCTCTCAGCTTGGAAACTGCTATGACTTTAGGAGCAGCAGTGCCTGGGTGGGCGTGAAGCACTGCTGCCGAGGCCAGGTTGCAGCGCAGGAGAGCCCAGAACCGCGCAGAGCGTGGGGCTATGCACCCCAGAGACTTCTGCGGAGGCTTTCACCGCTCCTCCACCCTCGCAAGATATATCCCTGGGAATAACCGCACCACTGAAAGACTTTAGGCACCTTTCAAAGTCACGTATGAGCTGACACTGAGGTTGCCGTCTTGTGTCTTGATTTGCAGCACCAACCACCTAAGGCAGGGTTTGCCATGTTGCCTCAGGCCGGCACTGGAGGTTGACTCAGACGTGCCTGCGAGACCTGAGCTTACAGCGACACGGACCAAAACAAGACACTGATGCCGTGGGTCTGGGGGTAAAGGCCACCCCACAGCACAGCGCACCTGTGCTGCAGCGCGGGCAGGGCTGGGCTTCCTCGGCGGGAGACGCAGCTCCCAGGCGCGCAGCCTCCTCCCGCGCTCCTAAGGTGACAAGCCAATTTCCTGCTTTTCACAGCAATTTTCTTTAACTCCAATAGCTACAAGCTGCTCTACCGATTGTAAATAAATACAAGGGGAGCTTGGCCCGATACAGAAAGCAGAGAAACCTCCCTAGCTCGATAGACTATAATAAGCACTTGCAGGCAGAGAAACTGCAATTTGCAGGGCCAGCCCTCCCTGCGGGATGCAGGCTTGGCCGGGCTCTGGCTGACTTCCCTTCGTCACGGTCCATCAAGGACAAGGCGCGCCGGGCACAGCCCAAAGCAGCAACCCTGGGCCGTCCTGCTCCTTGCCCCGTGGATGCTGCGGGCTGGACACTGGTCCCTGCCCGGCTGTGCCAGCGGGCAGTGCTGAGCACCACCATGTCCCCGGGGGTCTCCTCTGCCATGTGTGTCCCTGCCGAAAGCCAAGGGCACGTCTGATTTACAGCTCCCCACACCAGAGACACCCCCTTATAGCGCAGCCCTTGCAGAGGGCTCAGTCACAGTTGTTTCTTTCTATAAAAAATAAAAAAATTTAGGCAAAACGAGTGCCTGCACGCACATCCCTTCTCCTTCCCTCCATCGTGCCGTGTTGTCCAAGGCCAGGCCTCCTCCTCCCCACAGCAGGAGCCCCCTCACCCCGTACCACAGTAAGAGCGTACCCTCTCCGCCGGGACGCACCGCTGAGCAGGTCACCATCCCCCAGCACCCGCAGGCAGCGCTGCCCCGGGGTGCTGCCAGTGCAGAGGCCGGCGAGACAGAGAGCAGGACGCTGCCTGCACAGCTTGCTTACCCCACGAGCAGTGCCACACCAAGACGCTCAGTGCCGCAGCTCCTGGCATGGCGAGCATCCCTGTGAGGGCTGTGGCCCCAGGAAGGGCTCCGGCTCACCGGCCGCTGGGTCCTCTCTCCCTCCAGTGCCTAAAGCATCTCTTGGATGTCCGTGGCTTCCCACGCACAGGGACTCCGGGGGAGGTTAAGAGTACAGGCAGGGATTTTCCAAAGCAGCCAACAGACAGATTTGTGTGAGACACCATTTTAAAAGCGAATGAGACAAGCTCAAGCAGCCTCTGAGCTCTCGGTTACCCTGGCTAAGGAGGAGGGGAGGTGCCGGCTGGGCCAAGGGCCTGTGCTGCCCTTCCCCTGCGAGGGCGAGGACCCAGCTCCTGCGTGAACTAATGCAAAGAGAAGTTGTAAGACACAACCTCCAATGCAAAATAAAGACTATTTCAGACGGTGCGGGTCATTAGCTGTGGCAACAAGTCACCAAGAAACAGCGGGATTCACTGCCTCTTTATTTTCCGTCAAGTCCCAGCGCCCTCGTCAGGGAGACCTGCTTTAGCCAAACATGTGCCGAGCTACTGGTCCTTCCTGGGTGAAATCCATGAACCTCAGATAAACCGGCAAAACCCTAATGGCTCCCGAGCCTGTGGAGGGTCTGCGGATCCAATTTCTGCTTTGTCACCGCTGTGCCTGTCTGCAAACAGCCGCTTCCCCTTCAAAATGAATGGGGCTCTTTTATACAGCCTTTTAAAAGGCCTGGACATCATAAAATTGCTCTGCCAGCCCTGTCCCAGCGAACCTTCGCTGACAGCCCTCCAGCTCCCGAGCGCACGAGCGAGGTCCAGCTGGCCCCCCTCAGCCCCCAGCCATACCGCGGTGAAAGTATGATGCTCGAGCCGGGCTTGCGTGGATCAGCACAAACCGCCGGGGCGCAGAGGAACTCTCCGTCTCATCAGAGACGCACTCGCGCAGAAANGCCCTCCAGCTCCCGAGCGCACGAGCGAGGTCCAGCTGGCCCCCCTCAGCCCCCAGCCATACCGCGGTGAAAGTATGATGCTCAAGCCGGGCTTGCGTGGATCAGCACAAACCGCCGGGGCGCAGAGGAACTCTCCGTCTCATCAGAGACGCGCTCGCGCAGAAAGCGGAGCCAGGCAGGGAGGACAGCGAGACCCACCCACGGGGTGGCCTTTTCCCGTCTCTCGCCGGGCGGAGATGCAGGGGGCTGGTGGGGGCAGTGGTCTTGGGGGCTAAGCCAAAACCCTTTGGTGAGGAGACAAGATCTCAGCTTGAGCACCATCGGTCACGATTTCTCATTAAAGGGCGATGCGGATCGTACGGAAGACGGTGTCCCCTGCTGAGCACACACCCTGCCTGCACAGGTATTTACTCTGCGGCTGCCCAAAGACCCAGAAAGTAAAGGCGCATGACTTCCACAGACAAGGACAGCTGATCCCCTCCGAAGATCCCTACCTAGAAAGGCCTTTCGCTGTGGCTCAGAGATGCTTCCCAGCTCCAGGGCACTGCAGGCTTGGAGCGCGTGATGCCACTCACCAAGCAGTAACAGGCAGCTGCCGGGGAGCACGGACAGACCCCCGGGCAAGAGCTGGCACCTCACAGCACACATCGCCCTTGCAATGACCTTGTTCCTCAAGCAGGAGATGGTCTCCAAGGGACACCTGGCCCCAGCAGACAGGACGGAGGCCCAGTTCAGGCAGCGCTGCCAGACGCGTGGGGTGCCTCGCAGGGCTGCCGTCAGCAGGGAGGCAACAGCAGGGTGTCCCCATTGCAGGCTCTGGAGCGACAAACACAGCCAGTGAGCAGATTACCTCTCGCAGTGAGCCTCGGGGGCGAGCCACGGAGCTGAACGCCCACCACGACGCTCCACGCAGAACCTCACGAGAGCACCTCGCCGCCACGATGCTCTGATGCAAGGCTTCACAGGAGCAGCTCACCGGCCTCTCCCTGCTTTCGGTGCTCATCACATTCAGGGGAAATAACATCCTTTCATCTTCCGGGGCTCTCTGTGGTCCTGCCACGCTCCCAAGGGATTTTGCGGCCCCCGTAACTTGGGAGCAGTGAGGCCACCGTGCCCTTTGGCCACCTCCGTCTCTGGCAGCTCTGTGCTGGACTGGCACGGTATTTTTAGTTGTTTGAATGTAGCAAGTTCCTTCAGGCTTGTGGTTTGCTACTGCTGCTCTCCCTTAACAGCCCGTGATACGTTTTTCTCCTCTACTCGAAGACCTTAGTGGCAGCAGTTTGCCGTCATACCAACAGTATCGGACATTCTCCTCTGCTGTAGGTGCGCTGAGATAAAGATTTCAGAGTCCTTTGAGCTACGATGTAGACCTTTCCGCAATAGTAGATGGTGATATTTCCGTTCAGTAATGTATTTATATCTTCCCAGTGAGGTCAATAACAGAGTATCCCTCGAGCTCGGAAAAATGACGAGTGATGTCTAATAATTACAGAGACCGTAAGGCCGCAGTGAATCTGATTTTGACATTAAAAATCATGACGAGCACCTCCATTGCCTGTTTTATCTGCTGGTTTGGACGGCGAGGTCCACCACTGCGCAAGGAACAGACGTCTGTACGCAGGGCACGTTTTGGGGTTGTTGGAATCTAAAGCAATTAACTGCTTTTGCCTCTATCAGTTTCCTGGCATTGTGCCTGACCTTGCATACGATTCATCTTCCTCATTTGTGTTAGATGTTTGCAAGTCATCTTGCTTTGAGCAATGTAGGCTGCGGTGGGGATTGAAACGTCTGATGTTATCATCCCTCCCCTCTTCCTTGCCGCTGAGCCAGCCGGAGCAGTTCCAGAAAGCGTGGTTTATAGCTGCACGTTGCAAACAAGCAGTAAGAGCGTACTCTGAAGATGAATTGCACGGAACAGCTCTTCAATGAGGTGCATTTTGCATTTCAAACACCATCACTCCAAATGCCCAGCTGTCTTTGCCAGAAGAGCCGATGGAAAAATTTTTGTTGTTCCCATTTCACACAAATACCCTTGTTAGTATTTCAGTTCTAGAAACACAATGTTTTTCCGCAGCAGTGAGACCTTACCACCCAGGCTTTCCAAATGCGGGGTGGAGGAAGCCAGCAAGAACTCCATCAGAGCTGCACACAGCGAGGCTTAAAAGCCAGGCTGCTTAACTTCTGCCACTGGTTTGGAGAAGTGGGTTAACGTATTGAGACTCTGGTAAATAAAAGCACGAGGCTTTCTTTCTAAATTCAATACATATTTTCAGCTTTTTGTGGTACTTTTCACACTTCTCCCTAAAATTCATGGGAGATGCGACACTGCTTTCGGAATGATACAGAACCACAGAAAACAGGGCTGGGAAGGACCTCGAGGCTCTGCCTCACGGCAGGGTTAGCTCTGGATTATTCCCAGGAGATGTTTCTCCAAACTCTTCTTAAACACTTCTAATGATAGAAACTCCATAGCCTCCCCAGGCAAAACATCCCAGCACTTAATTGCCCTTACCAGTACAAGATTAGAAATCTCCTCTGCAGTTGCAGCACTAATTCCCATCTTGAACCTTTGCAGGCTGAACACAGAACGTTCCGTCATTTAGATCGTTGGGGGAAATACCGACTTCTATTAGATCAAGGACAGCTTCCCACAGAAAGTCGCTCAATCCGTCCTTTCGTTTGACAGCAAATCGTTGACTTCTCGTGTCTGGATTCCAACCGTGTTTTGCACCTCTCCCACAACAGTTTTATGGAGATCTGCTTACCAACATTATTAAAAGGAATATTACGTGAAACACCGCAAAGTCCTAGCAAAGCCAAGACATCTGACATCTCTGGCCTCTTCTCAGTCAAAAATATTTAGTCTCATCGCACAGGCAAATCAGATTGGCTTGACACGTGTGTGGGGTTTTCTTTTGGTAGGGATTTTTTTTTTGTACTTAGAAATCATATTTTTCTGCAAACTGAATTTAAACCCGTTAGATTACAACGCTAGTAACAATTCCTTACGTCTCCTCCTTTTACCCCTCTGTAAATACAGATGTTATTTTGCCTCTGCCAATCTCCCGTAGCATTGTAAGAGCCCTGAGACGGCTTCCGTCCGTTCCTTCACTAACTGAGGGTGAAGTTCTGGTTTTGGCTAGTTTGAAAATACTTTGCTCATCTGCAACTGATCCTTATTGCCCTTTATAATGCCTGTTGATTACACAGCATTTCACACCCTGAGCTGCCTGGTTGCATCACTGCTTGCTGATGCCACCCAACTTGCCGTTGGGAACGTGACCCAGCTTTTAGTCCTTGCAGCCTCTCCTCCTCTCCCCCAGGTCAGTGACGAGCTAGAGCTGACCTGAGACAGCCCCTGCTCCGTTTCCCATCTTTCTGTTTCCTAAGGTTTAGATGGTTCTGCTATTTGCCCAGAAAAAAGACTTGCTTCACCTTAAGGCATGGGTCAGCGGCCTCACAATATGCGACCGTGTTTACTAACCACTCATGGTTTTTCAGTACGTCCCACATCCACTTATTGTCTAGCGCTTGCAGCAAGCACGCATGTCCTTCATACATACAGCAAACCATCTCCCTTTTCCTCTGTTTCTTCTTCCAAGACAAGCTGCTCCCTGTTCTGGCACCATCTCATGCACCAGAATTATTTGGCCTCAGTCGCAGGCTACCCAACTGTGCTGTTAAAGAGCTTTCCTGGAGCTCTCTTTGTCTGTACCTGTTTAGCTCCTTCAAAGTCTCTACAGAAGGCATCTTACGGGTGAAAAGCTAGGCCAAACTAAGTGTGAGTAACAGGTTGGCCAAACCCAGGAGCACAACCCCAGTGTCCTCTTTTCCTTAGACTTGCCGTCCTCAGCAGCGCTGAAAAAAGCCCCAACGGATGGGTTTTGGTTGTAACCTCCCTCCTTCAGTCCTTACCAGGCAAGAAAACGGCACTAGATGGAAAAGCGCAGTGCACATTCACAGCTCGGTTGCTGTGGTGCTTGTTCTGCCAAGCCAGTCCAAGCAATAAATCACTGCCAAATACATCTTCTTCCAGGGGCTGGTCACATTGACACGTGCAGAAGATATTAAATCCAAGCAGCTCATCCATTTCAGACGGGAGAGATCAGAAATAGTGTTTGCTACGGGAGGTTCGTGGCTGTGACAGGCTTTTGCTCGATGAGTTAAGAATAGGTGCTCGCAGGGTGGAGAGAGAAGAAAGAACCGCTGAAATCTGGGGGATTTGTGCAGCTGCACGTGAAATCCAGCACAAGCTATCACTGAAGCACACTGCACCAGGGGACGTAGACAGCTGGGACACAGCACTAGGATCGTATATTACAGCTGGCAACATTACAAACAACTAAAGGACAATTGTCCTGACGTTTTTTTATGGCACATATAGCTCTTTTTAATAAGCGTTTCTCTCATAATTGCATCTGGTCCCCAAAGGATTTACTGCAGATTGGGAATCCCAAGTGAACAGGGGGAAGCAAACTGTGATTAATTGTGCTCAACTTGCTCAAGGTGTGCTGTGAGTAGACACACAGAGGCTAAAGATGAAAAGAAAAAAAAAAGAAGGAAAACAAAGTAACTGGGCTGGGTTTTTTCCAGCAATGAAGCTCTGAGTAGTGAGAAATTCTTCCCAGGCAGTTCAGATAACTGGTGTGGCTTCATACCCCGTGCATCCAAACATGCCTGGTTTGACGAGACCAGCCAAGCCTGGTGCTTAAACCGAGCTGCTTGCTTAAAGCAGAGCGTTACCATGCTTTGCTAAAGCTCGGTTTAGGCTGGGGGAAAGTAGAAAGCAGAGACCTGGGAACGCAGAGGGACCGACTGCCAGGAGCTGACCTACAGCGGCGGTTCTGCTTCGTATCCGTCACAGCCACCAAAAGTGCCTGCAAGACAGGTGGTCCCTGCCTCGGGGACAGTGACGTGCCCCTGCTTCGCAAACCGCGGAAGGCAGCCAGAGAAGGGGGCAGAGTGAGGCTCCCCTAAGTTCTGCTGCACCCCGTTCTCGGTTCTGCGGGACCCGTGGCCACAGCAGGACGAGGCCACGTTTGGCCGAGTCCTCGCGCCTCTCCCCAGCAGCGCCTGCAGAGAGCAGCTGGCAGAGCAGGCAGTGTGTTAGCAGCGCAGTCCCTGCGTGCACCTCTGCTAGCTAATCAATAAACCATTTTTCTACTCAACAGAGACCCATTTGTCACCGACATCATGAAAAATACCCTGCTCGTCAGGAGATGGTGCCCCCAATCATCAACAAATGGTCGGAGTGAACCAAGATTTCTGAGGTCTCTAGCCCCGTCCGTGGTGGCCTCGTGCTTCTCCTCCCAGGCAGCACCCGCTTCTCTCCCTCTCCTTGCTGCGTTACTAGAAATAGCTGCCACAGGAATACTTTATCAGAACACAGGGGAGATCAATCTACTCCTCTCAAGGCCCCTTACCTTCAGGCTTAGCTGGGAAGTGGCCCCTCTGCAGGCGACTCGGTCTTAGGAGCTATGAACCATTGCGTGATTACCACCACGCTGAGAAGCTACGAACCGCTGTGCAATTACCGCCACGCTGGGGCCCGTAAAAGCCTAGACCCCACCTTGCAGCGTGCCCTTAGCTGGGCTGGGACACCTGCCTGTGTCCTCCAGCAGCTCAGCTGAGCTCAGGGTGCCTGCACGCAGACAGCAACACCCTCATCACGACTTCATGGTCATTAGCTGAGCACCGGCAGGAGATCTCCGCTCTTTGGGGAGACAGGTGCTAGTCCTCGTGGCCGCCTTCTCTTGCAAAAATGGCACAGCCAGTTCTAAAGCTGCTCCAATTCTGTTTTCCGAGCACTGCCTCTGCTTCTCAGTACTCTGCTGAGGCTGCCTCCTGCGCTCCCCAGCGTCGTCTTTCCCGAGAGGAGCACTCCATCCCACACAGCGTGTGATGAAACAGCAAGTGGGAAGCAATGAAAGGGTTAAAGATGGAACTGGAGTTTGAAAACTATTTGATCCAAGCAAGAACATTATTTTAGGATGGGGATTTTCTCCCTCTAATAAATATATATGGGAAGGAAAAACTGCTGCCAGTAGAATTACGCATAACATTACAAATGAAAATGGGTTTGGGGATGCTGGGTTTTTTGCACAGCAAGAAAGACTTTTACACCGTTAAGCTAGAGACGTCCATTACTTTCTTTCCATACACACGGCGCAAAAGAAGGATTCTTAGATCTGAGCGCTCAAGGAGGCTACACCACGGTTTGTTCGAAGGTTACGGAGGACACGGCTTTAAATTAAACGAAAAGCAAGAGAACGACGAAAACATAGAGGGACCCTCACTGCCTGGCTGCTGCGTTTCACGTGTGTCTGGCAGAGCTCGACTGGGNCTTTCTTTCCATACACACGGCGCAAAAGAAGGATTCTTAGATCTGAGCGCTCAAGGAGGCTACACCACGGTTTGTTCGAAGGTTACGGAGGACACGGCTTTAAATTAAACGAAAAGCAAGAGAACGACGAAAACATAGAGGGACCCTCACTGCCTGGCTGCTGCATTTCACGTGCGTCTGGCAGAGCTCGACTGGGGCGCGCTTGCAGGAGGGGCTGAGCTGCTTCGCGCTTTCAGCGTACCGCTGGAAGCTGGTGTCCATACTGTACCCGAGTAATAAAAAAGCACGATGAGCGCGATTGCAATGATTACTAAAAAATAACAACACTGTAAATAGTAAGCAGATGCCGATTGCCCCACTGGTTTTCAAGCACGGAGAACCAGTGCTCATCACTGCTAAGAACTCAGGGAAGTCACCAGGCACTCGTGCAGGTAGGAAAACAAAAGATACAGGCGAGAAAACCAGAGGGAGCACATTTAACCCCTGGAAAGGCGGCCCTGGTCAGGGCAGCCGGGTGTGCTGTAAGGCCGGCAGCTGCGGTGCACGCAGTGCTGGGAGGATGAAGGACTGGATGCCGTTTTCAAGATCTGTCAGCTGGGCGCTAAATTCCAGTAGAAAAAAAAAAATGAAAGAGCAAGGCAAACAGTTTAAATGAACCCAAGAGGCACATCCAAGTTACACAGAAAGGAAAGGGACAATCATTGTGGAGACTGCGCGCTGGAAACATAAAGCCATAAAAATAATGTTAGAACTCCCCAGTTTCCTTGTAGCATCGAGTGTCAGCGAGCAGGGAGGAAGCAGCTGCTGCCTACGTGCTCAGGTGTCACCAAGTCAAAATGTTCAGTCCCATGCTCCCATACAGCAACATTCACAAGGGAGAAAGTTGGTGTTTGCTGCTGGCAGTTGTACTGAACGCACACGGGATGGATCCACGAGAGAGACCGAGGCAGAGATGCCATTTGCCATTTGAAGACGGAGGGGCGGCTGGGGGCAGATCCAAGCAGAGGTGAGATGCCGCCGATAAATGTGGTGGACTCCAAAGCACTCATCCTGCCCAGGAGAACCAGTTTTCCCCGAGGCTTTGGTGACGAAGGCCATCGGCAAGGCAGGAGGGAGCTGGGTGGACCACGGTGTCGGGGTGTCTCCGCGGTGGGCTTAGCCTGCGCTGCTGCGGCCGTGACGGTCATGAGCGGAGGTGGTGGGAGGGAGGGTGGGGGCGCTGAAGGGGCTGGCTGGGGCCGCTCTGGGGCCTCCACAGGCATCCAGCTACGGGGCCCGTGACAGCCCCACAGACCGCACGCAATGCAATTCTGTGATCTTGGCTGAGAAAGAGGAGGTATGAAAAAGCCTAAGAGGNCACAGGCATCCAGCTATGGGGCCCGTGACAGCCCCACAGACCGCACGCAATGCAATTCTGTGATCTTGGCTGAGAAAGAGGAGGTATGAAAAAGCCTAAGAGGGTTGCAGGGCTCATGGCTTTGTAGACAGGACCAGTCCAGTCTCCTCTGAAGCGTTTTCCCAAATTAATGCTTTTTGAACGTGACCGCAGCGTTTAGGAAAGCATCCAATCTTAATTTTAAAATCATTGGTGAAGAAGAATCCATCACGAGCCTCGGCAAATTGTTCAAATTGCTGATCACCCATCCCGTTAACCTGGATTTGTCTAGCTTCACCTTTCAACCATCAGATCTTTGCACGCTAAAATGAAAAGCCCTCTGTCAACAATTTGCATCCTTTAACCTTCCCCTGGAGAGCTGCAGTCACTGCAGCGCGAGGAGCTCGCTCTAACCTTGAGACTGCCTCCGAAATTACGGCACGAAGAAACTCAGTAAGAGAAGTTAAGAGAGGCAAGCGACACATTTGGGGACTTCATGAAAAGACAAGTACTAAAGACTGATGCGGAAAAAGGCTTTTTGAAAGAAACCTCGCCTTGCACCAGACTGGCGGGCTCACGGACACGAAGCCTGGCGGCGCTCCTGGCCGTGGTGCAGAGCAGTTCGCTTGCCTGATGGGGAAGACGTCCTTCCTTTCCGCCCCAAAGCCCTGTGGAAGGCATCAGGAAACCGGGAGGTTTCTGAAACGTTGAAAACAAGGCATGGTGCGAAATCCCTGATGGGTGCGGTTTGCTGTGATGGTGACAGCATCCTCGCTGGCCCTTTTTGGCCCTAGTTCCATCTCCACTTGCTCAATCAGGGCAAAGCATACTCAAAGCCAAAAAATAGTCCCTGCCAAGCATTCCTTTCCTCAGCATAAGTGCAGCCTGGCCGGGTATCGGCACACTGCACATCCCTGCGTGACCCTGCCTGAGACACTCTGAGGGGACCCGCGGCCTCGGGCTGTGCTCTGGGAGACGGCACTGCTGACCCCTCTCTCCTTGCCCACGGCACAAAGCGTCTCTTCACATCTGAAGCAGTTTTCATGGGGCTTTACCTCCCGGAGGCTGCAGATGACCCAAAGAGTTTGGATTTTGCACGCACCTTGCCCCACTGCCGAGGCTTCGAGGTTCTGGCTGCGTGGTCGGTGGCACAGCAGGCTCCCAGGGCTGGTCAGCGGCTGTAGGGACACGCGTCTGGCCACAACCCTGCACAGCAGCTCTGGAGGTGAGACCTGCAGCGCATGGTACAGGATGGTGTGCGGCATCACCTGCCGCACATCTTGGCCAAAACCGACCCTCGGTCCTTTCTTTGGTGCAACACGCTGGGCTGGAGCCAGCGGGGAGGGTTGAGGTCATCCTGGGGTTTCACTGGTGGCACCCCTGGCTCCATACCTAGGTGAGCCGTTGCACGACAAGGAGACCCATTAAGGTCCCCATCCTTCCTTGCTTCCCCCTCGGCAGTGCTGAGAATTTACCTTGAGAGAAGACGCCGGGCTGTTTTCCGGCCAGCTCGAGCGTCGCCCTGAGTCATGCCTCCCCAGGCAGCGGTCCGGCTCCACAGAGCTGCGTGGCAGGGTGCTTTTGGGGACGGTTCCTGCTGCTTACCACCAACTCCTTGTTTCCATGACAATGGCTCACAGGC